>JAWZSL010000002.1:18909458-19281958 GCA_034769285.1 Lutjanus argentimaculatus
TTTTTTTTTTGTTGCCACTGATGTAATCATGGAAGTGACCTTTTCTGAAAACAACTTCAGATACAAAAAGTATCTGTTTCCATTGCTTTATTTGTGCTTTCCTGAATAGCAGATTCAGATTCGGGTGCATGGGGACGGAGGAATATAGTTTGTCTGTGTCATTTATGCTGAAAAAAGAAACTAAACATTGTTAGGATTCAGGCATTTGAATCCACATTACGTGTATCTTCTCACAGTGTTACAGTAAAATGCTTGTCACTTGTTTGGTCTTTGACTCAGAGAACTTTTAGAAGAGCTTTAAGGAAAGTTAAGGTTAATAGTACTGCAGCACCTCTACTTGTATATTGTCCTCTAAGGTTCAAAACAGGATGATGGTAATGATGAAAATAAGCTCATAGCCTCTATTAGTTCCTCATGATGAAATCCTTTTTATAGAAAAGTACTGACAGACAAGGAAACATATATCACATATAATATCATAAAACCTTTCACAACCTTTCAGGGGCAACACCAAACTTCTGTTTCTATTTGATGTAATATTTCTAATAGATGTTCGACTTCATGTTTCAGGTTGAATAAAAGTCAAGAAATGAAACACACATCTAAAACAGTCCTTCCAAAGTCAAGCTGTGGTCCAATAAAGGTACTGGTAATGCAATGAGCTCAGGTTAATGACAGCAGCCCCCATCATATCATATAAACTTTCATAGTTTCAATAAAGTTGTCCAGCATTACTGTGCATTGGCCGCCTCCGTATGCCCCCTTTTTGGGAAATCGCATCCTCCGTCACATCCGATTGATGTAGCTGTTGCTTACTCTGTTCGCACGCACAATTTGTTATGTGGTATTTCATTCAGGCGGCTGCCAGGAGCCCTCGCTGTACCTTCCATAACTCTTACACCCGTGAAAGATTTTTAATTAAAATGAAGACAGCTGGCTGAACTGTGGAGATGTCACAAATAGTTTTCGCTCCCAAAGCAGCCCATCAAGGTCTGCAGGCGTCAGATTGCAGGCAATTCCAGCTTTTTTGAAGAACTTGTTAATCACGTCTCCTTCTTAATTCAATTATCAACAGCTGCAGATTGATGCATCCAGAGATAGCGAGATAGGGAGAAACAGAGAATTCAATCGCTTTCCATCGTCTTATGGCTTGTCATCTGTCCCCTTTCTGTATTATATATTGATATGCTGGTGACCCTGTGCATTTACTGTATTGGATTTTTTTATTACTCACCTTTGAGCCTGTGCTGAAGAATAACCACTGACCCCTCAATGTGAACACAAGGGACCTGATCTTGTGTGTGCATTTGCACCTATATGAGTACATACATAATACATATATAGTTTTGCATGTGTGACATTAGGTTTGTCTTGTCAAGATAGGGTATTTGTTGTGGGTCAGAGGGTCAGAGGGGTACTGGGGGTTGGTTTGATGTAGTTGGGGGTGGGAGAGGTTGGTTCCTGGGGCTGAGTGCAGGAGCTGCAGAGTTGGAAGGTCATGTTCATAAATTGTTACCAGTGTGCGGGGCTTAATTGAAAAGGCTGGAAAAGGAACGGGACCCCTGATCTGTGGCCCCGTGCCGCTCCGTTTTGACCCTCAGGTCTTCACTCATTCAACATTCATGTGTCTGTCTCTCTGTCTGTCGCAGTAAATATGGGTTCAAATATATGAATTTCTGGCAAGTTCAAGTACTCAGCCCAAGTTTTTTCTGCCACTGTATTCAGATACGCTATTTGTCTTCTGTCTTCTGGTGTAAAGACATCATGAAGCAGCCTCTGTGGCTCAGACTGTGTATTATGTCTTTGGCCTGTGACCAATTTGGAATGACAAGAAACTAACATAAAGAAAATAGACCATTTATTTTCTCACACTAATTAGAATCAGGATGAAGCCTGATCTGAAATTCAAACTACTGCATGAATGTTGGGGGGAAAAAATCCATATTCAATCTGTTTTAGAATTCATACTTCACACCTCGGCCTGAACTGCATCCATCTTTTTGCATGTCATACCCCAACTCTCTCAGCCATCTTTTCCTGGCATATCTCTGCTGGATTTGTCAAATAATTGTGTAAAATGTTCCAAAAAATTCTAAAAAAAAAATCTGTGTAAGCACAATAGTTGTGTGTCATGTCATGTCAAACAATGAGAAAGGTGTATGCGCATTTTAGCAATGGAAGTATGGCGGACCACAACAGCTTTTCAATGGGCTGCTGCAAACATGAGCAGTTTTGATCGCGTCCTCAGTCCAGTCAACACATTTAATAGCTTGCAGCCTTAGATGCCACCGGTTGCTCTGAAACAATCACAATCCTGTCGGAATTTTGAACAACTTATATCAATCACTGGAATATCGATTCTGAAGTATCATACTCAACAAACAGACATTTTGGTGATTTTGGTTCTGGTAAAATATTTAATTCAACCTTTGCAGCATGATAACTTGTCTGCATGACTGTGGGACACTGCTATTTCTGTTGCTGAAATGTGTGCGCAGCTTTTCGATGACGTCGGCTGCAAAAGGGTCTACTGCTACCCCTATTTAGGTTTATTGCTAGGTGGTGACCTCTAGTGGGTGTGGTAATTATATAAAGTTTTAAGTTACTTAAATTTTGTCTTAAATGACTTCTGTCATATTAGACAATTTTTTCCTGAAACTAATCAAACTGCAATTGTTTTACAATGTTAATCACTTTTGTAACATAACTTGTGTAACATAGTTAAGGTCCATCAAGTCATGAAGTCACCTGTTGGCTTGTTACTCAGTGAGGCAGCAGAGACTTCACAAATAAACAGAACATAAGTTTTACAACTACAGCAGCATCTAATGATTATTTTATTTATTGATTATGGCGAAGACTGTTGATTTATTGATTATCATCTTCAGTTGTCTTGATTTGTCCAGCCAACAGTTCAGAGTCATTCGGTTTATGACATGTATGACAAAGAAAAAAAATCAAATCCACACTTTTGAGAAGCAGAAAGCAACAACTGTTTGTTCTATTTACAGGAAAAATGACTAAAATAATAATTTGATTATCATCATCATTAATTTTCTGTCAGTTAACTAATGGATTATCTAATAGTTGCAGCTGTAGTTCAAAGTAATTCAAACTAATTATGTGCTGGTTTTCATTCTTTGAAACACCGACAGCCCTAATTGGTTGAATTCTTAATTCATTCATTCTTCCATAGTACAGTATCACTATGGTCTGATCACCATACTGTGGTCTCACTGATAATCATCTCACACCATCAATCTTTCAGCTGACGCTTGAGATAACCCCACTCCTGTGTTGACAAAGCAACGGCTCATTTATAAAGCAGAGGTCCCACCTTCCCATCCCCTATGGACACTGAAATCTCTCGGTCAGACAAAGCAATCATAAGCATGAATAGAGGTCCACTGTGAAACTCTATCTAACGTGTCTTTACATTCTACACAGGTGACACATAGTCACCGTCTTTTGAAGAGGAGCGGTGAGCCGAGTGGGCACTCGGCAAGAAAGACGGAGAATCTGTCATTTCACACTGGGAGGAAATCCATCCAGGGAGACTATTGTCTGGGATAATAGGCGGGAGATGGTTAAACATATCATTTTGACACGCTGGGCGTTATGACACGGACAGTTTTACTGCTGCCATAGGTGGAAGGAAGGAAGGAAACTCCTTCTCATGTTACTCTGAGCAGGGAGAGGTAAAGATGCTGTCGTCCTTTTCTGTCTTTCCCCCTGTATCTTTGCCTCTCCTTGTCTTTGTGTGTGGGTTTGTTTCTTTCTTGAGTTACTATGGTGATGAGAAGACAGCTAAAGGAATAGTTTAGCGATATAAGCCTATTTGCTTTCTTGTCCAGACTTAGATGAGAAGGTCAATGCCACACACATGTCTGTATGATAAATATGAAGCTTCCATCTGCAGCCAGTTGGCTTAGTTTAGCACAACCATAGCACCTTTAACATATTATATGTTGTTCATTTAATCCCCAGAAAAAATGAAAGATGATTTTAAACGACTGCTCTGGCACATATCCTTTGTTGTTCCTATACTTTGGTTTTTGAATAAAACTGTCGACCATATATTAAATAGTGGATGAACATTCTGGGTCTGAAAAGTGAAGCCAATGGGGAAGTGCCTCAAACCTGCATTCTTTCTGATGGCCAGCAGGGGGCAACTCCACTGGCTGCAAAAATAAGTCGATTGTAAAGAAAATGATCGTAATTCTCACTTGATTTATTGCCTCAGCTAACAGTTTCCTAATGAGTTTATGGTCTCAATCTCTAGTTTCAAGTTTTCTTCTATACAGCATGGTATTCATTTAGTAAATTATGGTCCCATTTAGAGTGAATTAAACAATAAAGCAGGCTATACTTTAGGGCTTGGCTGCCATGTCATTGGTAAGTTATTCTCAGTGAGTACCACCATTGCAACACACAGGGCTCACAAAACTCAGATCAAACCGTCAAACTGGACAGTGCTGAATAATATGGATCAAGATTCTGTTACTGCATTACTTGTTTCTCACATCAGATGTTTTTTTTGAAGAATACAGTTTTTTAGCATACTATTTAGCGATAACACAAGAAAAATGCAACCTGGCTATGACTAGGAAGCCACCATTGTGTATCTGGTTAGGTTGAAATATGAGAAACTTGAGTCGAAAAGTCAAAACCAAGCACAGACCAAGTCACAGTACATCACCCACCAGCTTTACGTTCTTGTCAGTACAGCAAGTGCTATGGTGGCAAAAAAACAAGATGGCAACCCCCATAATATCAAACTCAAGGCTTCAAAACCGTAGTCAACAAACAGATGAATAACGTCACACTTGGTTCACACGGTTGGTATGAGCTTTACATATGCAGATTAGAGGATCTGTTGCCTTTGGACAACCGGGCTAGTTGTTTCCTCCTGTTACCATTCTTTGTGCTAAGCTAAGCTAAGAGTGGTATTGACCTTCTCCTCTTCCTATCGACAAGAAAGCAAATGTATTGCTCAAAATGTCAACTAATCCTTTCATGAGAATATGAAATATGCTTATTTCCATCCACTAACACAGAGGTCAGCAACCTTGTGGCTCTGCGACTCTCTTTTGTTCCTCCTCAGTCGCTCATTGTGGCTTTGACAAAAATTGACACAGAAAAAGAAAATGTTTTTAAAATTTTCATTTATGTATATATCTAAAGCATTCTCCAGTTGCAAAAATGTGTAACCTATACAGAATTTCGAAAAAAACAAAAGGTATAAATATTTTATCAACTAACTATGCATTGTAGTGTACATCTATGGCTCTGCGCTTTTTCGTCTAAGTTCTGCAGATGGCTAGTCTTGAGTTTTTCCAGGCTAGCTAGGGATGCCGAATCCCACACAAGAAATATCTCAAAGGAAAATATAGAATTTTATAGTTGCAGCTCCAGGCAGATTTTTCTTTTCTTATTTTGGCTCTTTTGAGAGTAAATGCTCCACTTTGTTTGTCAAGATATGCAGTAGGTGGCACCAATTCCCCAGTCAGAAAACCATTTTACCATTGCAGAAGAAGAAGTTGCAAAAAGAGGATGTAATTAAAAACGTAAAAAGCATAATGAAAATATGACATCTCTGTTTGTCTCATGTATTAATGTGAGGAAGGTTACATCAGGTCTGTGTGGAGTGATCATGGATGTATATTGCAGCCATGTGAGTGATGGGAGACTGTAAGAGTGGAAACGCTGATCAGTCATGTGAGTTAAATGATCTCCATGTCAGAACTTCGGAAAATGTGTTTCCATCTCCCATTAAGAACATTACTTGTTTAAAATGCAAAATTGAGGAAGTTTTTTGAAACACGGCTACTGATGCAGCAACATGGCAACATGGACATAAAGTGTTCATTTGGCGATAGCATTGATGATGAAGAGTAATACATTTTCTGATAACTTTAGGTAGATAACTTTTTCTGGCTCTAGCCCCAACAGACACCTGTTTGACACCTCATCACCTCAAAACATATCCATTAACTGTGACAATCAGGCTTCCATATGTTCAGGGTTTTCACACTTTTCAACCATATCATCTCTCTGCTCCTTGTCAATATGTCAGCCATCTGTTTTAAGACAATGCACTCTGCAGGGAGGGGAGCTCTGCACTGTTTTATGATTCTGAGGTGTGAAGCCCACCCTTCCTCCCCCTCCTCTTTCCTCCCCGACACTCGTGTGGCGTTTCTTCACCCGCTGTGTCCACCTGAGGTCCCAGGACAGCAGTTATGGAGGACGACTGCTCAGCTCTGGTCTGCTGGCTGCCTCTTCTTTAAGGTGTAACAGAAACAATCCCATTAAGTGGTGGATCGCCTTTCACACAGATTACTGAGCATCTGTCACTCCTGCTGGAGGGGGCAGGGACAAGGTTGCTACCGCTGGAGCACGCACACACACACACACACACAACACACACACACACACACACACACACTCACACCAGCAGCCAATCATGTACACACACAAATTTTACTTCTTACAAACTGTTTCAAACTTTACCAGTCTTAGAAGTTGAACTACGATGAGCTACAAGAAATTGCATGTTTAGTGATAATGTGTCATTCATCAAAATGACAAAACAGGAGTGGCCTTTTTAACATATTTAAGAATCTTTTTAATATGATAAAATGTGTGAAAAAGTGGTCTCAGATATGAAGTTATGCCAGTGATCATTGTAAGACACAAAAATGAAAAAGAAACAATAGTAAAAGTAGAATTGCACTATTTCAATTAAATTTGTTTAAAATTTGCTTTGAAGCAATTTTATAATTTACATTTTGCTTTGCAGGAAAAACACAGGATGTAATTTGTAACAAAATACTGTAAGAGCTTGTATTACTGCATTTGAAATACTTACAATATATTATTCAATATCATTTTATTCCCAAATAAGACACATTTTTATTCCCAAGTTTAAACTTTAGAAATGATACAGTAATCAGCCTAATATAAGTGAATTTAAGTGACATATTCTGCTGGGTTGAGTAACACGCTCATTGTGAACGGCCGTGTATTCATCCTGACAGTAGCTTGAGGAAAGAAGCTGCTTTGGTGTTCGGTGCAAATTTCACTTCAGATAAAGTTGTATATTCAAAATATTATCAGATATTGCGTGATAAGGCAAGTTTACAGAATGACATTGAAGTACAACAGAAGAAAACAGCAATTAGCAAACACACATGCTCTAGAATTGGTAAAAGTAATACTCGTTAGAAACTACCCAGCACACACCTCTAAATTTGTGGCCCCCACCTCCAAGATATCCTGATTGGCCATGTCAAATCTATGGTGTTGGAAATGAGCAGAGCTCATCTTTTCAAAGTAGTCCCCGGGAAACGCACTGGGCTTTGAAGCCAATTTGACATAGTGGCCAAACTGTGCAATTGTAACTCATATGATGTACGAGGACCCAAAAATACTTTTTCCCATAAGCTTTCATTTTGGAAGAAGTGCCTGTCAAACAGTAGACAGTTTTAGAGAATGACAACCCCAGAAAAATGACTTTTATCCCTGTCAGAATTTGATCCATTCTGTCTGATAAAGTTTGGAAATATTAAAAGGACAGCTAAACAAATTTATCCCAGTTCAAGCTAATGAAGGTCTAAACTGGATGTTAGCCAGCTTGGCAGGTGGAAGTCTGCCGCTGCGGCCCATACAGCATGCACAGTATGTATTCATCCAGATAATTTGTGCCACTGAGCAATGTGCTTAGGAATGAACAGAGTCCAAGTTCTCCTTACACATCCATTATTTTCAAGGTTTAAGGTCAGGCCAATATTGAAGCTACTAAATGCCTGAAATGTGTTGATATCAGTTTTTTTTACATTACAAATTACTTGTATTTTAATTAAATTAATTTTCCATACCAGTATTTGGTATTTTATTTTAATACATTTAATGACTAAGTATTTGTAATTTGTAACAAAATACTTTTTAATGTATTTGTGCCCATCTATGTGTACTGAAATATTTTTTTTGGCTGGACTTACAAATTAAATCAGTCTTAGATTTTTTTTACTTTATATGTCAAAGCAGAAAATCTTTTATGATGTACAGCAGGCAGGCTTTCCGGTCGACTACAAATTATCACGTGCGTCACAGTCTACTGTATACATACACAAATATAATACACAATTAACCTTATTGACAGATTGCCCCCACAGCTAGAGGGATCTGTGTGTCACACAGACATTGACACCTGCTGCCTAAATAAGAGGCCTAAACTCGACAACATTACACTCAGTCCAGCTTTTGATGTCTCCATGTCCTCTCTGTGTCTCTTCTATGATGTCAGTCACCTGTTTGTTCTACCTGCTTTCTTTCTACATGCTCGTGTCTTTCAGCGTGCCACTGACTCTCCATACAGCTCACCTCGTCAGGTCGGTGTTGTGTTCTGGTCTCCGCGGGGCTCGGGGGGCCCAAGTGATGCCGCCTCACGTTCACCCCGGGTGAAAGGTGAGAACTCTGAGAACAGAGCGTTCTGGTCTGCTAGAGAAGACCTGCCTGCTCTGTTCTGCATGCTTGAGTTTGGGCAAGGGGTGACGGGGGTGTGGAGGGACAAGAATAGGTGAGAAGGAGGGAGAAAAGAGAGGAAAAAAAGATTAGTGCAACTGAGGACAAATGACAGACATTCACCACTATAGACAGGGGAAAAAATAGACAGCGGCAGGGAGAACCTCCAGAGTTTACGTGTTGTGTGCTCTAAGTCTGTCTGTGGCCCAGATTTTGTCGGGAGTGCTGGTGAGTGTGTGCACTAACTAGAGCTAATTAAGCTAGCTGTTGATGGTCAGTCAAGACATCCAAAACATTAGCTGGCTGCTTTTTAAGTCATAATGTCTATTTATTAAAGTGGAAATAGACAACTTTTTTTGTTTTAACTTATCATTGTGAAATAAGTTTTGATTGCGTAACGTAGTAGCTATAGAACAATGACAATATTTGCGTTTAGAGTGATTCCCCTTACTGCTCCAGGGAAGACATATTTTTGTAAACCGACCCACAAGTTAACATCATTCTTGTTCCCTTGGCAAAAACCCAATGGTATTTTAAGAAGATACGCTTTATGGCAAAAAAAAAAAAAGGTTTATGATACTTGCATGTTTTGTTCAGCGAGATAGTCCTAATAGATGAATACCACCTTACTGCAGTCTCATTTAGCCATTTTTTAGCGACCACCTTTTTAAGACACATAAAACTTCAAAATTCACAAGTGTAAATGTGAATGTAAATGTAAAAAACATGTAACTCTCTTGAGCTTGCATTAACCACAGACTTGTTTCAGGCAAATAACAACAACAACAACAACAACAAAACATTCAAAAAACTTCGAGACAAGGGAACCGGAAATGCTGATATACTAACTAATTTATGGATTTTAGGACTCATTCCTGCAGCACTGTATGAGCCTCACTTTCACTAAGAAAAATCTGTGTGCCAGCAGAGAAAGAAAAAATTCATCCTTTTTCTCTGAATGTTTTAATGCTACTGCCCCTCCACCATGGAGCTACACCTGCTGTAGTTACTTGTTTGTGAGAAGCTAAAGTTACTCAAACTATGCAATGCACATCATTACAATAGCTTTCAGTTTACTTCTTCAGTGAAAATACTTCTTTCTTTTCCCTTATTTCTTCATTTCTCAATGGAGCTCGGCGCTGAATCTGAGGAAACAGAAAATGATGCGGTGTTGTGTGCAGGTGTTGTATTTGCGATAGCGGCACAGACAATAATAGCACTTGGAAACTCTGGGGGAGAGTTGAAAAGTCTGTTTCCACTTTAAGGACATAAGACGCTTTGGAGTTAATTAAAAGGCAATTTGTTTTGACAGAGCTGTTGAATAATTTGCAAATTAGCTTTTACTTAATGTGAAAAGAGTAATTGATATTTATAACGTAACTGTGATGACTGTTTATTAGTCAACTTTTTTGACTATAATTTTGATGAACACTTGTTCATGTGAAATTGTTTCTGTCAGTTATCAAGTAAAGATACACAAAAGATTAGAAGTTGCAAAATGAAACTATTGTGTTGCTTATTCTGGTCATTTTTGACACTAAGACTTAATTATTTGTTTAAAAGAAAATTAAGACAATTAAATATGGGAAGTAACTGTATACACCAGCATTACCTCTTGGCTTGTACTTCTCTTTTTCTTTTTTGTACACAGAAGAAATGCGCTTTTCAAATCAATGTGTTTGCATTTTCTTTTCTGTTCCTCAGTTCACAGCCAGTATGTTTGAAATGAAGAAGTTGTTATATTTCATCTCAATGAGAAAAGGGAATAATTGACATGCGCCTCTTAGGTCAAGTTTGTGTGTCACTGCAGAAGGCAGAAGTCAAGTGGACCTTAACTGCGTCCAACAGCTGAATGCATTTCAGTTTTGTTGCTTGCAATCCGTCACTTCCTTTCAACTTTATTGCCTCTCTTTGTTGTTTAATAAAATTGAAATGGCACATAGTGCTACAAGTATTACTGTTACTACTAATAAAAATAAAATCCTAAAATACTGAATGTCAGTGAATTTCAGTGAAGTCTTACTCTAATTTTATGGAGAAAAAAAAACTCAGAAACCTCATCCATAATGACTCTGAAGCAATACAGCCAGAGTGGCTGATGTGAGGAGTAGAATAACATAACTTACTGTAAATTACTTTACACTCCCATTGTAAATTCAAATGCAGTGGGACAGGTCAAATTTCACTGATATATCATTCTGTAGGCACGCTGTTTGCCTGTTATTCGACACTTGTCCTTTCTGTCTGTCATGTAATGATGGAGGATGGAGCAGTTATTTGAAAAGTGGGGGCTGCGTAAAGAGTAAAGGATACCAAGAAATTAAAAAAAATAAAAAGTTGCAGCCATGCTTCACGGCTGTCTTCAAAACAAAACAGATGCGCTTTAATTTATGGCCACTTTCTGTGATTGGAGAAGAAAGCTTAGAATCGATCTGGGGCCTCTCTCTTTCACCTGTTAAGAGCTTTCCTCGTAATTGGCTGCTGCCATCACAGCTACTGCCAAAACTGCGGCCTTCTCTGTTGCACAATAGTATGTTAAAGTATGTGTAAACTGCGCCTATTTTTCTTCTGCTCTGGCTATTGATTTTTAAATGAAGTATCAAAGAAAATCAATAGTAATCAACAAATAGAAGGCAACACGCTGTAGTGTCAGATCCTGGGGCACAGCTTAATCAATTTAGATGCCTGTCACAACATGGGACGAAGGAGAGACATAAAAAAAAAAGTTGAGAACCTGGTTTGAATGGAAAGTGAGTTGTGGGATGAGCCATTTGTCATTAGAGAAGACAAGATGAGAAGACAGGGATGTCAAGCTACACAAACCTCTCCACCCCCTCTTCCTCTTCCTCCCTGCTCTTCTTCCCTCTCCCCCCTGGCCTGTGACGGAGCGCTCACCCATAGTTTGGGGTGATTCATGTAAAAACATTACAGTATCCCTCAGGCCGGGGATCACTTACACCATGGCGAGGCCTTTCCAAAGGATCCTGTCCAAAATGCTTAATGAATCTCCAAGTGAACTGTGGAACAGGTAGTCTACCTGCCACTCACTGTCAACACCTCGCCATCTGTCAACGTCACATGTCTCCTTTCTCCCTGCATACCTGAAGGTTGAGCCAATGTTGGGTCCATGACGGCTGGTTGCACAGACAGACCCACAGGGGAAGGAGTCAGTAACCAAACCCTGAATGAGTAATTCATAATTTTTAATAGGTGAAGGTAGTCACAGTGTAGATGGGGGCCGAACAATGGACCAGTATCTATTTGAGATATTTCCACAAACTTTTTTCCATTGGTCCTGATGGCTGTCTTTGCCAGGATGTTTTTTCAAGAGCATAAATGGATTTGACTCGTTTTTATTATATGGACAGTCTCCTCATTGTCAATAAATCAAATGACCATAATGCATAAATGACAAGTCTGGTTGATGCATCCGGTGTCCCAGTGGTTACAAAGCAGAGGGTATAAGTGCAATACACCTGGTGAAGGGCAGCGGTTCTCAAAGCGACCTTCACGGGGGTAGCGAAATGATATCTGAGGATCATCAGACTGTTGTAGAGAATTTAAAATATTGCGAAAAGCAGTACGGTATGACAGCCAGAAAGGAACTCTCAGCAACGTCTGCCCTTAAAGGAGAAAAAGATAATAGATTTATTGTAGTAAATTATAAAATGACCATGGTATGTCATCAGACATTAGGTAAACATGCTAAGTTGAAATACTGGCTTATCCAAGCCAGTATCCAAGTCTGTTTTTCTTTGGCCATTTCACATTTATTAGAGTGAAATCAATGCAGAATGTTTGTCAGATGAATATGTGTCTGTTTGTGAGTTGTAAGAAATCATTAATGATCTTGTAGAAAGAGTAGATGTTTAGAACAGTTAAATTGAGCAATATGTTAATGGAGTCTGGCAGGCAGAAAGCAGACAGTCGCTGAATTCTAACTCCAGAGTGTGTATTTTCAGAGCAGTGGGTTTTTGTTTTCCAGATAACGGGCTTAGCTTTGACAGACAGTTGACAGTTATAAACAGCTGATCAACTTACAGTGTAGGACTCGTTGCTCGTCCAGTTGTAACGTGGCACCCATGTAGGTTCAGTTTCCCTGCAGCCTGCAGGCAGCCTGCCTGAGCTGTGAGTTTGGAGAGGAGGGGGCGAGTGGAAACAACCAGCGTTGTGCAAGTTCACACTTAAAAGCAGCTAACTCAAAGTTCAGTTCATACAGATTAGAATTGAATGAACTAGTTCACATTCAGAGTTAAATTTTGAACTAAGTTCACTGCTCCAAAAATGACCCAGTTCATGTTCAGTTTGTTTTGTTTTATTTTGTTTGTTTTTTAATGTATTTTAAAATAGATCCTCCTCCTACTTGTGCAGTGTGTACCTTCCGCTTTTAGGTAATGGGCACTGTGATTACCGTATTTCAAATTGCACTATGCTTTGTGCAGTGTGTACCTTCCGCTTTTAGGTAAAGGGCACCTGTGACTACCATATTCAAACTGCACTTTGTAATTTAATCGTGATGATTGTTATTATTTTTAATCTTAGTCTGATGATGTTGTTATTAACGTACCTTGCAATGTGTATTTAACTTGCACTGATGATTTATTTATGACGTCTGTCTTTTATGTTAAGGACCAAAGGTGGAAATTAGCTTTCCTGCTAAATCTGGTGCAGCCATCTTTTTATTTCCCTGGAATAATTAATGCCACTGCACGCTGTCCTGTTATAAATTAAATAAACTAAACTAAACTAAACTAAACTTGAGATGCTGGACTCTTTATAATGATGTCATTCTAATTGGTGCATGATATTTTTTTATTTGACGTCCCAGGATTACTGATATCTATATTTATTAGCAACAATTCACAACAATTTGAGAATGTTTTACGCAACAGCAAACTTGAACACCATGATACTGTTGAAATTTTTGGTTGCAGGATCAACCAAAGTTTTTAGACTGCACCAACTTTTCTGTCCATATTCACAGGCTCTGTCTCTTTCACTGCTGCGATCACACTTTTTTTTTATGACGTGAATGACTGTCTCTCCCAGGATTTATGGCACTCACGTTCACGTTCATTGATTGCAAATTGATCTGTTCAGTTCACCATTCACAAAAAATATGAGCATGTTCAATGAACACCGCTCTTTGAGCAATACTGGAAACAACTCGCTTCAACCACAGACTGTATCTTAAATTGGGATTCAGTCTATTTAATATAACATCTGTGGCTCCAACTTTCTATTTGGACTGCTGTACTCATTTTTGAATTTGGGGGTCTAACATGTCGCTCCTTTAATGATATACAATATAATGGACAAGTACTTGAAAATATACAAAATATAACTGGCCTCAACTAAAGTAACAGCCATGGTTATACTGTAATCCCTGAACAGTCTCAGGTACACGGGATTAGGGGGGTTTGTGAACACCAACCTGATTATTCTGGGGGACTAGAAAAGGTTGAGAACCACTGGTTTAGGGGACCTTTGTTGAGAGTCAGACCCTCTCTCTTTTCCTATATTTTCTGCCTGAATCTCCACTGTGGCAAAATGCCAAAAAGTAATCTTTAAAAACATGAAGAGTCTGTTTCATGTTTTATGTCTGTTTTGCAAGAAACTATAAAACTGTCGTTAGGCTTTGAAATTGGGCAATATTTAGAGTTTAGTGAAAATTACACAATCAGTCTTCTTTTTGTCTCCCAGTTACCTGATAATCAATATCAAGGCAAGTGATTTGGTGCTGAGCTTTCAAAGCAACTCTAGGCCAGGCTCTGAGCTCAAAAATATGTTTTTACTGTAGAGCAAATTTGGTTGCACTGAACCCCAGAATCAATCAAACAACCTCTGGACAATATTCTGCTGGGGGTGCCACCATTGGTTTCCCATTAACCTCTCCTTATGTCTGGTCAAATGTCACAAAACCCAGGCAAATCTCTGTTCACTTCCATTTCCATGAGTACAAAAGGGCAGGAAGCTGTGCCAGGCCTCCCTCCAGGCTACACTTTCTAAGTAAATTTGAGACTGTAGCCAAGTTTATATTTGTGCCCTTACAGGTCTGTGGTGGACTACCCACCAACTCACTCCCTCCTCTCCTTCCCACACACCACCCACTCCTTCACCACCAGGAGCAGACTGCTGTGCCAGGCCTCCCTCCAGGCCACAGTGCTGAGAAAGTGACAACATAAGGTCCATTCTGTTCCCTGTCACTCACAGCCCCAGGCCCACCGCTAAATGGAAAAGGCTTTTAGAGGCTGTAAATGGGGACTGGAGGCAGTGAGGGAGGTGGGTCACACTGGACATTTCAATGTGTGTGTGTGTGTGTGTGGTGTGTGTGTGTGTGTGTGTGTGTGTGTGTGTGCGCGGTGTGCGTGCGTGCGTGTCGTGTGTGTGTGTTTGTGTGTCAGTGTTTTTGTGCATGTGTGTATGCATATAACGAGTCCTGTGTGTTTGTGTGTGAACATGTTTGTGCATGTGCTGTGTTTAAGGGTAGCTTGTGCATATGAAAAGACTCAGCATCACAGTATTTGTGTGTGGGGTGTGTGTGTGTGTGTGTGTGTGTGTGTGTGTGTGTGTGTGTCCAGCACACCTAAAGAGTGTGCAGGGAGTTAGGGAGACCAGTCTGCTGCATAGGTGAGGCTGGATTAGCCTTTTAAATAGAGCGTCCAATGTAACCTATGAAACACTGTGACTGTGTCCACATGCTATATTGTTAGCACGCACTAGCAAAGGTTCTCAAATAGGGGTCCAGGGACCTCCAGGGGTCCGTGACACTTTGCCAGAGGGACCACAAAACAATATCAGATTCATTAATTTAAATGATCATGATATTAAAAAGTATCCCTGGTATATTTTCTATATTGTAAGAGGTACTTAGCTGAGAAAGAAACAAAAACCTCTGCTTTAGATGGACCTGTGTCATGTCTTATGTTTATCACTAACTCTTTGTTTGCAGCAAGTAAGAGTCTCCACTCTCCATTCTTAGCGTGTGCATACAATACATCTCTATTGTTAAAACAAATGACGTTACATAGGAAATGGCGTTTTTTCATCATCCGTAGAAATAAATGGCCTGGTTTTGTCATCTGGGGTCACTCTAGTGGCTGAGTTACATTTTACATGTGATATGCCTGCACATATTAATTTCCTCATGATCATAAACCATTGCAACTTAAACATTCCTCATTGCATTTATTGGATCACTACACATTGTGAGAGATGTAATGCAGTGAATGCATGTACTAACAGTGCCTTTTAAGCAGATATATGTCCTCTGTCAGTGCCTGCTGGGAAGCAGCGCTGAAAACCAAATTCCTCAGTGATCTCTTTTCATGACAAGGGTTGTCTGCATCAATCCCACAGAGGGGTGAATGTAAGGACAGTTTTGATTAATTGATTATTAGTGCAGCTTTGAAGCCTTGTGTTTTCCCCCTTCTTGCTGTAGCTGATTACTAATATTTATAACCTATCAGCCCATTTAACTGGGATCAGTCTTGGTGTAATATATTGCTTTGCAATTGGTCCTCATTTAACCTTGAGGACTGTAAAGCTGTCGTGGAGGAACAACGTAATATTCACTTTCATTAGGGGGCAAACAACAGTTCACACTAGGCAACTAAAGCCCAAAACTTTGGTCCACAATTTCATTTTATTTTAATCCCCACTGATTTGGTTGTGACCCCATGGAGCAAAAATGTTGGTCATAACTCAAGCAAATGAGGTGACACTCAACTTACTGAATGCAAAAGAACGCTTCATCCCAGTTATAAAGAAACATCAATATAGTTTGCTGGCATCTTAATAAAACAACCAGCACACAGTGAAGTAATTTTAATATTGTCAGATTAAGTTTTTGTTGCCATTTTGGCATAATAAAAACATTGACCATACTCTCAGTCAATATTAAGCAGCTCACAACCAACTGAAAGCAAATCATGGTATGAATTTATGCTCCAACCAATGATATTCATATTACATTGAGCTTAAAGCGATATTCCATCCCTAGAACCGCATGAGCAGGATGGAGACATTTTGTGTTTGTTTTGTGTTATTTTTTTTACATTTTATCCATGGTCTCCATTCACTGCCATTGCTGCAACCCTGTTTTCTGCTGAAACTCCAGGATTGTTTTGTGAACTTAAGATCTTCACCCATCCTCACATCGGCATAGGGGTGAGTACATATTGAGTGGATTATCATCCAGGAGTGGAATATCGCTTTAACTTTTATAAATCTCCCTTTCCATGTATTAAAATCTAGTCAATTCAATCTCCCCCTCCTCTAAAAGTAAGCAGAACAGAATGTGTCAGAGGATCATGTGTTTGAATTACTGTATTTGTCCTGATACCATAATATAAAATAAATTATGTTTTTCCTGCTGCATGACAGCAAGAAAGCAAGACAGCAGTATTCAGATATAATACTATAATTACTACTGAGGAGAGAGAAAGAAAAAAAAGAAAGAGCTCCCTGGCCTGCTGATTAGATTAGAGTTCATCTGCAGAATACAGAATGCACAAATACAAAGTAATGCTGAGCAAGTGTACACAGAATATGAAGCAAATAAAGTGCATCAACAGAGATATAGAATACCAAAGGCTTCAATGCACATGCATAGGCTATAACCTTAAGTTCAGACATATTATTAGCGGAACTTTAGTCAGCTTATGCTATGTACTAAGTTCATCTATGTTAAAAAGAAAAGCAAATTTTGAAAATGGTTAAAAGATATTGCTGGAGGACATTGTAAAGCTGCAAATAGCCTACTGTACATAGTTATATCTTAAGTTAGCTAATGTTAGTAAATTGCTACCTGACTAGCTAGCTAACAATTGATTTAGATTAGCTAGCAAGTCATCTAGCATTCTGCTAACATCTAGCATTTAGCTATGTAATGTATGTATGTTTGGTCAGGTCTCCCTTGAAAAAGAGATCATCGATCTCAATGGGACAAACCTGGTTAAATAAAGGTTAAATATAAAAAAAAAATGTAACTAGCAAGCTAAGTATTGATGTATACTATTTATCAAGTGTCTAACTAACATTAGTGAAATATAACTGGTAGCTAATGATTAATTTTAGATTAGCTAATTAGTTAGCATTTTGCTAAAGCAAAGCTAAATTTAAAAAATAAATTAAAAAAAATGGTTTTCTCTTCAACATAGATGAGCCAAACACACATCTAATTAACTAATCAACTTTATAAGCTACACACACTGGACACTAATGGCTTTTATCTACTGTTTTAGAACTGAACCTTTGGGATCTGAATTATAAACACATTTTAATGTCAACATTTTATATTCCCTTAAATTTATAAATATCAGGTGTGAAATGAGGTTAAATATATTCTGTCTAACTATATCACAGCACCCTTTTAAGTCTCAGAGTCCTGAGACTTGACCTGAAACCTTGTTTAGTACTCCTCATCGTAGAGTTTTACCATTTCTTTTAAGGATTAATAATCTTGACAATTTGCTTTTCTCACAAAGACAAACTTTGTTCTTTTTAAATCTATTTGTTTCTTGATAGTTCTTTCTTTTGTTTAGTAGTTGTGTGATCCTGGTTTCATGACCCTTGAACCTTGTGTGATCTCTTGTAATTCACAAAAGAATGGAAAAAAAAAGTGAGAAAAATGATTCTTCCTTAATTCCTTAACACCACTTGGAAGTAGAAGTTTTGTGTGTGACAGGAGTGATGGATTGACTGTGGTGTGGCACGGGCCTGTCAGCGGTGAGTGTGATGATAGTCAGCTGAAGGCTCTCACCTGTCGCTGCTGAGGCGAAGTGAGGGGACGACTGGCGCCGGCCCAGTCTAAACAGGAGTCGACCCTCGCTGTCTGAACAGGTCTGCTTCACACTGAGCATGTTGCAGGGGAGATGGAGAGACAGAGACAGAGAAGAAGAAATTCAGACAGGAAACACCCCCGACCCCTGTCCTTCACATGTACATGTATCTCTCATGGTGCACGCACACACTGTCTTTTCGTTTGTTAGCAGTTAGTTGGAGACTATTAACACCCCGTCCTTCCTGCCACAGCGACTATAATGGAAACAAGGATGTGTGTTATGGCATTCATGTACATTTTGGTGTGTGTTCCTGCTACACTGCAACATGTGGACTATGACAGACACATAAAGATTTGAAGTGATCACTAATAATCTGCCTGATTTCATCTTGAATTTTCAAACACACACTCTAAGACACAGCCTCATTGTCCTGGTCAGTGGACTGGATCTGCAGCATGACACTCCCAGGCGAGGTCCTGATGTGTGGCTGTGAGTGTGCGAGTGTGTGTCTGAGCAGGATATGTGTGCGAGAGTGATGGCGGAGACGAACCATCTGTTTGGCTGTATCTGGGTGTGCTTGATATCCCCTCTGCCTTGGCGTGGCTGCCCTGCAGATGTTTTGGTTGTTTTTAGCGCTGCTTTGTTTTTGATTTCCACTCGTCTGTTTAGAAGTGGAGGGATTACAAGTCATCCACTATGGGACATTTGAAGAAGTGTTAGTTAAGTCTCTGTGTTGTGCCCCTTCTATAAAACTGTTGCTGCCATTCCACTTATCTTGGGACCATTCAAACTCAGATTTACAATATGAAGTCCCATAAAGTAGAGGCCTGTGTGTTCTCTGTTTTTGTTATTTTTTTGAGCACAGACAGTAATTAAGAACATATCACAGTGTACTCTACTTGGCTTAAATTGTTTAACATATAGTTCATTGTACTGGGAAGTCATCTCTTCTATGCTATGGGTTAAATTTCATGATTTGTTTGCAGCTGCCTTTATGGTTTACTTTCCTGGCTTTGTTGAGGTTATGTAGGATATTTTCTTGTCAAATTATAGAATAAACAAAATATTTGTTGATGTAGTTCATACAGCAGTTGTAGAATGTATGATACTATATTGATGCCTTTGGGAAAGATTTTTGTTTGCTTGAGAGGTCAAGATCCACGGTCAGCCACAGAACGACAATGAGAAAATTGCCACAAACTTTAAAGGGAAAGTTCATCTTGAAAATGCACATATTTCCTCTGGCTTGTAGTGCTATTCATCCATCTAGACTGTTTTGGTGTGAGTTGCAGAGTTTTGGAGATATGGACCGTAGAGATGTCTGCTGTCTCTCCAGTGTAATGGAACTAGATGGCACTTGGCTTGTGGTGCTCAAAGCGCCAAAAAATTACATTTGAAAAACTCAACAACAATATCGTTATCCAGAAGTCATGTTTCGGTTGTTCAAAAAATCCACAGATCTTGTTATGAGCAGCGTCATGAAGGAACTATTTCTTTCTGCAGTAGAATCTCATGGAAGTTCTTTAGGATCTAATGCCTCCTAGACTCGTTGATTGTTGTTATTGTTCAGTAAAAGGCACAGCTGTTCTGGGCTGGCTAACTCACTACAGACCAGGGATTATAGTGGTCTAAGGTTAGTACTGTGCAACAAAAATAGTTATGCATTTAACGTTATAGTACCTAGTGTACATATAATGTAGTTAGCTGTCAAACTGAGTGTTATGACAGGGTTGCTGCGGGATTATTTTGTTCTTTTAATTTTGACTTGCTCGCGGCACAAAATTTATCAAAGTGAACTGATGTGCATGTTTGTCCCAATTTATGGTATGAATCTGTAATATATTTATTCTAATAAATCATAAAATGACCGTGATATGTCACCAGAGATTAAGGAAACATGCCAAGTTAAAAAACATGACAACAATGATGCAAACAGTAAGGAAGTGTCTGTTTATGAGTTGTAACAAATCATTAATAATATTTTAGAAGGAGTAGATATTTATAACGGTTAAACTGAGCAAAATGTTAATGGAGTCTGGCAGGCAGTAAGACAGGCAGTCACTGAGCTCAAACTTCAGGGTGTGTATTTTCAGAGCTCTGGGCTTTTGTTTTTAGGATAACAGGCTGAACTTTACATTGACAGATGATTGACAGTTATAAACAGCTAATCAACTTACAGTGGAGGACTTACTGTCATGTGCTATTGTCATTTTACTATTTGTGTGTGTGTGTTGTGCTCCTGCAGCGTTTCTGCAGTCTGCCTCAGCTTCTTCAAGTCTGGGAAGGAGGGGGCAGGAAAAAACAACTCGTTTCAACCATTTATGGTATATTCAGTGGGATTCAGCCTGTGAAATACACCGTCTATGGCTCCAATTCACTATTTGGACTGTAGTTCTCATTTTTGTACATGTGATTTTTCCATATTGTCCTTTTAACTGTTCCAGAGTTAAAATGCTGTGATTGTAACCTACTCATAATTTCTCACCTTTTATTGTGAGAATGCATATAGACATTATATACTGTGCAGAATCGCAGGAAAGACAATGAAAACTTCTCTTCTGGGGGAGGTCCCCCACTCCCTGCCAAATTTATGTTCCCACCACTTTCCAAATAAAATCTACACCCATGTGTACATGCCAATTTTGAAAAACGGTCTTTTATTACCCTTAAACTGCAGCTATCTTTCTGCTATTCATTCATTGTGTGAAGCATGTGGGGTTTGCAGAATGTAATATATCAGGTGAAAAGAATGTTTATACGTCAAAACTCAGATTCCTCGTACTACTACATTATACACTCTGTTACAGCAATGCTGACTCTTATTCAAGATCTCCAATTACACAATTTAGGGATTTTCAGCTTGCATCATGGTGGAATTCCGACCACTGACCACTCATCATTCAAGTTCTTTTCAAGCAGTTTCCTGAAATGATTACGCACAAGCAAGATCATTTAGGATATGAGAATGAATGCAAGGAACATAACAATCCTCTGAATGGGTCTGGCATGGATCTAACTGTGACTAAGATGACAAAATCAGTTTTTCCGAGGATAATATGTATAATAAACATCTTTTGTGAAAAACTCGTGTTGTGATTAGTCGCAGGAGTCTCCCCAGAAACATTTTTTTGTTTCCCGACTTCAACCATCTGTTTTTTGCCATCTGTCATTAAAGGAAATGAGTCACGCCAACTGAGAGAATCTTCTGGAATCTGTTGGACTTAGTTTATCTTCCTCTTGCCTACAGAGCCTCTTTAGCTTGGTGTTAGTGGGGTCTCACTGAACGTTCTTATCTGTTGGTGCCCAGGCGGGGTTATCAGCTCTGGCCTACCTCAGGCATAAGGACCTCAGACCTCACACAGACTGCAGAAAGAGGGAACGCTGGAGTTGAGTCTGTTATTGACGTTGTATTCCTTGGAGGAGGCTATGGATTATTTGAAGTGGGGTAGCATGAGGTACTTATTGATAATCAGTGTATTACCTGCAGTAGATGAAGGTCGACACGGCCCCAGTTTGGATAAGCAGAAAGGCACACCAGCATGGAAGCTAAGAAATTTACAGCTGTCAGTGGGGGCATCAACAACTGGTAGTTTAGCCCACCTAAAAAAATGTCAGTTTAAGTGTACGCCATATTTAGAATATTTTTGACTGCTTTACTTTACCATCAGACTGCCTTTTCTAATGGGAAACTGCAGCTATATATGCCAAATATCATTCTGCAAACCAACAAGACCTCATAGGCAGAAATGGTAATTTACTCTGCAGAACATGGGAGCTGTAGGTCTACCGCTGACCTCTTAGTTTGTTCATCTTACCTTGTGACTTTGGTGAATCTGAACTACCCTTTTAAAACACCAATGTCACACAATAACACCAACAAACTAACAGATTTAGGCAGCAATAAACCAAATTACTAATTTTACCTATGGAGTCTGGTTGATGAGGTGAGAACCATATTTGGCTTATGTAACATTGCTTTCCTCTCAGAAAAGGCAGTCTGACAGCAAAGAAAAATGGTGAAAATATTCTAAATACATCAGACACTTCAACTGATATTGATTTTTTGGGGTGGAGTGTTTTTTTAAGGGTCTAAAATACTGTTGTTGTTGTTGCTGACCCTGTCAGCAATACAATGACTATAGGTAGGTACTTCATACAACCTCACGTCAAATAATCCAGTCTATCCCTTTAAAAAGCATAGATACATTTAACACTTACATTGTAACATGTCAGCAGTTTTTTTTAATCAGCTTCCATCACTTCTATCTGATATGTCTATTTGCTGTTGGTGTCAGCCATGTTTGTTTTGGTTGAAATTCCCCCTACAGTATCCAAACTCGGCACGACTACGCAAGTACAAATTAGTCAATTGTTATTCTTGTCAGAGGAGGGTAATAAGCCCACACTTGCCCCATGTGTTTTGAGTTGGCCTGAGTGGTGAGTGGGGCGGGTAGTGTTGACTCTCTGGTGAAAAGTGGCCTTGATCCATCTCTGCGTGGTCACTTCCAGGTCAGGCTGTAGGCAGAGTCGGCAAGGGGTATGGAGGGGGAAAGCAGGATATCAGAGACAGGCCAAATAAACAAACCTGTCAGCCGTAGCATGGCCCTCTGACCTCCCCTGTCCCATCTGTTTTCTTATCTACTCCACTGCTAATACTGAGAACAAGTGACACCTCTCTCTGGCAAGCACTCACTGTTTTCCTTCCACTTAGCCACAGCAGAGCCACGCAAGATATGCATATGGCAAGGAAGACGATATCTTATGGCTTGTACAGGCAGAGCTGTACAAATAGGATCATTATCTGGATGATAAATATATTATTTAACACTCATAATCATAAAAATACAAATATACCACATGGCTGAAACATTCCTTATTTTTAAGGCCTTGAAGTTCAGTGAAAAAAGATTCCTGGCTTGAGAGGACATCCGTTCCTGACAGAGATGTGAACCAACTGACATTACTTGGACTCAAATGACAAACTTGTGACTTAACTTGGACTTTGGCCTTTTGACTTGAAAATACTTGACACCTTTCCCCATGCCCAAAGATTTAAAGGTGTGTTATTTAAAAAGTGTCAACCATGAATCAATTAATTTCCCTTTATTTCCTTAATCAGCTAATGTTAATGCTATTCTCTCCCAGAAAGTCGACATGATGGTCTCATTTCCAGAGTTGCTTAATATTATTATGTTGTCAAAGAGTCACCCTGCCAGCTGGTGAGGACATAAAAATATCAGATGCTGATTTTTAGACCAGTCGATGGTGATGAGCGGCCATAGACATGTAAATGGTTGTTACTACTGTCAATGTGTCACTCCTGTTCCCTCCCTTTTGTATTCAATCAGTAAAGTCACACAAGAGAGATTACACAAGTTCCTATTGTGTTTATAACCAGAGACATACGCCGTCCTTTCTCCACCCTCCCTCCAGCTGTTACCCTACAGAGAGCACTAGACTCATCATCTGCCCAAAGGGGGTGGAGTGGATAGGTAGTTGATGGTGCCAATCATTGGTGAGGGCGGAGGAGCTGAAGCCTGTTAATGAATCTCCCCAGAGAAAAGAGACTGCAGGGGTGGAGTGAGTGAGGAGGAGCTGCAACAGGAGAGGAGGCACCGAAGGCAGAGTTTTGTGTGTGTGTGTGGTGTGTGTGTGTGTGTGTGTGTGTGTGTGTGTGTGTGGTGTGTGTGTGTGTGTGTGTGTGTGTGTGTGTTTCGGCAGGGGGGGTAACAAGCTGTCACACTGCAGGAAAGTCTACTCCAGTAAGTCACATCTGCCAACAGTGCACCAGGGCCATGCCTGAGGGCTGCAGGGTCAAAGGGCAAGACGTCCCCCTGCAGAGCGCTCAGATCACATATCCACTGCAGTCAATAAACTGGCTGCTGTCACTGTTACAGACACTAACAATACTGTTCCTTTTCTATAGACTCAACTGTGGAACTGCGGCAGACTGATTTACAGCATATTAAGTCTCCTTTACGTTTTATTCGTCTTGTTTGACTCCTGCAACTCAAATTATAATATAATTCCAAATTTACTCATATAGGCTAATGATATCATGATTAATTTACACTGGCTATTGCCATTAGTCTACTGTCAGGTTTACTGGCTGTAACTTCATGCAGGTTTATGCAAGTCACTGTCCAGAGGAACATCCTCCTGATAGTGAAACATCATCTATTGTGGAACATATGTTTTTGTCCTTCACTGATGGAGACTTCCCCTCGACCCCGTCCTCTTGTTGCAGTCATTGATCACCTGGCGAGACATTTTTGTTCGTTTGTTTGTTTGAATCAGTCCTTTTTTCAGGTGACACAGCATTGCTAACGGTCCTTATTTTTTCATTATTCTTCAACCTCCAAATTCATGAAGTTCTTTTTACTCTTGCCACTTTCAGTGATGAACACCTCTTCGCACATGGGCCGTTAGTTATACTAATTTACAGTTCTCATGATCATGCACTCAAATACACATCAGTGGATGACTTATCCAGTTATCTGAAGATAGGAGTGTTTGCTGAATCTGACGTGGTGCACTTGTACAAGCCCATTGTTAGCAAAAAAAAAGTAAGAGAAAGTTAAGATAAGAATATGAAAATTTTTGCATGAGGCCCAATTTGTGCTGCTGATAAAGTTATTTGACTAACTTGAATTTTACCCTAGTTTTATTTTTTTTTTAAAAACACTCTTCTACCCAAAGTCTTAATTGGCCAACAATCGATAAGTCTCCTATTTTCTCTTATAACTGGAACTCCTTTAATGAATCTTACAAATATAAATAAAATAAAAAATACATTCTGCAAAGATCCAGCAGTGAGTATAGATGTGGCAGGCTGACAGCTTAACCTCATGTTAGGAGATGCGAGCTTTAGTTTCTTGTGTTCATCTTGGCTGATCGAAGCCTCGTCTGTTTACCTCTGAGCTGCCACAGCCTCATCGCTCCTAAGCAGTGCAGAGGCCCTGTGAACAGCACTTTGTGTTCTAATCCTGACACAGCAAATAAGTGTGTGTTTGTATAAATGTTACTCTGGTGTCAGAGTTGCATTTTTTCTTGGAGTGGTTCAAGTTTGGTGCAGAGGGAGGGAGCTGGCTCAGGGGCTCCTGACCGTCATGTAAAGAAATACGACCTCCTGCTGTGCTAACTAAATTCTGACAAATCAGCAAAAAGGTATGTATCCTTTTTTTTTTCTTAGACCTAAACACCATCTCTCATGTCCTGGAGCCACCCTAACTTGAAGTTTGTTTTCTCTGGATTATCTGATCCTGTTCTCTATTTCCACTCAAAAGTAATGCAAGCAGAGAATGCAGCCAGCACCCCTCCTTTCCCAACCCCACCCCACTGTTGCACCTCCGCTGTCTGACCCTCCCTTGCTTCTACCCGTCTACTGGTTTGGCAGAGCCCCTGACCTCCCAGTGCAGCTCCCTCAGTGACCAGTAATGGTTTATTTTGTGTCAAAGTGCATTTTGGTTCCACTCTGCTCAAATGTTCAGGACAAATTCAGCAGTTGTGCAACTCAAACCGGTCATGAGCTCACATGTTTACAATGCAGGGCTGCCATTGTTTGTCACACCTTTCAAATAAAAGGTAGCCAAGATGGACAGTGTTTATAGGATGCTGGGAGCTGTCGGGGGCTGCGGCTGGCAGCTCTGTCCACTGGGATGGTGTTTGGAGGTTAATTTGATGGTTGCTGAGACCTCCTCCCTCCTGCATGCGAATGGTGCCTGTCTGGAAGCTTCATGGTCACCTCATGGCTTGAACATTATCGTGTTTTGAACATAGATGTGGACTTGTTTTATCCCTGAACACCATGCATCTCTTTCATTTTGAATTGGGGTAGTCCATTTAGGTTTTAGCAGTGAAGGCTGCTGAGGATGATGGAAAATGCAGCGGGCTGCAGTGGAAAAGTTGAAACTGAGTCAACTTCTGGAGAAACGCAACCCCTTGACATGCTTTAGTGGCCAGTTACAAAATATCGCTGAAACATCGCTGACCAAATGGTGATACTTTCCTGGTTTCCTAGTGTTCTCACTTGGTTTATTGTGTCTGGCTTACAGTTTGTGCTGCATAATAGTGATACCAAGAAGCTTCCCTTGGCTTGTGTCAATTTGTTTGAGAGAGAGAGCATGCAGCTGTGATTGTGTAAGGTAGAGACTGAATGAGGAGAGGGAATGGTGATGGCCAGTGAATCAGAGAGATAAAATGATATTTTCTGATTGTTTCACAGTGGTTATGTTCTAAGCACAGAAAAACATCCCCATAAACCCCCAACATCACTGCACAACCCAGTAATAGCTGCGATCCCCAACTGTGTCGGAATACAGCAACCCTTAAACAAATCAGCCTATGGCCCTGATAAGACAAGGAGCAGCTCTCGGCTCCCACGTGATATGAGTAGGAGAAAGTTTCAAGAAAAAGCTTGTAAACTCAGACCTGCGTTAAAATTGATCAGGGCCACATTTCGCCAGTGGATCAACACTATACACCAGCCAATGTTTGGGGCCATTGTTACCCAAATCTAATCATTAAAGCAGGGTCAGAAAGAATGCTAATCTGTTAGGGTGTTGAGTGTCAGCCAGGTCTCTGGAAAGACAAGCTTGTTGACTCTCCACGCATTGGCCAGATTTCTGTGGTTGCTCAGCTTTCGATGGACAGAAAATCTATAGACCCATATCATATTATATATATATCATATCATTACACTGACAAAAAATATAGAAAAGGCTCTTCAGATGCAAAAATAATCAATTTATTACATAAAATGTGAGAATGTGGGAAAATGTGTCATATTTTTCCATGTTGTCACCTGAAGAGCCTGTCCTATTTTTATTTATTGTATATTTTTGTCAATTTGCATGTTTTTTTCCTATGATATGAAACTGACTGTCTGTCTGTCTTGGAAGCATGTACCTCACACTTCTCCTTTGTTGAAAAGCATAAATCCTTCCACATTTGTTTGTCTTGACACAGTATATAAACTTCTTTTCACAGTACTGATGTTCTGATGTCAAGCAGGTACAATGTTTTCACTCACAGCTTAGCATGTTAGCATGCTAATATTTAGAGATATACATAAGTACAGCTGAGACTGATGAGAATGTCATTAATTTTTATGTATTTAGTTGGCATTTAGTGTCATCACAGCTAATTACACTGGCATAAAATGTCTGTATAATTACCATATTAACAGTTTATGAACCCATTAATCAGTGCATTGAACTGTTTGTGTGAACATTTTGATGTAGTCATGATGGCTGCAGGTACATTTATAATTCAAATATTGTGAATTAAACAGCAGGACCTTGGTGCAGCTGGATGGAACACCTAAGGGCGTTTATCACAGCTTGACTAAGCATTTGTTTAGTTATGTTGATGTGCGTGTGACGGTATGTCAGTTTCCATTGCACTGTGTTTCTCTGTCAAATGTGCTGTAAGAGTAGCAGAGCTGACCTCGCTGCACTGCTCCCACTGCTCTGTGATCCACTCCCCGCACAGTTGTTCTCCATCTGTTACCAGAGATCTTACAGGATGAGCATCTTCAGTTCTCCCATTTCTCCTGTCGTCCTACTCCTCCTGTTCTATATCCCATTTAGCTTCCTCCCCCTGTACTTGTCCATCCTCACCCTCCCTCACCCTCCTCTCCTTCCTCCTCCCTCAATGTCAACTAATTAGGGTGGGGGGGTGAGGAAAGGGCTGTACAAAGACCTCGTCTGGCCCACCCACTGACCCCATTCCACCCTTTCCTGAGCCATCATTTCTATTCATTAACCCTGTCTTAGTCTTTTGATTAGGGCCTAGAACGCCTGGACACAAAGAGTTAATAATGGGATACAACTGGCTGGGCTGTGTCACTCATCTTTGGGGTAGTCCCCTTCCCGTCCCACCCTGCCCACCTCTCTTGTTTGGCTTTGGTCTGCTGCTTAAGAACTGAAGAACTGAGCCTCTAATCTATTCACTGGTCAGTGAGGCAAACAGTCTGTCTCAGACTGTCTCTGTCCTCAGCCTGTCATTAAAAAGGACATTGTCTTTCTGACCTGCTATATGTCCTCAATGGCTTTGCCTCTGTTCATTTTGTGCTAAAATACTAAAATCTTTCAAAGGTTCAATAACACGTCACTGAGAGTGTCCTTTATGTATATAGAAGATAGCAAAAGCAACAAAATCATTGTCCGAGATACATGTGACGGTTGTGTGCTGGCATTTTGAACAGTACCCTTAGAGTAGTGTCATGTTGTTGTTGTTTTGGCTTTCTATGGCTATTGCATGTTCAAAACAAAGAATTTTATTTTCTGAAAAAATTGCCCCCTCATAATTTTTAAAAGCCCCCTTAATCACTTCATCGTGACACAAGGCCTGCCCCCAACAACTGCTGGCTTTAGAAAATAACAAAATTATTGAATATTCTACTGCTTTGTTCCAAACTCAGAGGCATTTATCATGCTTAAAATGAGTTTAAATTTAGCAAATGTATGAAGCATAAGAAAAGTTCAAATTGCCATTGACAGCAACATTTATATTGGATGATTCTGCACTTACTTTCAGTGCAAAAAAGTTTGTGGGCTATGGCAAATAAGATAAGGTTATGGCATGATTAAGGTAAGGCAACTGTAGGCTACAGGCCCATCCTCCACCTTGAACTCTTACTTTCCAACTTACATATAGGGCTACTGCTTCCTGCTTTGGCAGTAAACACTGGCACCGGACGAAATAGTGAAACACACAACCATCTAATTTGGAATGTAATTCACTGGGACACTGGCTGATATATTTACAATACATTATATCTCAACGTAAGCAGTAGCCTAATCCAGAATCTGATATCTTAAACAACACTTCAGTCATCACCACAGTCTAAGGGTCAAGTTATGCTTGGAGGAAACAAGTTTGTATGACGTGTTGTCCGAACTTGTCAGAAGGCAAATCTGTCTCCACATTGGGAGGCAGAGTGAAAATCTGGGTGTCATAGAGAGGGGGGAGACACGATTAACAATACACATTTGTCTCCTTGAAGACATTTGTAGTGTTGCACTCGGTTTTTCAAATGAAAAGTAGCATGGCGAGAGAAGGTCTAACCCTGACTCCTTTCTCACCTCTGAACAGCTGGCAAATCATGGCGTGAAGTGGGTGTGAATGTCAGATTGTCAGTTTCTCAAAGTTGATGAAATAGTTGGACCGAAACTACTTAACATTAAGATATCATGTAAAAGCTTTGACTGTTCTCGATTTGTAATTTAACCTAATCGAATAATCCTACTCAAATTTAGGTCACTATCATCCTGTTCTATGGCTCAAAGAGTGCCAGCTAGCTCAGTTTGCGACAGTGTTCAAGTGGTGGATGCTTTTACAGCAGATTTACTCTCTGATGACTATTGATTGGTCAATGGGACTGACTGTATTTCAGTACAATGGGGACTTCCATGTCTTGCGCTGGGGTGAATCTGTTTGTGAAGCAGATCATCCACACACACACACACACACACACACACACACACACACACACACACAAGCTATGGTTAAGTAAACACTTCCACCATTGTTCTCACACACAAGGAAACATGTCTCGTCATGAAATCACAGGAACAGTTCAATCAGTAGTCAATTGCATGGGTGGACTCCTGCCAGTTGAAAGTATTTACTGCACGCCAATATGCCATTCTTCTGGCTACAGCCGCATGATGAGACCTCTGGGCGGTTGACGTGATGGACAGAAAGCTGCTTAGATGCAATTGAGGGGAAACTTTCCCATGTTTCCATCTGAAATATGTTGAGACTCGCAAGACATCGGAACAAAGCACCCACACTGCAAGACTGTCACACTGTCTGCTTGAAGTTAGCCGGTCAGGATAGAATTATAATGAACATCTTTGAACTTTCAGATCTGTTTAAGACAAAGTTTGCTCACCATTGCCAAATCCAGGTGTTGTGAAGCATCACTGGCACTGAATCTCAAGGAGAAATACGAGACTTTTGGCTTTTGATATAATGTCCAGATGTGCACTGTAAATCTTCTTATTCTTCTTGTCATTTCCCAGATTCATTTTGTTTATCAGTCTGTCTGATAAAAGAAAGATTCATATTTTTTTACTTACCAGATTTCTGTCAGATTTATTCCTTTGGATTGCTAAATTCCATAAATATATAAATTTTATCAATGCAGTGACTTCTATTCCTTATTGATCTTCTTTTTTCAGTCATGCATCAATCTCATTCATTTCAATTTCAGGTCATTCACTCACTTAATGAACACCGAATAAAAATATATACCATTAAATATAATCATTAACTTCCTTAAATTCAGCCAAAGTGTCTGAGTCTGTTTACCACTCCTGCAAAACCACTTGTGAGTCCTGACACAGAGAGTCTTCAGGGTGCATGTCCTGGAAGCAGGTAAGTATGTCAGCAATGCAAACACATCATAAAGGCTTACTGCTGCCCACAGTGAAAGGTCTTACACACAGCAACTGCCTCTAAAACCATTAAAGTGGGTGGTGTTTAACTCACACACTACACATTTGAGTCTATCTGCAAGCAGTTTTGTCAGCAAGTCTGTTAATTCCAGGGATTAGCAAGGTCATCTCAAAAAGACTCTAGCAAGCATGCAGGATAAAAGGCAGCCAGGATATTTTTTCTTCTTCCTCTTCTTCTTTTATCATTGCAATGCTTTCTTGTTTGATGTATTGTAAAGATTTGGTTGGATCTTTACCAAGTGACATAAAGTCATTTTAGAATTGACATTTGACAGATTGTTGTACAACATAACATCTGTGTAAGACAGTGGTTCTGAACCTATAGGGCATAGAGCCTCTGCAGACCAAGCTGCTGACCTTAATTTCACTAAAGTTTAACTTGGATCCTTTTTTATTAGTTGCTTACACTATCATTGTTAATGATAAAGTACAAGTTGGAGGGCATGAACTTTTTTCTGCTTCTGAAGGGGGGCATGCTATAGCAAAAGTTTGAGAACCACTGGTGTATACAGAGAAAGGGCAATGGAGGAGGGTGCTGTACACTCCTATTTCTATTGTCCAACGAGTGATTGTTAATCACTGTACAACAAGGTTAATAATGCCTCTTATCCTGATTAAATCTGAAGAAAGTTTCAACTGCAGGATTTTCTTTGTAGGTTAAGCAGGTTTCATCTGAATCCGATTAACCAACCTCTGTGGTTATAAACATTAGCCAACATCGCCGGGCTTCAGATATTTATCTGTGGGAACAGTTTATCTTCATTATGACCACATGCCCGAACAGATACCTAACGATCAAACAATCTGCAGAGCTCAGTGCATTCTGATGGACAGTCTCTGAATTCAAACAATCACTGACTGCTACAATCTGCTTATTGACAATCTAAAGAAAGAGAATGCAACACAATAACAAAGAAAAATGGCAAAACAGAACCAGAAGGGATAAAACTCCATTCAAGAAGACTGAAGAAAAGTAAGTAGCAGACAAGCAGACAGGAGCCTTTACTTTTAAAATGTGAGGTCTGGGATGCTACATGATGTATATCTGCTAAAGACATAACATTATATTGAATATTGTAATAAAAAAAAAAGCCTCAATACCATACCAGACTGAGATGATATCTACTGTGATATTACCTACAGGGTTATTTATTTTTAGTTTATTTTATTAACGGACTGCTACTGAACACTGCATTGTTTTTGCTTTGCAGTTGTGCATACATAATTCAAACATTCATTGTCAAAGACAATTCATGGTAAATCTTTTACAAATGCTGAGGTCACGGCTGGCTACTTTTCATTTTATTTTATTAAATCTAAAGGCACTTTAGATTTAAAGGAAAAAGTAATTTTAAGCAAAAATGCTGTACACATAAGATGAATAATTTAATAAAGGACTTTTTTTTTTCAAGTCCTCATTTTTCTTAGTTTTTTAATACTGTGATAAATATCATATCGTGGACTTTCTATTGTAAAATAATTCTATGGCTGATATCCCTCTGCTGATGGTCTCTCCTCCTCCTCCTCCTCCTCCTCCTCCTCATCCTGGACGCCCCGGATTAGAGCAGACCTCCCTGTCGCCGCTCACACACAGACCTGCTTCTTCTCAATTTCTCAATCTCACTTCTCACCCCTGTGTGTGTGTGTTTGTGTGTGTGTGCGCGTATGAGCATGTTTGAGCGTGTATGCAAGTGTGTGTTGGTATGTTATGTGTTTTGTGTTTATCCATGCACATTTGTGTGTGTGTGTGTGTGTGTGTGTGTGTGTGTGTGTGTGTGTGTGTGTGCGTGTGTAGGTGGGCGGTGAAGCGCATGCGTTGACTTTTGAGATTTAGCAGGAATGTTTTGGGGATCACTCTGTTTCAGATTTCACCTCAGTTTTAGAGGTAGCACAGGAGGGAGGGAGGGAGGGGGAGATTGGGAGGGAAAAGACAGGAGGAGAATGTGGGTAGATGAGGGTGCGGGGGAGTTGGGGGTGTTCAGGGTAAATCTTTCCTCTGTGAGAATAATTTGATCCCCCAGCTTGGCTCGCTGTTCTTGACTGTGTCTTGTTCTGTCCGTCATTGAACAATGCAGATGGAGTAACGTTTCAGGTCGGAGGGGAACACTGATTCTCCAGACAGGTAGTTACCTCCTCCTCCCCACATCCCCCATGTATTTCTCCCTCACACACACAACACACACACACACACACCAGCTCCGTCTCTTTTTCTCACATGCTTGCTCTCACCCCTGCCTCGTCTCTCTTCCCCATCTCTCCCCCCAGTTCTTATGTTCTCTCATTGTGTTCTTCTTTTTCTCTCACCCGCTCCATCTCCTGTTGATTCAGTAGACAGGTACGTAGTTCTCTCTGACCCCACCACCTCCACCCGCCCCCTCTGTTTTACACAGCCCCATGTGCATTCCTTTGGTATTAAGCACAAGCAGTCTGACCCCCCCTTAAACACACCATTGATTGCACACTGTTCGCTCTGTTCCTTTGTTTAATGCACACAAGACAGATCATTCATTCAATAATACAGGGTTGTTTTAATTGATTCCCCAAAAGGATATATCTCATTTTTTTTCACTACAAGCCATACAGTATAGGGATAGTTTGAATTATTTGATGCGGAATTGTATGAACTACTTGATAGTCAGTGTGTTAGCTGCAGTTGATGCCAGTTTAGCATGCCTCCAGTTTGGAGAAGCACAGAGAAGTACCAGCATGGAACCTAAGCAATGTACTGCTGGGGACAGGGTCAGCAACAAAAGCCATTTAAAAAAGGTCCCCCTAAAAAAGTCAATATCCAAAGTTTGAGCATATGCTATATTTAGAATATTTCCCCCCAATTTGCTTTGCTGTCAGACAGCCTTTTATTTTTATACAAACCAAATATTATTCTTTCCAATCCAACCAAACTTCATAGGAAAAATCAGTAATTTTATCTTGCAGGACACATGAGCTGTCGGTCTTTTGCTGCCTCAATCTGTTAGTTTGAGTTATTGTGTGACGCCGTTTTTTTTTTTTTTGTTGTTTTTTGTTTTTTAAAGATAGTTTGGATCATTCAATAAGACAAACAAACTAAAAGATCATCACTTTACCTGATACTGATTTTTATTGGTTGACCTTTTAGTAACTGAAATGTTTTGTTGCTGACCCACAGCAGTTCATTGCTTAGCTTCCATGCTGGTTCACCTCTTTGCTTCCCCAAGCTGGCGGCATACTGACAGGCATCAACTGTAGCTAACACACTGACTATCAATACGTACCTCATACAACTTCATACCATATAATCCTAACTATCCCTTTAAAGTCTGGACATTTTGACATATATAAAAACAAGACTCCTCAACAAATGGATGAGATGCCATTTTATTGCAAGGCTCCCAGTGAAAACTGAGGTGCACAAGTCATTTATGGACAACCTTGATTTAAATCACTAATGACAGTTAATATTTGCAAAACTGCAGCTCTTTCTTTTTAGATTTCACCACATGGCTCACTTTACTGGATTTGATTGACTTGAATACTACAGTGTGTTGTCAACCATATGTGATGCATCATCCCATTGCTCTTTATTCAAGGTCCTCTTGCCCTTGTATCCTCATGTGTTGCTTTCTAGCACTTGCACTTATCAGTGTAACAACTTACATGACACAAGATCTTGCGGGTTACATAAAAATGAAGTGAATCTCATCAAACTTTTGAAAATTGCATGACGTAACATGAGCATAACTTTTCTGAGCTTCATAAAACCCCTTTCCTTTCATGTCATGCATTAGAAATCAAATTAGATCCTCAAATGAATTGAGTCTTTCAAGTTTACAGCAACAAATACATTTCCCCATTTTCCAATCTCCTATTTTTTCTCCCCTCAAATGTACAGAAAGTCCATTAGTACCATTTATCATTAACCTCCCTGTGTGTAAGTTGTGGGTCCGCGTGGCCGTGTTAGTTTTTCTCCCTGCGAAAACACAATCATTTCCCTGCGCTAAGAGCCCTTAATGGACTGGAATGGGCACTCTGAGGCTCATTAGCATTAGCCAGCTTCCTACTCTCCGTTAATGGAGAAATGCTCTTTATATTTATAATGCTTTTACAGAGCAGGACGATCAATATCATAATCTACATGATTGTGGAATATGAAGTAAGGTTTTTTGTGGGCATTAGGGAGAAAGTATTGGTTTGAGTTGCAAAACAAGAAAACACTTTGATAAGGGTGTGGTAGCTGCCCAGAGCGGATATATGAATCCTGCTGCAATAGGTAGAACAGTAAAGAGAGGAAATATACTGACTCAGAAAGTTTGCTCTATAAAATAAAGACAACTTTTTCTAACTATTTTTTTCTAATGCAGAAAAACTGCAGACAACCCAAAACTACTAAAAAACACTTAACAGTGATCAAAATAATAAATGCAAGTAGGCTGACACACTGTACAGTCCAGTGTCACCTTGAGTCACATTTCTTGGCTTTTTGTGCTGCAAGTCTTCTTTGCATCTCTATGAGCAATATGAAGAGAGAGTGTGTGTAAGATAAGCAAGTGGGCTCTGTCGAGGGTCTAAAGGGGGGCTTCCCCAGCACTTCTGCTTCCTCTGTGTGTGTATGTGTGTGTGAGTGTGAGAGATTTCTCCTCTTGTGTTATCGCTGGTGTTGAGAAGTGTGAGCCAGGGAGGACTGTGACACCAGTGAGGAATCCCATCACTAGTGCCTGATAGTCCAGCCAGCCAGCACACACACCACACACACACACACACACACACACACACAACACACACACACACACACACACACACACATAAAGTCTGTGTCATTTGTCATTAAAGGTAGAATATGCAGGATTGTTGGTTGCTGTTTGTAAACGCTCCTCTCAAAGTTGGTCCTTCCTCCCCAGGCAGCAAACAAGAGAGAGATTGTGCAATACTGCTGCAATGAAGGCTTGCCTCTACACCACCTTTGTTTTTTACACTGAACCAAGCAACATCACTATAAAGCTGCCGCAGTGTGAGATTTTAGACAGCATGCCAGCGTCGCGGAATCAAAAAGAGGTGTTACACAACAGCACTGGTGTCTAGCGTGACGACCACACCGATCAACAAGGGATTTTGCTCATCTGCTCTTTTAGAATCACACACAGAGCTGATAACTTCATGAATTAATAAACATTAAGTTTTTTATGTGTTCCTGGATAAACATGGCATCGCTTCTTCCGAAACTATGATGTTAAAAGGATCACCTTGTGTGCTGATCTGTGGGGATTAATTTTTCTCCTGTTTGTATCTGTGTGTGACTGGTATGTGTGCCTGTGTCTGCTCTATGTTAAGACACAGCTGACAAATTATGTGAAACTAGTATGTTATTTAAAAAACAAAATCACAAACAGCAGTGAAAGTGTAACTCATGTCCCCAGAACGTTTATAGAGACATGGTGGAATAATGTCGCAACAGTCACACCTTGAGTAAAAGGGGCAATAGAGAGTGAATGAAATGAGGGAGTGTGTTAGTGAGAACAAAGCAGCGAATCTGAAAAATGAAACTGCCACACAATAAAGCCGAATACAGCTGAAGTGCTCCTTCATCCTGTCGCTGTGTCTGCCTGTTTTGTGTGTGTGTGTGTTTGTATGTGTATCTCTCTTGGCTGCTCTCACAGACAAAGAGCAGAAGAGAGAGACTGAGGCAGTGATGTAACCTTGGTCGCTATATTTTTATAGTCCTGACCTCAAAATCCTGCACAGTACACCTTTAAACGCAGATAAAGTTTGAAGAACAGAAGAACAAAAACTTGTATTTAAACTAGTTCTGAGTATTTTCCCATGATAGAATTTAAACAAGGAATAACAAGTGTAAGAAATCATACACAGTGTGTGTGTGTGTGTGTGTGTGTGTGTGTGTGTGTGTGTGTGTGTAGGTGTGCGTCTGTGTGTGTGTGTGTGTGTGTGTGTGTGTGTGTGTGTGCGTGTGTGGTGTGTGGTGTGTGTGTGTGTGTGTGTGTGTGTGTGTTTGTGCGATACACACACTCTCAGAAACACCAGGAAGCTGTAAAAACCCACAACCAAGGTGGTCCACTGGGATCTGTCTACTTCATGGCCTGGGTTTTACAGTAATGGACCACAGGAAGGACACAAAAGCCACATCGTTCTCACTACTCGTCTCACACACATCATTTTTTATAATCCTTCTTTCATCCTCTTACATGTCCTCACTGCACCGTGTTCTCTCTGTTTTACCTTTTTATTTGAGTTACCTTTTGTAAAATTTGTTTTTTAACCTCCTAGTTGTTTTTTCTGTCTCAGATTGTGTTTATGTTTCAGTCTCTCTCCATGTCTTTCTCATCCACCCTCTATTTTTTAAACCCCGCCCCTCTCCATCAAACCTTCCTTTTCTACAAAATGCACCACTCAAGGCTGATGTCTAGATTACTTGTTCTCCAAGGTCAGACTAATATGTATCATGTATGATAGATATGGATCAACCCATTCTGTCCTGTCAGTCTTCTGTCTTTACTTCATGCTGGTGTGAAGTGTGCTGATACCAGGGCAGACAGTAACTTCAGCAAGTTTACCTCCGGACCGTATTGATCAGCAACACTTAAGTAAGTCAAGTCATTAACCAAAAGGACTACGGTAGCAAAAAAAGATACCTGGAGGGAAACAGCTGCCTTTCAGAGATATCTGGGACCTGTTAATCTGGTTATTCTCTGGAAAGATGCAGTCATTAATGCAAGGTTAACATTTGGTGGGATGACACACATAATTGACTATCCACTAAACCCAGGGTTTCTGCAGATTTCAAGAAGTTAAATTTAAGATTTCAAGACCAAAAAAGCAATTTAAGAACTGTTTCATGTCCATACTGCCAAAAACAGAACCATGAGGGATATTTTATATGATGATTTATGTGATTGATGTCTAGCTACTGTGTATAAAGTTCAGATCTGATAAATTCTGACTAGGCTGTACATTATATATTAGTGTTTATTGGTTCTGTGTTGGCTTCATTTTGCAGTTCTAACAGTGTGATCAAGACATTTTATCTGAAAAATACATTTAAGAGTGAGACTAAAGAATGGAAGTTTATAAAAGTGACATTAACTTCATTAATCCAATCAGTTTTTAATACTTGTCAAAATCATATTTAAGACATTTTAAGGCATAAAATATTCAGATTTTTGGATTCTAGACTTTTACAGACTTTTTAGAACTGCGGACACCCTGTGAACACCTTCGTCCTGACTATGCCTGCATGTTGTTATCATGCTACATTTATTTTTCCCATGAAAACAATGGCAAGTTTAGTGTAGACAAAGGCAGTTTACTCATTTTTAGTCTGTCATTATTGACTGTTCTGGCTAAAATGTAAAAACCTATCACTAGCAGCTTTTTGCAGCTGTAGCTAGATCGTTATATAAACTAACATTCTCCGCGAGTCAGCTGAAAAATATAATTGGTTTGAAAACATGACCTGTAAGAGAGGTTTTAAATAAGCACTTGATGACTAGTTGATGAAGTAGTGTGGGATCATGGGAGTTGTCTTCATTCTTAAACAACCACCATTGCCAATGAAAATCTGTTTGACATGAAAAATCATCTTAATGAATGAGGTAATATATTAAAGTTTTATTCACGTTACGTTTAGTCACATTCATCGATTTTCTTCCTCAATCTCTGACATATCATCTGTTTTTTGTATGTTTTCTCAGAAGCTATAGCAACTAGCGGGCGTAAAGGGGATATGACGTCATTGACAGGGGACCAAATGAAACACACCTTATCTTGAATAAAATTAAGGATTTCTCTTGGTTTGAACAGTGTTGGAAACATTTGGGATTGGTTCATAATAGTTAGCAACTCAACAAAATATATAACATATAAGTCTAGTCATTTTTAGACATTTTAATGGGGAAATGTTGCATATTATGCCTTTAACTTAATTCACTTGGGCTGCTCTGAACGTTTGCAAAAGGTGAAAATGTTCTCACATTTCTCTCTTTGTTTTGATATTTACATATCTAATGGTGTGAAACAGGTAAAGTGACAAAGAAACTCCTTATCAAACCAACCACTACAGGACCTATTTTAGTTGTTTTGTTTGTAGGATGGTTTTGAGCCAGAGACAGATTTTTAGAGCTTCATTTTTTTATGGTTATGCATGACAGAGATCATAAATTATGTCTTTTTTTTCATAGCCTTATAGCCTTGAGCCTTATCTCTTGATAAACTACCATCAGTTTTAATGGACAACTCTGTAAACAGAACGCACCTCTTTCTCTCTGTGCCTAGAGTAGACTGTGGTTCTCAGAGGGAGAAGCAGCTGCTTTCATCCACATAAATAACCATCTCTCTCCTGAACGTGCAGCAGGAATATGCATGTAATGTGCATGGACAGTCTCCAAGACATTGACCCTAAACGTCCCTATAATAAATAAAGTCAAGCTTACACACATTAGCGGCATTCACCATCTCTCACACATGCACACACACAGACACAATGTTCTCTCTTCCTCACTGTCCATAACCCTCAAATGGATTTTGATTGATTTTTGTTTTGGTAATGTTGCTCCCCCACATGTTTCATTGAACTGACCCAGCAGATTGGACCTTTAAGTATGGCTGTAATTCATGTGATAGGGGTGAGTGATAATAATCAGATACTATATTTACATACTGAATGTACATATATTTAACTTCAGGAAAGTATGAAACAATGCCACTACTGTGGATGGGCTCTCAAACTACTATAATAGCTGTTGTTTGATACACTCAGATGGCTCCCGCTGGACATAAGACACCAGTTTCCCTAGTATCAGTTTTTGATTGTGATTGATTGAATGTCTGAAACAATTTTTTGTTCCTTATATGTCAAATTACTCACTAAGAGGCTCTGATCAGATCTGTTTTATGGTCTCCTTTATATCTATGGAAGTTGGTAAAAGAAAAAACAAACAAACAAAAAAAACACTTTTATGTTTGGGTGTCTTCTGAGTGGAATAAGTTACCTGTAAATATCTCTTATCGTTGTTTATCATTTTGCTTACTTAAAAATATTTTGTTTTCTTCTCATCTTAAAACAAATTGCTCGTGTTTTCAGGAATGCTTTCACTGTTCCTTTATTTATCTTTAGAGTAATCATTGCTCTTTTTTCTATTGATTGTATCTAGTCTAAGGTTATAAATTTTTCTGTTTCTTTTTTTGTTTTTGATTTTTGATTTGTTACTTATGGTTTGTAATCTGTCTGATTGTCTACGGTTGTTTGTTTGTATTTGATTTGTTTGTGTTTTGTGCAGCACTGTTCTTCGTTTGCTTGTGTTATATTGATTCTCAGATGTTTGTCGCTTTGGATAAAAGCATCTGCTAAAAGAAACTGTAAATTGTAAGTGTAAATTCATTTGTGAGTGATTGTTTGCAACCCCTTGAGAACCAGATGATACATCTCAAGGAGTTTATCCTGAGATAATACATTTTTATTATGTGTCATTACCATAAAATCCTTTATATTAAGGCTCCAGTAGATTTGATAGTTTTGAAGATTTTTTAAAATTAATAATTGCATGTAATCATTAATTTGGGTTAATTGTCTTGGATGTTCTGGTGTGTTTCAGTGCTTCAGTTATTATTCATGTGGAGGTTAAAACATGCTGAAGCACAGTTTATACAGCTCAAGTATCCGCTCTTTACAATAATCCTCATCCTTCCGACCTGCAATAGCAACTTCTCTCTCTTTTACTCACTAACTCACACACATCCAGGGTATCACACACACACACACACACACACACACACATACACACTACCACTCACACAGACTACACCTGCTCTTTCCTCTGAAAGATTTTCACACACCTAATTAAATAGCAAATAAGCAGGATTTATAGGTGCCTGCACGTGTGGCTTTGGATTAGCAGGAGTGAGTAAAACACCTTTACAATACATAATGTGGGACAGATTTTCTGACTCTACATACAATACATGTGTGCATGTAGGTTCACGCAGACTCCAGTAGGTGCTGCTGGAGAGCAATCCAGTCGAAGCTGGTGTGCGTGTGAGTGTGTCCCCACAATCTGGGCTCACCACCAACCTCCTGTCAGCGTACAAGACCGCGACTCACCACGTCTCCAGGGAGACGCTGATAGAAAAAGCCACAGCAACACTAAGTGGCAATTCCACACCTGAGACAGTACAATATTTGCAAAATACAGTTTTTATGAGTAGATACATGCGGGTTTGTGTTGCATCAGGACAATTCATAAATTCAAGAATAACAGAGGACATAATTACCTCTGTGTCTTTGCCAAAAATCCATCTAATACTTCCTTTATTGACCACTGTATCAACCACTGTCTGTGAGTATGTTGCAACAAATGTATGAAATGAAATAAAAAGATATCCACAGATATCTGCCTCTCTTATAACTGGTCCAAAACTGCACAGATGACGTAGTGAAGAAGGTTGTGACACCACTGTCAAAGCAGTCTACTAAGTGGTTAAACTGATGTTCTAGTCAGGTTTGGACAGAAATGCAAATTACTTTCAACAATTTGCTGTATGACTACACAAAGCCACAGTAGCGCTGCTCACTCTGATAAAGAAGTCTTAGAAGAGTTTGAAGTCAAGTTCAACTCAGAAGAAAAGGGGGAAAAAATGCAAGATTCATTGAAATTATGAGCGTTGTGCCTTCTTACATGATTCAGTTAAAGTGATGGAGAGTAAAGAAGTAGGTATGACATGAGACCAAATTGTCCTTTTTAATTAACTTGAATGTAATTTATGTTTTGTATTTAAACTTCATTTGTCTGTAATTTGAAAGTCTGGAGATAGTGTCTCCTATGACCTAAGTCATTCTGGCAGACTGTGTTTCTGTCATCCATTATTTTCTACTTTTTCAATTTTTACACTAAAACATCTGCTTTACTAATTAAGGCACCACAGCACACCCTCTGGTAATGTGGTGCCTCGGTATAAAAAAAGATGACACTGTCTGTGTCCTCAAAGCACTTTTCTGATCTCCTGATCCACATTTTCATTTCCTGTTATCACAGGGGGTCCAGTTTGAACTCTTGGATCCGAACCCCTCATCACAAGAGGGATTTTCCATCTTTTTGGTTAAACTTAAATTGACTGTAACCATTTCAGGCTTGGTATCAGTTTTCACATTCACTGGAGACTTTGAAATGTCTGAGAAAGCTGAAAACACCCTGATCAAATGCCAAGTTAGCATCTTTAGGAGTAAGGGCATTGTCTAAAGTAAAAATTGTCATTTGTAGCTCCCACTAATCCTCTTTTCTCCCACCCAGATAAACCATCTGCTCTGAAATTCAGATTGGACCTCATACAGAGTTAAGAAAGCTCAGCTAAGAAGACAAATTCCCAGCATCTTAACCATTAAAACCTTTACAGTACAATGTACAAAAATAGAAATCTGGTTGGTCACATATTTACCTGTAGATACAAGCTCATATCTTAACATAGAAGTTTCTTATTCACACTGACAGAAGTTAAATGACTGTCTTTTATTTAAAGTGCATTTTTATATTGATCTGGTCAAGTATCATGATCAGTTTACCTAAAAGCAAATAACACTCCTCTGAGAAAAAATTAAAAGCAAGAATTTTAAGTAAATAGTATTTTCATTTCAAACCAGAGGTTTATGTCACATGACCACATGACATCACATCTGGTCAGGTCGCTCCCTGTCAGTTTTGCTGTCTGGCTTTTTGAAGACCTTCATCTGTTGGACAGCGAAGAAATGTGTGTTTTCCCTGCACATTTACGGTTAGTGGCAGGGTGGACAATAATGTTCCTTTACAACATATCCTCCAAATCATACGCCCAGGCTCTTCCTTTATTCTACTTAAAGGTAGAATCAGTAGGATTTGTCTGAGCTGTTCATAAATGCACCAGAAAGATACCAGGATGTCAAATATCAACATTTTGGGATGGTAAAATGTCCCAAGCACAGCAAAATAATTGGAAAAATATGGAAATGCAGGCAGAAAGAAAGAAAGAATGTTGAAAATTATACCTTTAAGTTTTAAAATAATCTAAAGTTTTGCCAAACTATAATATTTAGTTGAGATAACTTAATTTTCTTCTTTAGATAAACTTGAATCTTTGAGTTAGAAACCCCCAAAAATTAGTATTTCAAAAATTGTTCATGGCATTGTTATTAGTGTGCTTTGAAATTAAATGATTGCAATTGAAAATGTCATATTTTCAATTATTAACCATTATTTGTTTTCAATGTGTTTGTTCAACAATTTTTGAAATACAAACATTTTTTGCAGGGGGAGCAGAGAAAAAGGTTCAAAACTTGGGAATCTATATGAGTAAGTTGCCTTGAAATTTTCTCAACTTTTTCGTTTTTACAGTGTAACAGTTATGATGGGCTCGTTAGTGTTTGAATAAATGAAAAGAAGTCCTGTCCTCAGGCACAAACAAATACACTGTTTTATCACATCAGTTCTGAATATATGCACTTAGTAAAGTGTCACCAAGTTCTACCTCATATATATCTTGAGCTTGGCTTGTAGATATTAACCCTATGTTATCCCTTGCCAGGGTGCCACTGGGCCAGCAGCCACTGACAAGGTTAAGCTGTTTAGAGTAGGTGAGGAGATTACACAGCTTATTATCCACATCTCTCTCTCCCTCCGCCCCCCATACACCCCCCTCCTCCAGGCTGGCCGCATGGGGCCGCTCCGAAATTTAATACCATGTCTACAACAAGATAAGGCTTTCTTATGGACAGATTAACAATATGCCCATTGTTTGTTGCCCCCGTGCAGTCTTGCAAGCAGGCAGACACAGGCAGCCCAGGCATTAAAGCCAGGGAGTCTGGTTGTCCGATGTGAACTCTTGCAGAAAGAGAAAGAAATGTTGAGAAAGAGAGATGGAGGAGGCTGGAAGGATGGAGTGCAGAAGAAGAAGAGGAAGGTTTGGGGAGGGGAGAGAGAGGCAATGAGAGACAGACAAACAGAGAAAAAAGGGGGAAATGAGGAGAAGAGGAAAAAGAGAAAGGAATTCAGCAGCCTCAGATAGTGGAGCACTATACAGGGTCAAGCGCAGCATACTTCCCCAGTAACAAGAGACTGGGGAAGGCATGTCAGCAGCCAAATTGCCCCTCAAACCCACTGACAAGGACTGTCAGCAGAGAGTGGAGAGAGACTCTTTCTGGCCTGCTCTCATGCCAGGGTTAATCACTGGCAATTACAGAGAGGAGGAGCAATCAAAAGGCCGTGATGGCGCGGCACTGGAGTGTGTGGGCTGTGGTACTCGGGTGTCATAAGCCACTGCGACTCAAACCAACCATTTCTCAAATGCTCTCAGGACTGGTGCTTTATGCATTATGGAGACGTAGTGCTGAAGCTGCATCAGCGTGTGTGTGTGAGTGTATGGGGGTGGTAGGATTACGTGGGTAGGGATTCAGAGGTGATGAGGCTTTAAACTGGAGGGGTCCCCAAAAGACCCTGGGGGTCCTGAGCACCTGGTGTCAGATCATGTCAGAGGGCAGGGGGCCAACAAATTCCAAGTTTGAAAGGTGAATATGGTCAAGTGATGATGGTGAAGAGGTACAGATGGACCCTGTGTAAAGTGTATTTGTGTGGTCTTGATGTAGTTTAATTATATGCTTTTTTATATACTTAGGAGTGCTGGACTGTGATAAATTAGATAATAAGTTAGATAGTTAACAAAACATGCTAGAAACTAAATATATCAATTTGCACATTTCTTCACATATTGACCAAATAATATGCTGTAAATTTGACCCAGGGGTTTTTATCACAAGAGAATAAATAAAAAACAATGATAAGACATGTAAACAAAGAAAGACATAAAACAATAAAATATGTCAAATATAAGCGTGGAAGTTAGTCCATGGCATGTTAAGTTTTCAATTGTCATTTAACAATGTTCACAGGGTTTGTGTCTCTTATATCCTTGGGTAGCATGTCCCTCAGTTTTGGTGCAAAGTTAAAAAGGCTGAGCTTCCATTTTTTTTATTTCTATGGTCATTTAGTTTTAAAAACAGGCAGCAGAGGATCCAAGAGGCCATGAAGGATTATAAATCGACAAAGAATTGGTCATGTAAGCTGATCCCAAACCATTAAGAGCCTTGTAAACAAATAATAGAACTTTAAATCAATCTTAAAAGATAGTGGGAGCTAGTGCAAGTTAGCTAAAACAGGGGTGATTTGCTGTCTCTTTCCTGTTCAAGGCAAAAGCCTGGCAGCACAGTTCTGAATTAACTGTAGTTTTATATGAAACTGTTTTGGCAGAGCAGTATGAAAAGAGCATTATAGTAGTCCAGTTTTTCGGCACAATGTTGGGACAGGAACAGCCTGACCTTTGCAGTATTTCTTAAAGGACCTGTGTGTGGAATTTAGTGACATCTAGATTTTTTCATACCTCGCCTCACCTTCCACTTTATAGTGTTTAGGAGAAGCAATGGTGGCCAAGAAATTTGCACAAATTGTGAAAGTCTGTATCTAGAGCCAGTGTTTTGTTTGTCCATTCTGGGTTACTGTATGTGGTGGACTGCATGGGAGAGCACCCGCATCCTCTGTGGATATAAATCCTACACACTGGACCTTTAAAAGGATATCCCACCCTAACATGATAATCCACTCAATATGTACTCACCCCTATGCCGATGTGAGGATGGGTGAAGATCTTCAGTTCACAAAACAATCCTGGAGTTTCAGCAGAAAACAGGGTTGCAGCCAAATCCAGTATAATGGCGGTGAATGGAGACCAAATGTAAATGCAAAAAAAAAAAAGAACACAAAACAAACACAAAATGTCTCCATCCTGCTCGTGTGGTGTAATCCAAGTGTCCACGAGCCGGGACATTAAAATTTAACCACAAAAGACGCCATTTACACCATGTTTTTAGCCAAACTGTAGGTAGCATTTAAACATGGCGTCGATCTCGCGATATTTTCACACGTGCATCCATTAAGAGATATAAGTCTCGCGATACATCACCGCTATGTTTACATGCTACCTGGGAGGCTACAGTTGACATTTCGGCTAAAAATATGGTGTAAATGGTGTCTTTTGTGGTTAAATTTTAATGTCGTGGCTCGCGGACACTTGGATTACACCACACGAGCAAAGAGTTTTTTTTTACATTTACATTTGGTCACCTATAACTACCATTAGCTGCAACCCTGTTTTCTGCTGAAACTCCAGGATTGTTTTGTGAACTGAAGATCTTCACCCATCCTCACATCGGCATAGGGGTGAGTACATATTGAGTGGATTATCATTCTGGAATATCACTTTAAATGAAAAAAAAAAAAAAAAAACTGTTTCTCACCTTATTTGGGGTTTAAAATTTAAGTCAGAGTCTAGGATGATGCCTAGGCTTTTGGCTTCAAGTTTAACCTGTGAAGACAAACTGCCAAGTTTGACAAGAACTAGTTCTCTTTTTGTTTGTGGACCAATTAATAAAAAATGGCAAAGGGTTTGATTGTCACTTGGGTCCAATGAAACATACAGCAGTGTGCCATCAGCATAGCTGTGGAAATTCATGTTCTCTAATGTCACCTAAAGGAACTATGTACTGTGAAAAAAGGCCATGGCAGCATTCCCGGGCAACACCAAACGGTAACTGATATGTCTTTTGATACATGATATCCCATTTAATTATTTCTCAATTACTTATGTCACAATTATGGGCCAAATAGATCAAGATCAAACTTGCAACATGAAGTTTTGAATAGAAAATGAATCATCTTTGAGAAGCCCTTTGTAGTTTTTATATGGATAAATGATATGTGTAATTGTCTATTCACATTTGCAGGTGATGAATATGTATGAAGTTGTGTGTGCATGCGGTATCACAGTGCATCCCACCAACACAGCACAGACACACTCTTCTGCTCTTGTCGCAGACCATTTGTATTCATATGGTGACAGTTGACAGCTGTTTTTTCCTTTAATAAGATTAGGCTAAAGAAATTAGTTGTGCACTCTTTAATCTGCCATTTAACAGAGGGGGCCACCTGGGGCCTGCCTTATCCCATCCACTCTGAATGGCTAATCAGAGAGGGTTTGATTCACACAGGGATGAGCACAGCACTCAGAACCTGCAGCCCCACAAGCCAATAAATGGATGATTCCCCAGTCAAAAGAAACCATGCTTAGTTTCTTTTATAGAAGCCTCAGCGGCCATTTGTAGTTAGCCACAGTGTCACTTTTTTGGCTTCAGCAGGTCTTACATCATTCCCATCTGTACTCACAGTGTAACTTCAACAATGTCCTTAAATAACCACAATGAAATATGTAAGCAGCTGCCCATGATATTGCATTTTCCAAGATTATTCTGGCTTTTAAATGTTGTAACTGGTTTGATTACTTTATGAAAATCCTTTTTGGTTACATTTATTATATCAGCATCGATGCTTCCTATTTGAGTTTTGATTTTCACCATATGTATAGGCTCAAACTTGCATGATGCAAACAGCACATTTAGATGTTGATGAGAACTATTGCTGAGATTATTTTGAGAATCGTGATAGATGCAACCTGTTATTAGTCAAATAATAAGTGACAAATCCACATCTGTAATATTTTTGCTTACATAAATACACTGTTGTATATATGGAAACTGCACAGCAGGGTGTAAACAGTTTAACCTAAAACATGACAAGGAGTTTGACAGCGCCTTGGTCACTCTCTGCACATAAATGAAGCCAGTAGGGGAGAGCAGGGTGATTTGAGCCGGTGGGCAAGTTGAGCCTCCCTTTGTTTCTAGGCAACCAAAGACAAAATTTGTTATCTGACCACAGATTTTGAAGAGTCATGCATTTTATTCATGGTGTATGGAAAGAGGCCCATGAAATGAATGATAAGTACTGTCAGGCTAAAAAAAACCTTTCTTCTAGGTTATTTTTCTGTGTTCAAGGAGTCATGCTTCTTGTGTGTGAACAATTACAAACAAATTTGAAGAATCTCATGTTACAACTCACAATATCAGCTTGACCTCAGCTCAAAACTGCTGGATGATATAAATTTGCCAAAATGGCGGGGGTGGGGGAATTTGAGCCAGAAGCCCTGGGGAAGTTGAGCTGTGGGTCAGCTTGTCCCCACTTATGATTATTATTTAAGTATTATTTTACTGTAATTCTGCATTATATTTTTATATTCTGACATTCTGAATTCTAGACAACAAACCAGGACATGCCAATAAAGTCTGTGATTAAGAATTTGAGACAAAGCTTGCAAACCATAAAACTGTCATTTGAGCTGGCATGACAAAATGACATTGATGTCCCTTCAGGCTGGATCAGAGAGGGGAAAGCAAGTCAGTAAAAGTGCATTTATAAAAACAGGGAATATTGGTAATTATTTCACCAGGAAATGCACCATCACCTTGCAGCTAGCATATAGTGAAGCACCCATGAGGCTCAAACCAAGCGATAACTTTTTGTGAAAAACTGCTTATTTTAGATCCAAAGTGATCATTCCCAGGGATGCACCACATCCTGAAATATATGACATTACTGTCATGCCCTCACTTTTAAGATACCTCCAATAAAAACTGGCTCAACTCACCTCGCTCTCACCTAATTTTACTCATATTGTTACCTCACATGTTCAATGACAAAATAAATGGAATATATTATTTAGAAACACAAGCATTTGTCTTATCTGTGCACTATTCTTTATATAGTTACATCTGCTCCTAAAACTTAATTCATACATTGCTGGTGCAGGAAAGTGCTGTCACCCTCGTTTGCTCTCAGAAGGGGTCTCTACGTGTTGGTTAATGTGGTTTCTCCGCAGTGGGAGCTGTAGTGGGCAGGTTGGGAGAAATCAGCTTTGGCACAGCTGCACAAACGGGCCTTTTACTGGGCAAATCAATCAGGCAGCCCCGGGCTTGGGCCACTGCCCAGAAAGCACAGTTTGGAAGGAGTCTCACCTTACCCCTGTGCACTGACTGAAAGGAGCCAGTATTATCACTGTACAGCACTCACCCTGTCACCTCCTCTTTCTTTTCCTCTGCCTCCTCCCCCTGCTCTTTCTCCTCCTGTCATCTCTGCCCTGTTCTCCACTCCTACCATCATGGCTCCTCTTTTCTCCTCCTGGCTGTATTCTTCTCCAGTTCTCCTCCTCCTCTTGTGCTCTGCTACTCCTTACATGCTCTCCAACTTAACAGATTGCCATCAGGAGGCTGTGATCTGAGGAGAAATGTCATATCGTCTCCTGCTATTGGCAGTGCGCCCCCTCAAATCAGTTGTGACAGTTTCCTATTACATTGTTTACCTGCCTGAAGGCGGAGGCCGCCGTACTTTAACTATATTCAAATCTGCTCGATCTGCAGCGACCACAAGTCCATGCGTAGCTTCCTTAAGCTGCTTGGTTGTGCGGTTTATAATGTCTACTGTTATTCCAGTGAGGATTGGTCTGAGAATGAGGACCAGATGGAGACAGTTATCATAGATGTTGAGATGTTTATGACAAGGAATAAACAGGGGCTCGCTTTAGAATATCACAAGTCGCTCCCTTAAAATTCCATTTCTGCTTGAAATGACATTTTGTTTTGAGTGAGGCTGGAGCCATGGACAGTTACATAGTTACAGTTAGCAATCTGGCAAAATAATCTGTTTCTTTGGTCCAACTAATATCAGTGTAAAAAAAAAAGGTATCTTTTGAAAAGAGTTGCCAGAACTTCACCATAATAAATGTGGAAAAAATAGTTTTCACTACTACAGTAAAAAGATATTAATACTGCTGATTTTATGGTTAAGGTTGGTGCTGGTTCCATATTTTACTGTAAAACTACAAGTTATTACCATTAAAGAACTGCTATGTTGCCATAATTAACATGAAAATAACATACTGTCTATACAAAGGTTCATACCTAAAACATAATGGCATCTTACTGCAATTAAGAGTCAAAAATATGAAATACTATTTCATTTCATAAGAATAGCTTAAAATGCCATATAAATTAGGGTTTGTGCCATGAAATATTATGGTGTCTTACTGTGCAATTAACAGTCTGTGATATAAAGTACTACTTTCTGTAATAAATTACCTTAAAATGCAGCAAAAATAAAGGTTCATGCCATGAAATATAACAGTATGTTACTCTGTAATTAACAGTGTGTAATATAAAATATTTCTTTATTTCATATCAATTACTTTAAAATGTCATATATTTATATGACATTTGACATTTGAGGTGTGAAATATGCCATGAAATATGCCTTACTGCACAATTAACAGTATCAAATAAAAAATATTATTAGAATATATTATACTATTATTATATTATATTATATTATATATATATTATAATAATATTATTATATTCTGTATAAATTCCATTAAACTATTGTATAAATATAAATTTTGCCATGAAATATGTCAAAATGTGTTTTATTGTGAAATTAACAGTCTAATGTAATTATTTTACTTACAGTATAAATATGAAAAAAAGGTTTCAACATTAATCAAAGTGGCTCATTGTTAATTTGGCTAGTTTGTCTGGATACAGTCTAAAATCTGTAATATAACCTGAAACTATCTTAATATATTCAATACATCTTAATAATCTCAGCATAAATTGCACTAAAATTACTTACTGCTAATTAACAGTGAAATACTGTCAGTCTTTCTGAAATTACCAGCCCTTTATCTGTTATGATGACCACTTTAAATAGATTTTTCAGGAAAACACATCAGTCGTATCTTAAACTTACTGTAGATGTAGATGTTTTAGCTTTAAATGTGTACACGTGGCTTGCTTATGCAGTTTTAATGTTTCATGTTTCATCTCTGCACTGCAGTAAATTCAGCAAAAACAGAATGTAACACCACAGAGATAACTGTTACTGAGCATGCATCAGCTCTGAGTGCAGCACTACTGTCTCGCTGTTCATGGGAACTCCCTGTTGTCCCTGCATCTTATCTCTGCGGACAGGTCATCAGGTCAGACAGATTAGATTGTCAGTAACATGGCAGAGTTTGGCAAGTGAGTGAAACAAGCTTCTTACAGCTGTCTGCTGTACACTTCCTCACCCATAATACTTCCCTCTCATCCTGCAAGTTTATGTCTGTTGCTCTGATCACTGCAGGATTTATTTACAAGAACTCTCATGCTCATATTGTCAGTATTATAAGCATCCACATGACAGAAGTAGCAAATTTTCTTCCCTTCCTTTTCTTTCTTGTTTTTATTTATACTTGAGAAGTTTCACATTTGTCAAATTAAATAAGCAAAATCAGGTGCAAGGTTAGTGTTCCTTGTAAACCTAATGAGATTTTTTTCTATTTCTTTATTTTATGAGCAACAAAGTTCAGCCAGTATGTGTGCCTGTTTGAATTTATATCCCATTGTTTTATGGCAGATTTCTTCTTTGAACTTCAAAAGACATCTGTGTGTTTTGTGCATTTCTGAATGATACAATTAAAAAGAAACAACACTAAGTACATAGACCAAACAAAATGAACAAAAAAACAAAATGAAAGGACAGGGTTATATTTTTATTGTCTAGCTTAAAGAACCAGCGCACTGGATTTGGTAGCATCTTAGCTTGCAGATTACAAGTAAATTGTCTCACTCTCAACTTCCAAGCATGCAGGAATATTTAGGGTAGCCATGCAACTCAAAAAACCCTATCTAGAGAAGAGAATCTAAGAAGTGTGCAACATGGTGGACTCTGTGGTAGAGGTACCACACCCTCTGTACATAAAAACCTCTCATTCTAAGGTAACAGAAAACACAATGACTCTACGAGTGAATCCCTGTTTAAAGGAGTCCTTTTAATTGTCCCTGCAATCCATACTGACTGTAAAGAAATCCCTTCCTTAAGCAATTTCTGTATAAGTGATGGAGATTAAATCCACAGTCCTCATTCTGCACAGAAATGTATACTGACTTTTAGAATGAGGCTCGTACAGTTTGAATTAAACTAATCAACTTGTTATCTTCAGAAGTCACAGTCTTGTTAGTAGGAAATCCTTTTTAGGCCCCACTGCATCAGAGAAATATTACCAGAAAGACCATAACTTTGGAAAATATCCACTTGCTGACTGCTGAAGCCTCATATTAATAATAATTTGTTATAAAAAGATGTTATTAGCTTCAGTTTTTGTTGCAGCCTATGAACATGAGAAATAATTCCATAAGCTAATGTACTTATGGGCATGTGAGTATTGTATGAAGATGTGAACTGATCCTTTAATGTCTTTCAAAGTGAAAGTTCCTGAATGACAAAAGCACTGCGGCCCTTAAGTCTGTAGATGTATAATTATAAAAGCTCATTTTGTTCTCTTAAATATTTAGTAAATTCTTTTCGCTTTAAGTCACTGTGTATTAAGAACACAGGTGAAGAAATCCCCTCCATGGCTGCGGATGACCTGCCGGGGGCACAGTGAAATCTCCAGAGCCTGGCAATTAGTTAATTGAAAAGTTATGTACTTGGCATGAATAATTGAATACAAGGTCTCTGGAATTAGCACCATGTTCAGAGGCACAAATGAATCCTCCACAGCCATGTGAGCGCAAGATAGAGGCACTAATGTTTGGCTAAAGACACATTTTCTGTATTGCTTTGTTAAAAGAAATATATCATGCTCAGAATTAGGCTAATAAAAGTTGTAAGAATAATATTACCACAAGTTTTTCTCCACCTAGCTAAGATACCACACATTAGTACCTGAAAAAAGCTCAGAGCTTTCACCTCCACCTCTTTACACGTGTTCATCATGAGTGTAGTGACTGAAATTCTCTGTTTTCTATGATAACTTAATTTGTTGCACATTGCAATAATGTGTTATTTTTAAAGCCTATCTCTTGATCGAAAGACAGCAGTGATGTTGAATTTGTCACATTTTCATGTAAACGGAACCACGCAGACTAAACAATGTAGACTTGTCAGAATCACTCCCGAGCTTACGACACACATGGTTCCTGTTAGGAAAACCTAAATCAGACGACTTTGACCGTTTCGCTCCTAGGCTGTGCGGCCACTGAACCTCACAGCAAGTTGAATGTAACAAGCATTTTCAAATTCCATAAAACTATAAAATATACACCATACAGTAAACTATACAGGGATGTTGACAAAGCAATACTTTGGCATATACAAAGATCCATTGTACTGTATCATCTTGTACTAACAGAAAATGGCCTGACAGGTGTCAATCAACCAACAACTTCAACCAACCATGTCGCTTATAAATTATATTTGTATAAATTGTTTTTATAATTAAGTTGTGGTGACAGAGTAATTCTTGACTGGATTGTGTTTACAGAAAATGTTTCTCTGAAACAATACATTTATATAATATGCTGGATTATCATGGTGATGGTGGTTTGGGTGGATGAAGGGCGTACAAAGCACAGGGCTTTATCACCACAGTCCAGGGTTTGTGTCCAGACTCCTGCTGCAAAAGTGCTTTGCTAAGGTAAAGAAATATTGTAGTTTTGAGATGGTTTAGGCAATAAAAGTATTTTGGTTAGGGTTAGGAAAATATCGTCATTTTGTTTAAATGTTAATTAAAAAAATCTCATGTGTTGCTGCTTATTTTTCAGTAATGCTGGACTCACTATGACTGGTATTGTAAGATTGCCTGTTTTAACTGAAAACAAATAGTCATTTAACATTTTAATGATATGTTGAGTATCAAATTTTTGTGACTTACCAGGTATGTAATGAGCAATGTAATAAGCAACATTTCCTCGTTATGTTAATGTATTTCGCTTGTCATTACATTTCCTTCATGATGTTTCGTTGTTTCCTATTAGTTGTATATGCACATCATTTCTAGGACACAGAGCTGCTTCAACCCATATTGCAAGTTTAAAAATTTGAATCTGAAAAATAACAGCAGAAATTGTCACCAAAGCTGTTGCACCACAGTCTTACATTTAGTTTTTGACATTTTGTGTAACTCTTCCACTCTACTCACTCTGTTGTGAGACACTTACATTCATCAGAACGGTATTCAAAAATCACGCGATTTTTGTATGCATGTTACTCGCACAATATAACATAAAATGAAACTGAGACACAGTTTAAAAGTTTCTATCCCTGCACCCACTTCACTAAAGTAGTTACAACCACTTGGAGCAAATCACAGTTATTTTACAAAATAATAACAACTTTACTCCTCCCCAGTACAAGTGGTATTTTCTCATTCTTTTGTGTGTTTCTTTCCCTCACGCTCTCTCTATATGCTTCAACCACACACTACAATGTCATTCTGCTGAGACACTCAAGGGTTAATTCTGGGATTTGGTGGTTTCTCATTGTGAAGCTTTCCTAGTTAGCCCCAGTGTTTAGCCGTGGTTATCTGAACAGGGCTAACATGACCTGCAGGGCTCCTTTACACCCCGCTGCAAACACTTCCGAGACTTCTCACTTGCCTGCGCTTGGCACCCGACCAGAAAGCATCTGTCACCGTGACTTCTAGTGACCAACTTTAGCCCAGAGCTGATGAATAATATAGACACATGTGCTATTATTCATGGCACAATGCTGTGGGATTCTCGCTGAGACTAATCATCTCTGAGAAGGTACAAAACGCTTTGGAAATTCTATTTAATTGGAACCTAAAGCCCAGTTTCATAAATAGATTGCTTGATTCTATCATTAAACACTGAAAAGTGACACTTTTGAGATTGTTGAATGGTGTCACAAGATGTCTAAGCAGATGTGGAAATTTGCACAGTATTTGTAAGAACTGTTGCTTAAAAATGGTTGGTAGTGTAAACTCAACAAAAATATAAACATTTCACTTTTGTTTTTGCTCCCATTTTTAATGAGTTGGAGACTCAAGGCTTTTTTGTACACACAAAAGGTTTATTTCTCTTGCTGACTAATTTGTTAAATTCATGTTTGTGAGCACTTCTCCTTTGCAACCTGAGAAGTGTAACATATAGAGAAGCTGATTGAACAATCAAACAATCAAATGAACTAATTGCACAGATGTGTCTTGGACTGGTTGCAATAAAAGAACGCTCTAAATTGTGTAGTTTTATCTTGAAAAAGGCATTTTTGGGCACTGAATTATGGATGTTTCACATCAGGGATACAGGTACCTTATTTTTTTTCCCCAGGAGGGCACAGTCATTACCTGCTGTACTCTGCCTCTGATTAGCTTACCCTGATATTCTTAGCCTAACCCTAATCAGTCACATCTCATGTCTAAACCTAACCATACCAACCAATGAAAGCAACGAGCACTAGCCAATCAGAGGCAGAGTAGAATGGTCATGACAACCTTGTAGGAAAAAGGTAACTATAGGCCTATGTGAACTAGCCCTAGTTCAGTTTACATTTACATTTTAGAGTGGCCTTCTCACTTTATTTATATTATCATTATATTATGTAACATCAAGTCTTAGATTTTTTACTTTAACTCGTGAAAAATGGAAGCAAAAAAAAAAGTGTTGTATTTATATTTTTGTTGAGTGTATTTTCAGAGTAATTAGATATTGTGCTTCTTCATTACAGAACTGGGAAGTGGAACTTAACCAAACTCAGCTGTGAAATATCAAACACCTCAGTGTAACTATGAATAAATTCACTGGTCCTATTTTTCCCTCCAAGCGTTCTGTGTCTTTCAGCGGGCCTCCTTCATTCTGGTGACAGATGAATCAGCCCTGTGCAGGAATCTCCCTGCTCTGACGAAACTGATCACTTACCATACGAGCAGGAGCCAAACATTAGTACTGCCGCCTCTCTGTTAGCTAGCATGGTGGAGTGCTGAGCTGGCAGCGTGCCCGTTTAAAACTGGCCGGCTCTGGAATTACAGCAGAGTGAGGATTCCATGACTGAGCTGTATTTACAGAGGACATTTAGATGTTGATAGTCTATGCTTACAAGTGGATCCATCATTTATATGAATAACTTGCTGATAGATAGTGTTTAATATTTATGAAGGGCTTTTAATTGAGCCCACTTTTCACTGGGTGCTGGCAGGGGCAGAGACTTCTGGTGGTGCCCTGTGGTGGAAATGATCTTGGCCAGTCACTATGACGCTATTAGGTAACACAAAGATATAGCTATTGTCCCCTCTTAAAATGATACAATTAAGTAATTGTCTGCTTGCAGGAACATTTTGGTTCATTAAAATTTATTCAAAGATCAAATTATTCTTGGTTTAATGGACCGAGCAGAGGTTAGGCATCCATTATTTGAGAGACTAAAGAAGCAGAATTTTCAGTTCTGCTCTACTGAACAATAAACAAAATGCAGCAAATCTGCAAGGCTGCGTTCAGAGCAGATGTGACCCATCGTTCAGTCGGTCGTGAGTCGTGAGAGAGGGTGTTGAACAGCATTTTCTTCTCAACATCCTGCCAGTAAACATTTCAGCTTGTTTTAATGTCACTGAATCTGAGAGTTTGTGATTTATTCACTGTTTCTTGAAAAAAACCAAACTAACCCAAAAAAACAAAACAAAACAAAACAAAACAAAAAAAAAAAAACAAATCAAACTTTTTACACTGTAAAAATACACTGTTTTAAAAAGGTAGTGTCTGTCATGCCTTAAAATTCTAAACTGGCCGAATTTGAAAAGACAAGTTGAGGTAATATTGTACTGATTCAAAATAAATAAACTTTTCTAGTCAAATAAATTAGATATTAATTCAGTTGTACTTGAGAAAACATGTTTAGTAAGTTTAATTTATTGAGCTGCACCAACATCTATTCAGTCACACTGATGAACATTACAAACAAACTTGATTTCCTGTTGCGTTCTGAAAAGTCATTTCATTTCACACAATGACGTTACAGCTGCGGCTCCTGTTGCAGCTACTTTGTTCCATCACTGGTACAATATGTGAAACTGCTCCCAGTGAATTTATTAAATTTTGAGTGTAATCGGGGACTTAGTTTAAACCTCCACCACAGTGTTTTCATCATTGTGAAAACAGGCAATCATGACTTCTCTTTAAATGTACTGGAGACACGCGGCAAGTTTTCATAAAATAAAAAAGGGTCTCAAGAGAGTTGTAACTCTCAGTGCATGCTGAGAAGTCTGCTAATATGCTAACCATGTTTCCTTAAACGCTTAATTTAATGAGTTGATTGAACTCTGTACAGTACATTCGTTCAACTCATCATCAAAAGACTGAGTTAATTTTTAAATAAACTTAAAATATTTTAAGTTCAATGAACTTGAATAAATAAAGCTTGAGAAAAAAGTTGATTCCATTAAATTCCTGTATTGTGTCAAGAGGAATCCAAAACACACGTTAATTAATACAACTAAAATTAATTTGCAACAAATCAAGTAATTCTTAGGACAAAGCAAATTTGTTATTAATAAATGAACCATTTGTGTAGGTGTATGTTGAAAGAAATTTTTGGAATTGAATTTTCTGTTTCCACGCCTTTGTTTTCTTTTTTCCCTCTTGTTTTTCTTGCTTACTTTTCCTTTTAATTATGTCGATGTTTAAAAATGCAGGTACATGAATGTATAGATATGTGTGAATACATATGGACATACACATATGATCAATAACAACTTCACTGATCACACTTCATCGTTCATGTATGCACTGTGTTTTGTGTGTGGGTGAAGAATAAAAGCAAAAATGTCAAAAATTTGTGTCAAAATGTTTAAACAACCAGAAATGCATCAATAATATGTACTGACATAATAAAGTACAAAAAAATTATAACAATGATCACAGTGGTAATTTCTGTGTATTTATATATAAATCATACCAGGTAAGTGACATTTATGCAAATCCACCATCTGAACCAAACCAAATGACACAGAAGATTTTTGATATTTAGCATCATCATGGGTAAACCTGCAAAACTTATTAAGTCTGGATGTTTGTACAGCAAAGTGCCCTTCTACATGTAGTCCCTCAGGTCTAGTATGAGTGCAGGTAAATGCACCCTGGTCTGTCGAGTCAAAGACTGACAAATTGACAATAGATGCCTTAGCGAAGCCATTTAGGAGGAGAATGTCATAACAACTAGCTTAAGTCAACTGACATGTGACACACTGAGTGGGGAGGTTGTGGGCAGTTTGAAATTGTAATTACTGGTATATGTAAAGTCTGCACTGACTGACAGCTCCAACAAAGACGTGAAAGAGGAGTGGGATTGTCTCAGACAAGGGGAAAGCCGTTGTAAATGCTCTTAGCGGCAATGATGGAACACTGCTTGGCCTCTGGAGCGGACTGGAAGAATTTTGACACACTGGGAGGTCTGGTGATCGACAGTTCTCTCTGCTGGACATCCCTTTAAGAGAAGTGGGCTTCTATCCCTCCGGGGTAGACATACCTGAGCCACTCAGACAAGGTGAGACGGATCTCTGCGCCAGCTCCTCCCAGGACTCAGTGAGCTCGACTATACTGAGGCAGACCTGGCGACAGAGTAATGGGCCAATTACCAGTGATTTGTACTGCAGTGGGCGGGGAGGGAATGTTCTCTGGACCTGTCACTGCCAGACAAATTTGTGATATCACAATAATGCATTGTCATGGAGGACTCTCCCTTAAAGCTCAGTGTATTGAATTTCAGCTCAGATATTGTGAGCAGATTTTTTTGGAGAAGGTTTTGATACTGTGTATGTTCTCCTCTATTGTTTGCTGTTATGTTTAGTAAGTGCATTAAAGTACATTAAAAAACAAGTTAAAGGAGAAATCTGTAATACATTTACTCTAATAAATCATAAAATGACCATGACATGTCTTTTGAGATAAAAGAAACATGTTATGTTGAAACACTTCCCTGCCATCAATGCTGCAGCCATGGTGTCCCCCTTTCAAATATCTATTCCGGGCTGGAATAGCTGTTTTTGTTTGCCAGTTTCAAGTTAATTAGAGTTCAAATTAATGTTGAATGTTCAACGAATGCATAAGTTTCTGCATATGAGTCGTAAGAAATCACTAATAATGTTTTATGACAAGATTTTTATTATGGTTAAATTGTGCAGTATGTTAATGAAGCCTGGACTTTTAGTTCAGTGACTGCCTGCCAGACTGTGTATTTTCAGAGCAGCGGGCATTTGTTTTCAGGATAAAGGGTTTGACTTTACATTGACAGTCAATTGACAGACAAAAAAAGCTAATCAGCTTACAGTGTAAGACTTGTCATTGCTTATTATTGTCAGTTTATGATGATGTGTGCCTCCTGCACTCCTGCAGAGGTCCTGCAGCCTGCAGAGCTTCCCCAAGTCTCAGGAGGAAACAACTCGCTTTAACCATATACTGTATATTAAACAGGATTTCAATTTATTTTATTACTAATTTTTGTACGTGCAATTGCTATATATTGCTCCTTTAAAATTTATAAATATTTACTGTATATAAAGGAAAGATAATCTAAGTTTAACCTTAGCAAATCCTTCCCAGGGCTGATCTCTTTTTTTCCAGCTTCATTCCACCACAGCTTGCTGGCGTTCCTTCAAACTTAATCAGTTTTGGTCAGAGCTGCCTCCACTTCCTCTCTTACTATCAAGTTCTCCTCTGTCACTCTCCCCACCTTCAGTCAAACATTCGCTGTCACTTAGTGAATTTCTTTTTCATTGGCGCAATGAAAGGTGTAAGCTGGTGCTGTTTCATTCAGGTGGTGATGCTGGTCAGGGAGTTTTTATCAGTGTTATGTAGAATGTGAGTAAATCTGCTGCGGTGGAGAGGTGATGATAGTAAATCTCAGAAGCAAACAGAGAAAAGGAAGACATCCAAAGGTAGATATCCAAGGATAGGAAGATATCCTAAAAACTGTGTCAAAGGTCAACTTCACTGTGACATCATTATGTTCAACTCTCTATCAGTCTCATGAAACTCCTACTTCAAAAATAATTTTTAAGTGACTGGAAATAAATCTTCAGCTCAGGACAATGTATGTGGAGGTCATGTTGTGTTGGTGCAACTGTGAAAATCTGTGTTGGTTGCATCTGACAGTTGTAGCGGCATTGCAGGAGGTGCTTCACCATCTGTTGCCTGGCAGGGATCTGCACTCTTCTGATTGCACTCTTCTAGTTGTACTCTGTATGACTGTATGATCACAGTAAAGATCTCCACCTTTAATGTTAGCTTAACAGTTAAGTAACCTTGTAAATCAATGAGACTGGAAACTCACTGTTATATTACAGTTTTTCACAGTTGCCAAGGCAAATTCAAGGCATTTTGAATTTTGAAAAATATTTCTAAATGCATAACTTAGTACAGAAAATATTATACTGTATGTACTTCAAGTAATACAATAATATAAGTGATGGATTCATTCTGCCTCAGCATCATGTGTTTGTACTGGGTCAGGCCAGAGGACTTTGGCTACATCAAATATTCTCCCTTGCCAGACAATGGGGGGAAAACCCTGTACGCTGGATCACCAGATTCCACGCCAATCACTGCAGGCCAAGTCACCTGTGGAAAATATATCCTGGTATAGGGGTTTCAACCATAGACAATGCAGGCATTTCCTGTATGACTCGCTGGTTGATGTTGAACCACTCACGCATTCAAATTCTACTCTAGTCACTTTGTTACTGTAAGTTACTAGTGTTACCGTTTGAGGTTTGGGGATTGACAGTTGGTAAACAAAGCTGTAATTGTGATTGTCAGTGCTTTCCAAAGGAACACAAGAGATTTTACTGTAATTTTGAAAGCTGTGCCTATGCTGAGAACTGTGCGTAGTGTTTTACAAAAAGTCTGATTTAGAATTGATTGTACGGCAGATCACATTTCAGGTTCCAATTTTAGTGTGTAAACAATTTTGGAAAAACTGTAATTCATATTATTTGAAACAAGTGTGAACAACCTTGAGTCGTTATGTGTAAATGATGACAGTTGGAGTTGTGTTCAGCCTCTACCATCTGTGTTTACCATTTTGCAACAACAAAGGGGTTTAGAGTTTTGCCAAATGAGTGAATGATTTGATAAATTAGGGCACTGAGCATTTGGTCCAGAGAATGGAGTTTAGTGCAAGACTGAAACTTCAAGTTTAGGACTTGGGACCTGACTTAGACTTGCCTGTCTTTACTTTTGATTTGAGTGCAAGGACTTGAGACTTAATTGTGACTTGCAAAGCAGTGACTTGGTCCCACCTCTGGCATTTCTGACAAACCACTGTATATGACAATAAATTAATGTGAATGCAATGTGAATTCAAGAATTTTAAAAAATCAATGTAGTTAATGTTACCAGCACTGACTATTCTTCCAACAGAAAACTGTAGCAGCAGCTTGACATGTATTTCACATCTATGTGAGTGATTCCTGTCTGTGTCAGTGTCAGCTCTCACTGTTTGCTGCAGCCAGAGTCCATGTCAACCCCAGCTGCTGTGCTCTAATGACAGCCAGCTGTTTGATCGGCTGCATGCCTGTCACTGAATATGTGTGAGAAACCTGCCGTTTGTTCCCCTCACTCATTTCACAGTCCCACCATAACCGCAGTTTGCACAGTAGCCAGTAAATGTAACCTATAGTCGTGGATAATATGAGAGAGTTTAATGTCTGGGAATGCTTTAGAGGAGAGGAGAGGAGAGGAGAGGAGAGGAGAGGCTGCACTTTGGTGTACATGCTCAAGATTTAGTCTTCTTGCCCTGGTGTGTATCTATCCTTAAAACATTACCTTTGTGCACAGAGGCACACTTGTCTTTAGTGCTGTCTCAGACGAGTACATCATGAAGTAACCCATGGCCTCTAGGAGACCTAATGGTGTCTCTGTAGTGCCATTTGACAGTCTTGACCCTCCGGTGTCCAAGAGATGCATTGATTTTAGTGGGAGGAGGTGGAAATGAGCCTTCTTCTTCCTTCCTCCCTGGTTTTCAGAGGACAGGGGAGCCATGGAGCAGCACTGGCTGATGTACAATAGCTGTCCTCCATGCTCAGGTGTCTCAGTGCAGCATTAAGTGTGACCAGGCAACCCTGCACACAATCAGGCCCTTACACTGTGGAGGTATTGGCATACAGGTCTCCATCCTGTGCTTAGCATGCCACTGAGTAAGAGATACCTGATCATGGTATTTATAGGAGGAAGTGCAGCACTCTCATTTAGGGCGGAAAGCGGTGCAAATTTGTAATGAAAATGTTTGCTGACTCATTATGAATCCTGAAAGGGGTTTGAGTTGCAGCCCTGTGACAGATCAGACAGATTTGTGTTTGTTTGTGCGCCTGCTCTGAACAACTTTAACATTTATTGGGTTGAACTGGGGATCGGAGGCTAATCACATAATTACTTTATTGGCGATAATTGAGTGGAATCAAATCAACACTTTTTCAGCCTGCTCTCTTTTCTTTCATCAGGGAATAAGGATTTCTTTTCAGTATGTGGACTCTGACAGCTAGACGCCGGATATTCAACATCCAGTTTTTTTCATACTTGGCTGCCAGTCTGCCAGTCATTTCTACAAACTACAGAGGCAGTTACATAGCGGTTATTTGCAGAAGTAACTTTCTCACAAAGTGAGTAACTTGCTGTTTAATGTTGTAGACTAGAATTTACAGAATCACCTACAAGAGTGTGCTGAAGCACCTACTGCAATGCATCCATAACTGCCAGATGCAAACAGCAGAGACTTAGTTCTGCCAGCATTAACACAAACTCCACATACTTTTACCTGAGCTGAAACAAGATTTTTAAACTGCAGCAGTTGTTGATCTCTTGCAGCTCCAGGCAGCAGGTTAAGAAGTACGAGAAGTCAGCTGTCAGTGGTCATATAAAACAGAGCAGTGAAAAAATACAATCACTGCTTCTGCCAACCAGTCAAGTTGCAGTTTACATCCATGTCTGTCCTTTCATTGGAAAGAACAGATCTGTAAAGTGAATGAATTGCAATGTGAATTCAAGTATGCATGATGGCTGGTTAATGATAGTAAGAATAATAGCCAGTTCTAAAGCAAGTGTGTTTGCTAATTGCTCTTTTCTTCTGTTGTATTTTAGTGTCATTCAGTAAATGTGCCTTACAATCCAGTAGCTTGAGGAAAGAAGCTCAACATACGGGTATGTAATTAAAATGTGATCAGATCTTGCACATGTTGTTGCTGGACCTGTGAAACCCAGGGATAAAAATGTCTTATTTGAGAATAAAGTGTCAAATTATATTAAAGTTGCAGGAAGCGATAATCAGGTTCTTTCACCCACATGCGTGTCAGGGTGTGTGGCAGCCACGGCCTCAATGCCAAACAAGTTCTGAATTTTGTCTCTAATAGATGGTGCAAGAAAATACCCACAAATTATGTTATGTTTTAGCATATCAAGAAGAAGAGGAAAAAGAAGAAGCAAAGCTTTCTTATTATACCTCTAAGCTGTCATCAGGAAAGGATGTTTCCTCTGTGAGAATAAACTGGTGTGACCTTTGACCCCTGCTAATCCATCATGGGGACAGACAAGACAGGGCCAAGAGATAGCGTTGTTAGTGCACCAGCCAAGCTAAGTCAACCTGTTGCTTTCATGTGTGATAGGTGGGCTTTTAGCCTAGTAAAACCACCATCCTAGACTTTTTTTCTTCATGGAAGCTCTGCCCCCTGCCTCAATGTCCCATTAAGAGCTGATATATACAGGTAACACTCAGGAGCTCAGTACTGATGGATTTTGTTTAGCATAGCTCCATAATAGGCTAGTCTCCTGGAAGGTGTGTTTTAAAGCTAACCCTGTCCTAACTGCCGAGATCAGTTTTACCTCTTTACTACAGGCACTTTAAGAAACCTGTTTCCCAGGCCCTGTATGCTGGATAACCAGTTTTGAAGGCATGACTAGTGACTTGTCTAAAGGTTGGAAAACACAGAGTATTAGGTGATTTTAACACGTAATACATTTTACATATATAAAGGGAACTGTTGTGCTGGGGCTAACCACACAGAGGCATTGGGAGTAGATATATGGGAGTGGAGTTGCCTTGTTTAGTTAGTTTTATGTGCATATATATTGTCTGCAATGTAGAACTTTGATTTAACATATTGCCTTGCTGCTGACATTGTTGGTTAGTTTTGTAATCTAGCAGTGCCGCTATCACTGCGGTGGCACGCTGTGGTGTCTGTCATTCGGTTTCTGCTGGTTGTGTCTAGAAGGGAACCCAAGATTTTCTCATGGTTTCGGCTAAAATGATCACTCTGGCAAGATCTTTTGCTGGTCTGAGTTTCCTTTCTAGACACTGTGTCTGCTGTTGCCTGCTGACAGTGACAGCATGAATAATTGCACTGACAATGTTAGACAGTGGCCCTAAGTAACTTGTGAAGGTACCTTGTTGGATGGCAATATTAACATTCTTCAAATTTTACATAGTAGTTAGTTGTTCTTTCTGTTAATATTCTTGGTCCACCTCTGGCTAATGTTGTGGACCTCTGTACATGTCATGGTTGTGTTTTGTTGGTCAGTTCGTCTGTGTTGTACTTTTGGTGTTAAGTTCCTGTGTCTTCCCAGTGTTGCTTCCAGTGTTTTTTGGCTTTATATCCCCTTTATGGATTCTTGGATTTTGCCATTTTTGTTTTGTCTTTTGGATCACCTTTTCGTTCACGTAAGCCTGCGTTTTGTTACCTTTTGTTGATTATTAAATCACCTTTTGAACTCTGCTCCAGTGCTCAAGCCTGCATTTTTGGGTCCACACCACCTGTGTTTTCTAGTTGACTTTACACCACACCTGACAGAACGAACTGACCAATTATGGACCCAGCAGACTTTGCACTGGCTAGTGAGGAGCTAAAGAAGGCCTACTCTGAATTTGAGCAACTGAACTGTGCCATTACAGGTTGCACGGATTTTAAGCGGAGAATTTTTGTTTATTCCTTGATGGAAAAGACTTTTTTATCAAGGCCCAAAATTTTGTTTTTCCCTCAAATAACTCATAACCTGACAGTGATTGCAGACCTAAAGCGAGAATTACAGGCTGAGTTGGATTCTACCTGCAATTCTGAGCTCAGCAAGGACTCGCTAACCCACCAGCCACCTGCGAAGCCTGCTCCTCTGCCAGCCAGTCCTCTGCCTGAACCTGCCCCGGACTCATCACCTGTGAAGCCCCCCAGGCGCAAGCGTGGCTCTCGCCGACGTCATGCCCCTCAGCTGCCCAGCGTCCCCGAACCCCAGCTGCCCAGCGTCCCCGAACCCCAGCTGCCCAGCGTCCCCGAACCCCAGCTGCCCAGCGTCCCCGAACCCCAGCTGCCCAGCGTCCCGGAGGTTCTGCTGCCCAGCGTCACGGAGGTTCTGCTGCCCAGCGTCACGGAGGTTCTGCTGCCCAGCAACCTAGTCTTCGTCTCTCCTATCCCGGTGGGACCGTCGCCACCACCTCCTGTTCCGGTGGGGCCGTCGCCATCATCCCCTGTCCCGGTGGGACCGCCGCCACCATTTCCTGTTCCGGTGGGGCCGTCGCCATCATCTCCAGTCCCGGTGGGACTGCCGCCACCATCTCCTCTTCCGGTGGGGCCGTCGCCACCATTGCCTGCCCTGGTGGGGTCACCACAGCCATCTCCTGTTCCGGCTGGGTCGCCGCCACCATCTCCTGTCCCGGTGGGACCGCCGCCACCATTTCCTGTTCCGGTGGGGCCGTCGCCATCATCTCCTGTCCCGGTGGGACCGCCGCCACCATTTCCTGTTCCGGTGGGGCCGTCGCCATCATCTCCAGTCCCGGTGGGACCGCCGCCACCATCTCCACTTCCGGTGAGGCCGTCGCCACCATTGCCTGCCCTGGTGGGGTCACCACAGCCATCTCCTGTTCCAGCTGGGTCGCCGCCACCATCTCCTGTCCCGGTGGGACCGCCGCCACCATTTCCTGTTCCGGTGGGGCCGTCGCCATCATCTCCAGTCCCGGTGGGACCGCCGCCACCACCGCCTCTTCCGGTGGGGCCGTCGCCATCATCTCCAGTCCCGGTGGGACCGCCGCCACCACCTCCTCTTCCGGTGGGGCCGTCGCCATCATCTCCAGTCCCGGTGGGACCGCCGCCACCACCTCCTCTTCCGGTGGGGCCGTCGCCATCATCTCCTGTTCCGGTGGGACCGTCGCCATCATCGCCTGCCCCGGTGGGGTCACTGCAGCCATCTCATGTTCCGGCTGGGTCACCGCCACCATCTCCTGTTCTGGTGGGACCGTCGCCATCATCTCCTGTTCCGGTGGGACCGTCGCCATCATCTCCTGTTCCGGTGGGACCGTCGCCATCATCGCCTGCCCCGGTGGGGTCACTGCAGCCATCTCATGTTCCGGCTGGGTCACCGCCACCATCTCCTGTTCTGGTGGGACCGTCGCCATCATCGCCTGCCCCGGTGGGGTCACTGCAGCCATCTCATGTTCCGGCTGGGTCACCGCCACCATCTCCGGTTCTGGCTGGGCCGCAGCCATCTCCTGTTCCGGCTGGGCCGCAGCCACCGTCTCCTGTTCCGGTGGGGTCATCGCAGCCACCATCTCCTGTTCCGGCTGGGTCACCGCCACCATCTCCTGTTCTGGCTGGGCTGCAGCCTCCTCCTGTTCTGGCTGGGCCGCAGCCATCATCTCCTGTTCCGGTGGGCTCACCGCAGCCATCTTCTCCTATTCCGGTGGGGTCACCGCAGCCATCATCCCCTGTTTCGGCTGGGTCACCGCCACCATCTCCTGTTCTGGTGGGTCCGCCACCTCCAGTTCCTGCTCTGGCTGGGCCATCGCCGCCGCAGCCACCTCCAGTTCCTGCTCGGGCTGGGCCATCTACGTCATCGCCACAGATTCTTCCTGTTCCTGCTCCGGCTGGGTCGCCGCAGCCGCAGCCACCGCCATCGCCTGTTCCTGTTCCGGCTGGGCTGTCTACGTCGCCGCCACAGCCACCGCCTCTTCCGCTTCCTGTTCCAGCTGGGCTGTCTATGTCGCCACCGCAGCCATCGCCAGTTCCTGTCCTGGCTGGGCCGTCTTCGCTTCTGCAGGCTCCTCCAATCCCGGCTGGGCCACAGTCACCTTCAGAAGGGTCCCACCTTAGCCTATGCCGCTGGCCCCCTGTTTCTCTGCTAGCGGGGGCTGGCCTTCGTCTTCGCCTTCGCCGCCGGCCTCCTGCACGTCTTCCCCAGGGATCCCGCCTTCACCGTCGGCCTCCTGCACGTCTTCCCAAGGGGCTTCACCTTCACCGTCAGCCGCCACTGGGGTCCCGCCGCCTTCGCCGCCGGCCTTCAGAGGGGTCCCGCCTTCGTCTCCGCCAGCGCCGCCGGCCTTCAGAGGGGTCCCGCCTTCGTCTTCGCCAGCGCCGCCGGCCCCCTGAGGGGTCTCGCCTTCGTCTTCGCCTGTGGCCTCCTGCTCGTCCTCCCGACGGGTTCCGCCTTCGTCTGTGGCCTCCTGCTCGTCCTTCCAACGGGTTCCGCCTTCGCCTGTGGCCTCCTGCTCGTCCTCCCGACGGGTCTCGCCTTCGTCTTCGCCAGTGGCCTCCTGCTCGTCCTCCCGACGGGTTCTGCCTTCGTCCTGCTCGGCCCCCTGAGGGGTCTCGCCATCGCCGCCGGCCTCCTGCTCGGCTCTGCTCCCCTGGGTGGACTTCAGGCCGTCCGCCTGAGGTTTCTGGTTCTGCCTCTGCCCTGCCTCCAGGCCGCCCGCCTGAGGTCTCCGGCTCCGCCCCTGCCCTGCCTCCAGGCCGCCCGCCTGAGGTCTCCGGCTCCGCCCCTGCCCTGCCTCCAGGCCGCCCGCCTGAGGTCTCCGGTTCCGCCTCTATCCTGCCTCCCGGCTGCCCGCCTGAGGCTTCGACCTGGCCCCTGCCCGTCCACGGGTTTACAGACTTATGGACCCTGCCTTTTGTTGTTGCCAGGCTGTGTGCCTGAGCTTAGTGACGCTTTTTGTTTTTGTCCCTCCTCCAGGCCCCCTCCACCCACCCAGCTCCTTGTGGACTTGAGTGACTTTGTTTTGGACTTTATTTTTAGGACGTCTGGGATCCGTCCCTTGAAGGGGGGGTACTGTCATGGTTGTGTTTTGTTGGTCAGTTCGTCTGTGTTGTACTTTTGGTGTTAAGTTCCTGTGTCTTCCCAGTGTTGCTTCCAGTGTTTTTTGGCTTTATATCCCCTTTATGGATTCTTGGATTTTGCCATTTTTGTTTTGTCTTTTGGATCACCTTTTCGTTCACGTAAGCCTGCGTTTTGTTACCTTTTGTTGATTATTAAATCACCTTTTGAACTCTGCTCCAGTGCTCAAGCCTGCATTTTTGGGTCCACACCACCTGTGTTTTCTAGTTGACTTTACACCACACCTGACAGTACACCCAATGGCAACTGATTTTAACTTTTTCCTCTAGCATCAATGGCAAGTTGGCATTAGTATTTGATTCTTGATGTGCTTTTTTTGTAATAAATAAACCAATTCTTCTTTTTATAACTTGTGTTGTCCATCCAGGTCAAAATCCAAGTCTCTGTATTAATTTTAACAATTATTTGTGGGGAATCCATGTCAACTGTTATTTAGTCTTCCTGGGAATTCTAACCACTGGTGGCATTGTCCATGAGGCCCACAAGCCTCATTTGCTTTGCTTACGCATGTATGAACTCAAGTATTTTTTATGTGCTTTGGGTACTCCAGGGGAAGCCTTTTGAAAACAGGGAAAACAAGCCCTGTCATGAAAAGTTCCCTTTTTGAAGATAATGGTAGAAATCCATAAGATATGCACTAAACCATAAACAAATAAACAGGAGGACCACAAGCTCTGAAATAGTTCATATCAGTGTATTAGTGTGATTACATCTGAGGTTATCTGCTGTAATTTCCTCCCTGCTGTAAGTCAGGTCTTAGTTTTGCACAAAACCAGATTTCTCTTCAACAAAACTCAACTTTTGGACCAGTTAAAGGTGGGACACAAAGGTAGACAGCATGGTCAGTGAATCAGGTTTAATTCAGCAAACATCTAAACCAGATTGCTGTTGTTCAGTCTACAATATACACAACTCTTCTGACTAATGCTGACTACTGAAACCATCCCGATGACAAAGCTAAACATGTCTGAGTTAGTACACTTTGTTAGACACAAAATCAGGTGAGAGATACGAGCGGATTGACTCATGAAGGATTACTAAATATTATGTTGTCTGGATAAGAACATGACGTATCAGCAGATGAACCATATGACTCTACATAAATACACAAGCTCAACATCTGTATATTCTTATCTGATCAACTCACTCACTTTATCAGCTCAAATCTTCCCCAACAAAACAGTCCTTCAGATAAGATGTAACAACAGCAACAACAACAACGCCACAAAAAATGAAAAAATAAATTAAATAAAACAAAACAAAATCTCAAATTAGGTCTGAGTACATACACCACTCTTTTTTCTTCCTTTCTTTAGGCACACAATGCTTGTAATATTTCTGCCATTATGATTTCAAATTGAGTTATTCTTTTTCATTGCTATTGTCTTTTCCATATTCAGATAATAACACATTTCATTTTTCCAGTGTAGTAGTGTAGAAGGGTATGTCAATTTCCAATTTTTAAGTCTGAGTTTCTTTAATACAACTGAAGAAAAAAGAATAATCAACTCTGTGGACACCTTACGGTGTCCTGTAACATACTGTATCTTGGAGCATACAAGTTGATGGATTAAAATTAAAATTTACACCCAATATCTCAGATTCATCCATTTAATCATGTCAGATTTCATATTCTTCAGTTATGTAATAGAATTTTGTTTATTTATCTGTTGCTTATTTTCACTTATGACACATCCTAATGTAAATTTTATTGTTGTTTACCTATAGGGACACCTGCAACCTTTGAACCTTGTCCTATTTTCTATTTCTAACTATTACCACTAACACTTGATGCCCATTTTGGGGTTAAGAATGTATTCTTTAAGGATTTACATATGAAACATATGTCATTTATAACATGTGTTGATCTGATTTATTTTTTAATATCTAAACTTGCCAGAAAACATCGTCGTCCCAGACAAGAACTCACAACTTGAAACAATTTAAAAACTGTTGAAAGTCTTCAAAATCTAAAATATAGGTATAAAATGTGCCATCATAATCACCTTTGTTTTCAAATAATTTTTAAATGAAAATGTTGGCCCCTTAAAGTTGTGCCTCAAATGTCAAATTTTTACAAGAACATGATTTAATCAGACATAGAAAGATTTAGATTTCTTTCTATTTTTTGATAAAATCATTAAATAATATTCTGATAAGATGTGTCTCAACCATGTCAGTAGTCCTTCTAAATCCAAGCTAAATTAGAATTATTGACAGTTATTGAACGTTAGTGATTGAGAGTCAAAACAAACTTTAAAAAAAAAGTAGAGTCCAGAATTTATGTTTTCAGTTGATGAATCAAGAAAACATAAAGAAAAACAATCAATGACTAACACGTATATAGAAATAAAATGCAAACCAGGAATAATTCCAATTCCAAAACATTAGAAAAATTGAATTGAACTGATTCACTATGAGTAAGCAGTTGAAGTTTAATACACAGGCGTGTGTGTTGTGTACTGCAAAGAGGATGCACAATGTAAACAACATTGTAAACCTTTCTCCTGTATGCACATTTACTGTCGATATATTCGAGAAGGAGGAGATAGCAGACAGGCTATCACTGCTGTGTACTGTGTCATGTGTCAGTTTACATGTCTCTACATCCTCACTCAAACTGACTCCCACTTTAATCTACGCTGCTCCTGACCTACTGCTGTTCTGTCACCCTGACATGTTTAACAAATACTGTCGGGCCGGGACAGGATACACCAGAGGTGTTGTTATCTGCCTGCACGGAAAGTGATGGATTATATGTGATTCAAACTTTATCAATATCCTCAAACTATAAACATTCCTGCACATTTCTTCACTCCAAGAAAATTCACATTCAGGGGATAATATTTACAGATATTACAGATATACAATTTTTAATTTTAATATTGTGTTTTTCCACTGAATTCCTTTCCAACCAAGAGGTTAGATAGACTGTCAGCGGGGAGAGAGACCGCCTCAGAGGTCTCCCCCTTCAATCACTTAGCACAAAAGCAACAAAACACGCCTCTGTAAATATTTCAGTGGCTTCAGCACCTCGTCCAGGGTCCTGCTGCTCGCTGTCTGCTGGTCCTCAGAGTGAGCCATTGTGTGTCCCATGGCAGACTGTTTTGTGTTGTGCTGCTGGACATGGCTGGTCTGTTGTGGGGAGGCAGCGTGCCTGCATGCATGCAGTAGCAGAGGAGAGGATTAGAGTTGATGTTTCTCTGTGTCTAACTGGCTGCCAGGCATGCTCTGCCGCCTTGGCACAGCACACACAATTTACATCATTTAGTTCTGCTTACTGTGGAGTGAAAATGTAGTTTAAATAGAGTTCAGATTATGCGTTAAGTTTGGGAAAGTGCTGTATTTCTGACCACTAACTTCTCAAAAGCAAAAAAGAGTAAGGATTTGAGTGCTTGAGATGCTAAGTTTAAAGGAGAAATCTGTAATATATTTACTGTAATACATCATAAAATGACCATGATATGTCATCAGAGATGAAGGAAATACAAAGTTAAATACTTGTTTCTCTGACCACAACCCTACATGATCTCCTCCTTTGAAATTTCTATCCAGGCTCAAAACCGTTATTGTTTTCCAATTTCACATTAATTAGAGTTCAAATTAAAATTAAAATAAGTGTCTGTTTATGAGTTGTAAGAAATCCTTAATAATCTTTTAAAAGGATGTTGCTTCAACCATAGTTTATAAATTATATAGGATTTCAACCTGTGTAATATCCTGTCAGTTTTTGACACGCAATTGTTACATATTGCTCCTTTAATTGACTTTATTTTCTCAGTAATACAAAACAAAGTTGTGACCACTGTCTTATTGCAGTATATTAACAGCTCAATGGTTTGCAGCATTTTGGGGCAAGTTGTTCGCAGTCCAAGATCATTGCATAATAAATGGGAATCCCGTTTTAGGGTGGATTTGCCCTTGATATGATCCACGTCCCTCAGTGCTTCCCTGAGCGAGTCTTCAGGGAGCGCTTTCCAATAAGAGTAATGTCCCCCCTGTGCATGGCCACTATTCAACAATTTACGGGCAGATTACAGATTCTAATAAAATTTTTGCAGCCTTAATTAAAGAATCTGCTCCCCATTTTATGATAGTTCAGTTCCCCTCCACCACTTCTATCCAATTTAATTATTCTGATGTACATAATTAGCATGAGCTGGCCATTGTTCGCCTCATTTGCATATTATATTGGATAATTGAATGAGAGTGGCTGATGATTAAATTAGGGTGAATGACAGATGATTCAGCTCGGAGTGTGGAAAAGTTAACAGAATGAGCAGACTGGGAATACAACATGTGCCTTTTGAATATTTATATGTTCCACCGTGGTCACCCCCAGCAGACGCACTCTGCTAATTTAAAAAATGTGCAGCGGGGCAGCAGCTAAACTCGGGTGCTTGCATGTCACAGGATGCTGTTTCTTCACCTCTGGCTGCTGCTCAGTGGTTACCACTGTACATGGAGTGGATTGGAGGCAATGTTGAGCCTATGAGAAATATTTCTTCTTGAATGTTTTGAATGTGTTCCTCCATCATCGAGGCAACACATTTACAGATTGATAAGACAAATGAGACTAGTGTGGGGAAATTCATTTCCAGGCACTTCCAATGTAAACACAGACTCCTGGTGCCTGCCTGCCTGCCTGCTACATTATGGACAGGCTCGACTTCGCTGATGGTGGCTCACTTGGCAAAAGACATGTGGAACGTAGTTTAAACCCATTTAAAAATAAAACTGGAAACAAAACGCAAACATATTAAACTACTGTGAAATGCTACACTTACATGGTTTATATTAACAATAATCTTTTTTTCCTGAATCAAATCAAACTCAAAAGTCACTCCTCATAAGGCTGGGTTGCACCAACGAGGGTTAATTTTTAAACCTGATTAAATCGTCTTAACTTTGATTTATCTTGGACCAAACTTTAAAACTAGCTTAAAATTAATAAAGAAAAACCTCTCTTTCTTAACCTCTCTTTAAACCTCAGTTATGTCTTTACACTAAACCTAGATTAAATTTAATCCTGTTGCACCAAAACTTTAAATTCTGATTTAAAATGTGATGCAGTAACTTTAAATTTACACTTGAGGAGGTTTAACTTTTAAAATGCCTGCCTTTTTGAGGCGGATTGAGCAAAATAGTGAAGTTCAAGAAACCTCATGGACAAACCCAACCTAATTGAGTTTTATGTTGTATCTTACTCCAGTTGATCCGTTAGTCAGTTGGTCAGTTGCTGCCCAGCAGTTTTATTTTCTTCTGTGCTGTTGTCTGTTTTTTAATTCCTAATTAGTTTTATTCACATTTTTTTATTTTATTATTTTAATTTAATCATTCAGCCATATTGCTCCATTAACTCAGCCCACAAGTTTTTCTCTGCTGAGCCATCATGAATGGGCTAATAGGTTAATCAACCTTTTATCAGCTAACAAACAATGAAACTGTTTGTTAAGGAAGGATGAAAGTTAATGCGTTTATTATTTATTTATTTAGTTAGTTAGTTAGTTAGGTAGGTAGGTATTGCAAGGATTTTTGGTTTACATTGATAAACTTTGATTTACTAAATAGAGGTTAGTTGATAATTGTGCCACAGAGCTCTGCTTTATTTTATATCTGGATTTACTCATTTTAAACCTGATTTTACTAAATTCTGAAGAAAAATAATCTTAGATTAAATTAATCCAAGTTGGTGCAACCCAGTCTAAGATTCAAATTCATCCTAAGAAATTCTTTATTTATGCTTATTAGTTAAACATTTACTTTATCATCTAGTTAATTGCTTTATCAAGATATAATGTTATTAGCTGTTCAGATCCTCTCCTTGCACCCTAGATTCATCCTGCTCCCTGGAATTTTTCCATGCGGGTCCGAGCAGGATAAATGTTTAGAGGGAATATTTGGAACAGCTTTAGCCTTTCACATGCTAATGTAAGCACTGGCGGCACAAGAAAGCTGGCCTGACCCAGGGGCCACACGTTGACACAGTCTGCTGATTCAGTGCCGGCAGCACTGGCTTTGTTTATGTGTGTGCACGAGAAATAATGCACGTCATAAAAAGGAGAACTTTGAAGGGGACCCACTACCCCGGATGATAAATGCCCCCTGCTCTTCGGATATAAATAACTCTTCCCAATAGTACAAAAGCAATCTCGGGATTGACTTATTCACCGTCATTTCTACAATAACATTGGGCTATGTTTCCACCCCTGGTGTTCCTCACATATTGAATCATCCTCTGGGAACTTTGTCAAGCACAGATTTGGACACGAACTGTATCACTTTTTAATTGGGATGTTTTAAAGTAAATTATGTCACTTGTTCCTGAGTATATAAAATAAAATCAAAGTTGACAAATGCAACAAATAAATGATATATTGATGTCTTCTGAATCATAGAACCAGCTCAGATAGACAGGAAATAACGCACGCTTCATTGGTTTACTTCAAGGATTGTCCATTTTCAAACACAATTTGCAATACATGAAACTTGTGTTTGTCTTTGTCTCCCACATACCTTGTAAAAACTCCTCTGTTCTCTGTGTTATAGCACACACCAGTACACAGAGTGTCGTCTCATTGTCTGCTCAGGAGTCATTTCAGGGAGCAGAGGAATTTACACAGTCTCGGGATCTGTCAGTAGGTGGTATAGGAAACTGTAAAGATAAGTCCCCGCAGCAGCTTAAGTCAAGCTTCCTTTTCACAAGAGCCTTCGGCATCTCTCAGATCTCGCAGATACAGCCGTGCCCTCACTCTTATCAGAAACCTGACCATACCCACTTCCAGCTTGTGCTTTGAGAGAAAGATGTAGATCTGGTGTGTGTGTGTGTGTATGTTGGGGGAAATCTGGCAGGGTTGATGTCTGTCAAGGTGTCCGTTACTTAACCAATCACAGATCTCTGTGTGAAAGATGTTCAAGGTGAGAAACTGAAGCCATTTAGTTCAATCATGTGTCACTTCCTTCCTCTATATGTTGTTTTATTGAGTTATTCTTTGCATGAGTGATATGTAATCATTGTCCAGTGAAAAACATGCATCTGCACATTTTGTAATTTATTTTTCGAATAAACCGGGAGAAAAACTGTTGCTTTATAGGTTGAAAAAAGTATCTTTATTCTTAAACTGAATTGTCATAATGCTAAAAAGAGGCCGTTTTTTCTTAGCCCTTGAAAATTTGACATTTACGTGGTTTTTGCAGTACTGTGAAGATTTGTTGATCTCTCAACAAAATAATCACATTTCACACATTTGTGCCGTTTATTGTCAGCTTTCTCTCCAATTTGGTGCAAATCACATGCGTTCACAATTGTAGATTTACTTTTTGTGCCATTTTTCACTGGACACATAACTCAACCCAACTAAATGACACACCTCTGGGTTTGTCGGCTGTGGGTCTTTCTGTTTGTGGTCCACTGTGCTGAGACTACACCACTTTGTTTCCTCTGTAAAACTTTAAATGGTTTGCAAGGGAGGCCAATAAACTGCTTGAAAAGAGATGATATATCTTCGCTATGCAAATAAATGCCTGTTGAAAACAAGCCTTATTACATCTGATGATGGTGACATCATAGTGGATGTCACAGAGGGTCGCAGGCAAAAATAAATATTGACATTATGTAAAATTACATTAAACAAGAATGGCAGTGACAATGGAGTATATTTTCAAGAAAATTTACATTCTAAATCTAAAATAAACTACGCTTTAATCTGTTTAACAGTAATTTTATTCATTTGCAGAGATGATTGCCCAAAAAATGCTTCATTTTGGGAGCATATTTTTAAAAGGGAATGCAACTCAAGGTGATTTAAATTTAGCTGTGCAGCTGTACTGACCACCTTTGTAATCAAGAGTGGAGATTTGACTTCAGCTTGAAAAAATCAATTGACAAAAATATAAAGTTAAGCATCATATTGACAACACTGAATAAAAATCAATATTTGGAAACAGCTGGCACACCCCACTTTGGGAAACGCCAGTTTAGCATGTTAGTAGGCTAACATTAGCTAATTAGCACAAAGCAGAAGGTACAGATGGGATTTCAATCTGATGATGATGCTAGATGAAAAGTCACCAACATCACTGATTTATCCTCAGGGCACTATGGACATCTTTAGATATTTCAGGAGCAAAGTTGTGGACTGACCTACATAGTCTTCACTAGAGCTACACTGCGAGGATGGCAAAGAAACGTAAAGTTTACTCAAATGTATTCATCTGCACAGTGGCTTTATCATTCATCTGCTCCAAAAAAAGAGTTGTTTGTAAAATTCTCCTTTGCTAACTCTAAACAACTGCATGGCTTTACTTTATTCAACTCCATTAAACCCATGTAGAAATAAGATGGGAGAGGAAAACCGAAGATGCCCATTTGTCTTATCGAGTGGCTCTTCAGTGCCTTTGCTGCTATCCCTGAAATCTCTTCTGCAAAAAGTTGCGAAGGAGCAGTGTAATGCAGGCTGACAGGCTGAAAGCAGCCAAGACATTATCGTGCTGTTTCTTGGAGCAACATTGAGGCTGCCACCTCTCCACATCCAACCCCGTGGCCCTGCCCAGCTATCTGCTTTTTGCTTTATGTCTTTTCCTGCAGCGAGCACTTGACGAAGGACAATTTGTTTGGATGTTTAATGCTGCGGCACTGGCTGGTGGAGGATTATATGAGATGGTCCAGTGATTTGTGGTGGCTGGTAGTGGGCTGGAGTAAGTATGTGTGTTGGTGCATGTGAGTGTGTCAGTCTTTGTGTCTTCGTGTATGTGTGTGTGTGTTCAGTTCCAAGTCCTCACTCTAACACAGATGTCAGTTGTCTTCCATACTGCTTCCTCTTACATTTATGACAATGTTTTTGTCGCTATGGGAAGACATTTGTGATGTGTTTGTCCTTTTTTTCACACTATAATGTTCATCGCCTGCTGAAAGATTAATAATCTTTGAATTTCATTGTTCCAAGATTTATGAAACCCTCCTCTTGTCGAGTCTTCTTTATATGTTTTGGCAGCCATAAGAATCACTGACTTACCCTGTGAAGCTTCACACGCTGAAAACTCAGCCAAATGCTACTGTGAGCTTTCCCAGATCTCCCACTGACAGGCTTTACTGACACACAAGCAAATGGGTGCACAGAGAGCCATGGAGGCTTTAATATCATAAGCCAAGGAAACTATTTCACCTTTCACTGTATGCAGTGTCTTAATGTAGTTTTCTACTTCCTTGCTGCTGTTATTTATCATCTATCTAAAATTTGAATGGAGGCATAGCATTTTCTTCTTGCCCGTTTATGTTGGATAACCACTGTGCCATCCACATGACCCAACAATCTTTCAGCCTCATCCCCTGAAATTGCCCAATAACCTTTGTTACAAAATCTCGTGTTTATTCTTTTTCCGTATCAGTGTCCCTTTTAAATGTTGCCCTGTTCTTGGGAAGATGAACCTTGGGGTACTTTCATCCTCAAGAGAGCAAAGGGATCACCAGTTACATCTCAACTGTTGTCCAAAACATCTTGCGACAGCCCTTCATTTGATCTGTTCGAGGCCCCTTTGAACGCTGCTGTAGAACGCGGTCCTGAAGGGCTTCACCCGCAGATGATAAAAAAGTGAATTATTGGTTTGTTTATCATGCTCTTAAAACCTAAAGTGCATTATTAAACAGAGAGCACATTAAAAGGGGAGTATTGTTAAAAGTGTTTTAAAAATCTTGTAAATCCCAGTAATTTATGTCACTGTGTTCGAGGAGGCTCACCCCGGCCCTCTGGTTTTAATTTGGTTTAGGCTCTGCTCTTTGGGGTCTGTACCTGTGATGCTGCTGCTTTTTCCCAGACACAATCTGACCGGTGTGACCCCCTCACTGGGGCAGCAGTAGCCTCAAATTCAGAAAAGTGTACAAAAAACCAAATTCACGTATTTGGATCAAGGAGGTAGAAAAGCACTGGTACATCTTACTGCAACAGGTTGATGTACCTTTGAGCAGGGCACTAAAATTAGTAGGGTCTTTTTTTTTAAAGATTGTTTAAGATTTATTAGTGTTTTCTTTCTTGTCCTGTCCTAAAATTGTGTCTGTAAATGTATATCAGAAGCAAAGAAAGTGTACACGTCCAGCCCCGGTTGGGTGCAAGTGAACAAAAAACAAATGGAGAGGTCAATGAAAATTGCGAGGTCTCAAAAGATTCCATTGATGCAAAGATTTGACCCATAAGGTCTCAATCAAACATTCATCAAGCAAACATCTACGCAAAAAAGAAGCACGCTGTATACTATACAGACAAAAAATGACAGCGCCATCTACACTTAGAAAATCACATGATACAAAGCAACACACATTATCCACAAAAGTCTGCAGCCACAATAGCAGCTCTGTGAAGCTGTAGTTGGGTGCAGTAGTCCTAAATTAGGCTGACCATATTTTCAATCCCCAAAGCCAGGACCTTTAAATTTACCGTACGTTCATGCATGCGCATGAGTATGATGCTTGCCTATAGGGCCAACAGCAGCCTTTTCAGTGACCACTGGTTAACACACATACTTGGCACACATAACACACATACACAGATGCTAGGCCTGGTCACTGTATGCTAAATGCTAATGTCGGCATGCTAACACGCTTAATGCTAACATGCTTTTGTTAACCAGGTGAATGTTGAAATGTACAATGTTAACTATTTTAGTTTAACCTGTTAGCATGCTAACATTTCAGAATTAGCACTGACCACAAAGTACAGCTGAGGCTGATGGGAATGTCAGTAGTTTTGCAGGTATTTGGTCATATACATATATATATGTATAAGTGTTGGACAAACTGAAATTTTTGATGGCACTAGATTAAAAAGTCACCAAGGGAATCACCATGGTGAATGCAATATATTCTGAAGGGAACATGAATGTCTGTACCAAATTTCATGGTAATCCATTCAAAAGCTGTTGAGACATTTCACTAAAAAACACAGAGCCAACCTCATGATAGGACTAGAAGAAAAATCAGAGCAATACTGAAGTCACAATATATCATTTGGGTATCATGGATATCTGTACCACATTTCATGCCAATACATCCAGCAGATACTGAGATAAGTGAACATTTTGACCTGCTGGGGGCATTAAAGAAAAAGGGAGATTAGTTAAGTCATTAGGATTAATCCTCAGGGTAATTTGTATATCTATACCAAATTTAAAGGCAATTAGTCTCAAAATTGTTTTCTCTAAAAATCCAAAACTGCAGGAAAAGTCAGGCAACCACCAAAGTCAGTGGGATTCATCCTCTGGGGACCATGAAAGTGTGTACAAATTTCATGTCAGTCCATGCGAAAGTTGTCGAGATATTTCATACACAGATCAAGCACATAAAAACATATATCTTAAAGAATGGATTGTAGCCCTACAGGATATATATGATTATTTATATGTGATTATTGTGATATGTGAGCATTTACTTGCAATACATGTTTTTGCTGCATTTTATGGATTTTATGTCTATAAATACCCTAATTATAAATATTTCTTGCATTTGCAGTATGCAGAAAGCCTCTTTTTTCCTTTGTAAATGTGTGTCACCCACCATGAGTCATAGTCTACAAGTTTATATTTAACCATCAGTGTTTATAAACCCCTGCCTACTGAAAAATACTGCAGAAAGCCATAGAAATAACTAGAGTGAGGCGTCACACTGGATTATTGCAAGGCTTCAACAGTGACCAGGCCTTGTCTGGGTGCTGCCTGAGACTAGAAACCTGCTGCAGCCTCTGGGGACTCCCTGGCAGAGGCAACAATGGGTCAGAGCCCCTTCTTTGTGCAGTTGCCCTCCTTAATCAAACTAGCCAGAGGAGTGATTGGATTTTAATTCTGCTGGGCCCACCGTAATGGTGTGATGGACGGGGACTGGTGAATTGGAGCAAGATGTCAGCCCTCAGAGGCCTCCATTAATGATATTGCTTCATTTCTTAAAGTGGCAGGATCGCCTTGGGACGAGGGGATCGCTGTAGTTGGCAGGCAGAGCCCTCCCTTCCATTTTTTACCCTCCTTCTCTTTTTTTATTTGACTCTCTTTATCTCTCACTGACTCAGGATCATGTGTGTCGTTCACTGTGTGTCCTTAGTGTTGTTGGACCATTTCTTGAACTGGTCACAGTCTGTGTGTGGTTCCAGACTGCTGCTGTGGAACAAGGGACCTGTAATGTTGCTGTGGAAAGGATTTGCTTTGATTTCCACCCTAAATCGGAAGTTAACCTCAATTAAACGTAACCATGGCCCAATGGCCCATTGACCACAAAAATGACTCCATGGCCACCAAATATTTCATGTGGGTGGCCCTGTGTGACCACCAGTTTTATCCCCATACCACGAGCCTTTGCCAACACAGAATTACAATTCCACAAACATCCCGATTCCTTTGCGCCATTTAGTCCAACATCAACATTCTAAGAAAACAGCAAACAGTCCTTATTGCTGGCTAGCTACCAATATGCTGGGGCTATTTATGTAAAGTTTATTAATACTACTCAAACTGCTAAAGTGACCCTTAACAAAGAACCAGAAACACAAACAGCAGACTATGAAAAAATTAAATTCTAACAAAAATTATGAGTTAATGCACTGATCTAAAAAAAAAAAAAGGATTTAAAAAAGGATTTTTGGGAACAACTGATTTAATGAAAGCAGGCAATGAAGTGGCTACAATGACATGTGTGCGGAGTGTTCCACCAGTTTCCTCAACTGCCCAAGGAAACACCACATCACAAGTGCCACAAGGAAGGCTGTGCTAAGCTATGTTAAAATGTGTTTTCTGAATTGTTATCATCACTGGTCGAAAGCCTGAGGGGATCATGCAATCACTTGCACGTGTGCATGTCTGAGTGCATGACCAACGGACCTGCAGCTTGTCCGCAGATAATCTTGCATAGTACTGTATCAGCCTAATTTATTTGTGCACAATCATAAATGTATTCTGAACGACCTCCGTAACTCAAAATTTTTGAAAAATCTTTTTTATAGCAGCTGTGGCCAGAAACATGTTTTTGTGCCCATACAAGTGAAGACAATATCTCAAAAACGCCTTTGAGAGAATTTCCTCAAACATGATAAGTTGGACTTAAGGAAATTTTGGTGGTCAAAGGTCACCGTAACCTCACATTCATGCCACTGTCTGAACATGATGTCTCGGGAACACTTGCAGGGAATTTCTTTAAATTTGGTACAAATGTCCACTTAGACTTAAAGATGAACTGATTGGATTTTGATGGTCAAAGGTCACTATGACGATACAAAACATGTTTTTGGCCATGATTCAAAAAGAATAAGCTAATTATGACACAATCTAACACAAATGTATAATAGGATACTAGCAGTGCTGGAGAGTAACTAATTACATGTAGTAACATTTAATATAAATTACAAAATGAATCTAACTGTAATACATTTGTTTCTGAGAAAACAGAATTAAAGTACAGTTACGAACCAAAATGTTGGTCATTGGGGGGTTCTTGGCAGAGTTCTGCACACCACTGGGTGCACTCTTCTAGTTTTTACATAAGTTTGTATTTGGGCCACCAAAACTGTACTTTTGCCACCAAATATGGGGGTTTGGTGATTCATGGGTCCAGTGTTTAAAAATATTAGCATCTGTCCCTTAAATGGTTAATTAGATATACTCATCCTTCTTAACAGTATAGAGTATATAACAATGCATGGTGCTATCTGTCCTGTATGACAGCCTAGGGGCCTTCGAGACTGAAAGCCTAAGCCTCGATATAAACTGGAGGTAATTTTTCCTGATCGTGTGAACAGGCGACTCTTTTGACTCACAGGGTTTTCATTTGACAGGAATAGTATATCAGTGGCATGTACATTTCAGTTTCTGCTCTGCATGCTATAATTAAAGTTTGTCTCTGTTCCATCCGAACTTACAAGTCAGAAGGTTAATTGAACTTTAGCACTAAATCTAAAACACAAAGACTTCCTGAAAACATTCTTGAACTCCTGAACTGACACTGATATGACCCTGATGAATGCCAGAGTGTCTCCCTGAAACCTTTTTGATGCCGTTTCTCATCTGAAGTGACTCATGTTCACTGCTGCCTCATTGTTTGCTTCCAGTGACACGTGTTTGTCTTCCTCATTGGGCTAATGACAGTTTGGTCCTGTCATAGAGAGAGGGGGAGGCAAGTACAGGTGAAGCCTCATTGTGTTTTATAGCGAGTCATTGTCGAGTGGGGCGGCTCCAACCTTCCTCTCCTCTCCTAATGGGCACTGCTGTGTTGTTTTTGCTGTAGATTTATGTGTGGGTGGGGCGCTGTGATTTACGGAGCTCTGACACTGTCTCAGCAGCAGGACCAAAGAGGCTGATTGTAGCTCTCTGTGTGTGTTCCAGGTGAGCTTGAGGTCTGCTCGCCATCCCTGCACACACACACACACACACACACAAACACATGCACATGCACAAGTTGGGAGCAACATGCACAGAAACTCACAAAAGAGAACACACAGATTCTTTAATACACCTATACACTTTGTCGTTGTGGTGTAATAGAACAGGCAAGTTGCTACTGTTGCAATTTCCTCCCTTTAGGTTGACCTGAAGGATAAGAGGGCATGTTTTGCTCTCCTGCAAGTATTGAACATTAAGTTTAAAAGTTTAAAATTCAGTCTTCTTTTTGTTCAAAAGAGAAATCTGTAATATATTTAGTGTAATAAATCAAGTGACCATGATTTATCATCAGAGATTATGGAAACATGCTAAGTTGAAATACTTGCTTCTCTGACAACAACACTACAGCTGCAGTGTCCTCCTGTGAAATTGCTATTCTGGCTTGTAACTTGAGTTATTATATGCCCATTTCCTTTTAATTAGAGTTCAAATTAATGCAGAATTCTTGCTAAAAGAGTAAGTGTCTGTGTATGAGTTGTAAGAAATCACAAATAATCTTTTAGAAGGAGTAGATGTTTATAACGGTTAAACTGAACAAAATGTTAATGGGGTTCAGCAGGAAGTAAGGCAGGCAGTCACTGAACTCAAACTCCAGTGTGTATTTTCAGAGCAGTGGACTTTTGTTTTCAGCATAACAGGCTTAGCTTTACATCACAGAAATGACAGTTATAAACAACTGATCAATTTACAGTGGTCATCATTTGTTATTGTCAAATTACAATGTTGCACTTGTCTTGCAGTCCTGCAGTGTTCCTGCAGCCTGCCTGAGCTTCCTCTACTCTGGGGTGGAGGGGGTGGGGGGAAACAACTCACCTCAACCATAGATTGTGTAATAGATAAGATTTCAACCCATTTAATATACCATCTATGGCTCTAACTCATTATTTGGACTGCAGTATTCATTTTTTGATGGAGAATTTTTACATATTGCACCTTTAAATCTAAATAAAACTGTGGCTTTAAAAGTATAAAAGATAATGCTCAAAATATGTCAACACAACAATTAAAGAAAAAGTCTTGTTTCAGAAAAAAAAATCAATATTTGTTTTTAATGCGGCTTTCTGAAATACCTCCTCCCCTGTTGGCCCCAGTGCTTTTAAAAGTTTAAAGGATAATATGTGGATATTTACTCATTGTGTCAGTTTCCCATAAAAGCAGCATTTGTTCCCCAGGATCGATAGTACACAAGAAGCCTGCACTGCACATAGATGTTGATGCTGCCCTTTCATTATCAGTGTAACCTACGAGTAGGGAAGATTAAATTCTTGTCACCAGATGTTAAATTGGCCATTACACATCTAAGATAAATTGGCCCTTAAATTTCCCATTAAAAACACCCGACAAGAGGTGGAGAAAACACACAGTACACAGTTATAATGATGTTGACACAGGGGTTAAAGCTCTGTTTGGTTGGATTATATGAGATGAAGAAGAATAAAGAGATCATCTCATATTGTATGATTTAATTTGAAGTTATTGAGACCCTCATTGTTGTGTCTGCACTCAAATGCCACACTTTCTCTCACACACCCCCTCCCCTTTCTTTTCTTTTTCCTTGAAGAAAAAAAGCTCCGTTCAGTTCAGACTCTGCATTAAGTCAGCCTGTCAGAATGCTTCCCTAGAGACGTTTTGGACTTGAAGTTTGTCCCAGCAGTTCCTCTGCTGGTGGCCCCCACTGGAGGAGCAAGGTCACAGTGGACCCGAGTGTTGAAACTTTCACAGAGCCTCCACAGGAATCCCACACACTTATTTTTACACAATGTTTGTCAGTCATGCTAATTCAGGAGTCTCAGGGCAATTTCTTAGAGTGCAATAAGAGAGTTCAGAAGAGGTTGCAGGCAAATTGTCAAGAAGACAATTGAAAACATATTGCTTTTGTTTTATTCTTGTATATTTTTTTTCAATTCCTGTGAATGAAAATGCAGAAAACCTTTGTCTCTGCGCACAGCAACACTGGACAAAGCTTTCTAATGGTTAACATATGAGAGTGTCAATTTGTTATATGTCATATTTTGACAGTTTGACTTTTGTGTTCATTATTTTCTTATCATGGTTTTATTTATTTATTTTTATATATGTCAGTCATGTTTGGGCAATATGGGCACATGGATCATTCATGTGAGAGGATTTTATGTGTGCAAAATTACCAAACAACAACAGCAATAACAACAGCAACAATATATAATAATAATAATAATAATAATAATAATAATAATAACATATTTATAATTAAAAGTAACCTGTCAAAGTGTTTACTATATGCAAAATATAAATATAATCTCTCTACTGATTTACATTTTACTGTACTTCAAGATACAACATTAAATTGCTCATGAATGGTATTGCAGGGTGTCATTTTGCAGTCAGAATTTTGATGGAGTTTTACTGCCTCGTTCGTTTAGCTATGACTCCCCATACTGAAAATAAATGTTCAATCAGCATGAAGCTGGCTCACATTTGTGACCTGCAGGCAATAAAGGCTGTGAAATTTGATTATGGGTGGTTCAAATACAATGACAGACCAAGCATCTGTGTGTGTGTTGGCTTATTTATGTAAGATTCCCATCAAGATTAGAGTTCTTTATTTAAGTCTAAAAGATTAATTTTCATCCCTTTTGGTCCCATTTCTCTGTGTTCCTACATGACTGAATGCCTTATGTTTCCACAAAATCTACATGATTGAAATTCACCTAAAATCTCACAGAACCTACGGGCACAATTTTTTTTTTTTTTTTTAAATCTCATAGATATTTTGTTTTATTTCATGACTTTGTTGAAGATAATTTTAGAATTAAAAGACAGCAAACCTTGCAGCTTGGTTGCCAAATTGAATAGTGGCAATATGCTTTGCAATTACCCATTCATCAATGCATTACTGTTTAGTGAGACATGGAAAAAATGTTACACTGTCAGTTTGGTGTCAAACCTCTGAAGACTACCTTTAAAAAACATTAAAAATCTGCTGAGTTACACTATGAAGGGTTTTTAATACCATCCTGGATAGAAATGTGGTGGACAAAATATCCCAAACACTTCTCATGGATGAAAAGTTGAATCAACATATCTCTTAAGCGTGTTTCAGCAAAACTTGAGCATTATAACCTTCAGGAATTATTTCAGGATTGTTGTATTAGACTGCATTAATTTTAGCCAGGTGTACCTAATACACTGGCAACTGAGTGTCTGTGCCCAGAGCTGTATGACCACTGGAGAGCAGTGGCATCATCACACCCTCCGCAGCAGCCACCTCCTGAACCAGTGTATTATATTTCATTTAAAATTGTCAAAATAGACCTCTTAAATAAAATAATATTAGAATTTAAGTTGTTTGTGGTTATGTTATAAATACAATTTAGATAGTTTGCTTAAAAGCCCAGAAAATGCATTGATACATGACTATGTAATTCCCTATTAAATTACCATCACATTATGGGAAAACATTATTTTGAATACACTGGGAGGATATGAAACTGTGAAAAGCAGAGTGCAACGTCCTCACATGTCAAAGTCTAGCCTTCTACATTTATTTATTTTACCGCCCCCATATAACCCAAAAAAATCGTCAGCATTATATAAATACATATATATTAACGCTTCATGTGTGTCTGTCAGTCAGTGACAGTTTAGTGACTCGTGGTCGTGGGCGGTGCTGCAGTCCTCCCGAGCACGCAGGGCGATCTAATTACGTCCACCCTCCACCAATTAGAGAATTACATCACACCTTTAAATGGACTCGTCCTCTTAATCATTAATGATACGGTGTCAGTCCCTCTGACAGCGTCTAGTTGCGCTGTAGCAACTTGACACAGTTCCGAGTTAATCCTTAATAATGTGAGAGAGGCGAAATTGTCGCAGTGTTTCGTTTTAAAAAGTGAGAAATAAATTCGAGAGTGTTTAATGTTTGCTGTATGCCTGCAAGTTAGTGTAGTGAAGCCCAGACATGCTGCGTTAAAATCTTAGGAATCAGCGATTCAATGAGTGGCGCAGATACTGTAACTCGGGTATCACCGCTGTTTATTTTGGTTCTTGTTTAACGCGCTGAGGGGAAACGCCCATTGATAAAATGATAGAAGATCATGTGGCCTCCAGGTACTCGCGTCATTTTATGGCTGTCGGAGGACGTGATCTCTGATCTGTGTGAGCAACACGGACTAATAGATAATAAACTCCAGCTTCACTTTTTATTCCTCTGCTGGTCACAGAATGCAGTTGTGAATTTAATTGTAATTTGTGTTTTTATTTATTAATTGTTTTTTTTTTCTTTGTGATTTTTTTTTTTCTATGATCCTGAATTTTAGAAAACACCTTTAAGAACCTTTCCTGAGAAATCATGTACTGTCCCCCATAGGCCTATATTTTATTTTGGTGTTTAACGCTTTGCAATATTTGATCTCTCGAGAAAGGCTCTAAAATCCCCTTTTTTCATTTTAAAACATTCTTGCAGTTCTGGCTTTAATTTGTTGCACAAGTGTTCAAAAATTAAGACTTATTTTTACGTAAGAATTGTTTTAGTTATATTTAATGTAGTCTATTTCGTGATCTATGTCGTGTAAGCCCTTAGGGGATGAGTTACATACAGTATCCATGCTGGAAATTATCTGTTTTGCAAACATAATATGGCCCCACAATGATTTTTCTGCTGGAGGAGAGAGTTAATAGGCCTGCATTCTTGTCTGTAAACGCCATTGTTATTCTTCACTTATCTCTATTATCTTAATCTGCTTGCATTGTTTACTTATCTTATTTGAAACAGCTCAATTACAAATCTATTATCTGCCCTTTTGTCATTCAAACTTCCAATTACAGCAAGACACTTTCAGTGTACTAGAAACGAAATTTTAAAAAGGGTTAAAATTTTAAAATATATATATTAAAAAATAAATAAATAAAATAAGAACTTTGGTTGAATTGTTTCACAGGGAAAAACGCTGAAATATCAAAATTTGTTCATGAATGATTTGGTCTATATTTGAGTCCAGTTCTATTAAAATAAGGAAAATGAGTGCACCAGGATAATTCAATTTTTTCAAATTGTTTTAAGAATTAAATATAGAGACTAATTTTCTTGTTATTAAAGACATGTTTTCCCTTTTCTGTCTCTTTCTGAAAAGAAAAAACAGCTAAACAGGACTGGAGAAAAGTGAAATGATCTCACATGTTTTTCACTCCTGCAGTAATAAACCTTTCAAAACAGATTTCATTTTTTTTTTTTTTTTTTTTTTTTTTGTTGAAACGTGAAATCCTTTGCACGCTTACATAAACAAAATCTATAAATTACGTATGCATTTCAGAAAAAAACATTTTGAGCTACAGGTTTTCAGTGCATGCGTGACAGCTTTGTTTTGTTCTGCTCACGCAGTGTTATAAAGGAGGTCAGTTCATTTAGTTCATTTAGCCTGAGCTGTCATCTCGGCTGACCCGTGCGCAATAACGCAATTCACTGAAGGAAAATAAACTGAGGAGGAGAAGTGACCCTTTACGAGCTGCTCTGCTCCCCTCACCTCACATACAAGGAGCTTTGGGGTGTGTGTTGTGTGTGTGTGTGTGTGGTGTGTGTGTGTGTGTCTTAGGAGGAGGGGGTGTTTAGTTAGTTTGTTGTGGCTTCAGTCAGTGTATCGCTTGCAGGTGATGCCAGGACTAGATAAGAGGTCGCCGATCCCTCCACGCTGTCTAGACCAGCTTGTGACTCAACCAGAGGAACTGGACTGAGCACAATTTACAGCAGATTTTTGCCCCCGAGATAGTAAATGACCACTGGCCGATTCCTGCAACATAACCGAGGGGGGAAACAGCGCAGATGGAGGGTGATGATAAGACAACAAATTCAGGCAGGTTAACTTGATATAGGTTGGACAGGACAAGCAGCATATTCACAACAACTGGAATGAATATTTGTTTTAGTTTTTAAATGCGTTGAATCTATTCCTCAAGTCGGCCCTGGAAGGTTTTTATTTGTTTCCCAAATCAGAAATTACTCGCTGTCATGAGGAGTAACGACCTGTCGCCTCTTTGGATTTGGACAGTGAATTTGACTTTGTCACCATAAACGGACTGGAAAACTTAGCTTAATTAAATCCAGGTACTTCGTTTTCGTCTTATTTTTGCAATGAAAGTGTTGCTGAATTTTCAAATAAATTAAATTATTACGATATTGGCTTGCAAATGCAAAAGAAAAAAAAAACTGCGCCTGTTCACAGATTGGTCACCAAAAACACGTTATGTATTCAGCTTTTTATTTTTTTTATCAGTTAATAACCCTTTACGAATCGCTTTCCTAACAATAAATAATATAACAATAATTTACTTTTTGTTCGATGAGCTCAAACAACCTCCTGCCCTTAAGATAAAGTATTTTACAACACGAATAGTTTGCAGATTATCATGCTCTGACCTTAAGACAAAGAGTCAACTGGACTCGAGACAACGCAATAAATGTATCAAAAAATTCTCATGTTGAAGAAACAAGACACAATATGATCACAATGAACTCGCAGAATGTCCTTCTGTTTCGAAATGGAAATGTTTCCAATTTGTTTTCGAGGGAAGGTTTGTTGTAGTATATCCACCGGGAGGTCTTCTGTACATCTTTTGTCTCCGTATCAAGTCATGCAACAATTGTTCTGCTTAGTTTTTGTCCAATGAAAGCTCCACAAAAAACATCGGAGTCAGTCGGTGCTTTCTTTGTTCCATCTCGGCAGGAAATTAAAAAAAACACACACACTCTCCTCTCTGTATTTTGGGCGATGTGATGAGCTGGTCACATGCAGGGGGGACCGGGATCATGCTGCAATTGTCCTTGCAGGAGGTGGGGGGACCGACAGGTCTGAAAGTGTCACCGTTTCACGTCTCCACCGGGCTGGGTACCATACTGTTGGGGGTGTCCGGTAACTGAGAGGACAAAGAAGTCACGTCGCTGCCCGAGGAGTTCCCGAGAGAGCCCGACTCAGAGAAAGACACCTGAACACAACAGACAGAAACAATGTGTCAGAATGTGGAAATATTTAGGCTTTTATTTTGAAAACTTGGTTTTAAAAGCATTATAGGCCTATTTCAGTTCTGTCTGTGCATAGATAGATAGATAGATAGATAGATAGATAGATAGATAGATAGATAGATAGATAGATAGATAGAGCTGCAATGATTAGTCGATTAATTAAACAGTCAAGAGATAATTAGGTGTCAAGTATTTTGATAATCGATTAATTGTTTCAGTCATTTTTCAAGCAAAAATATCGAATATTGGCTGGTTTCAGCTTCCTACTGCTTTTATTTGTCATTTATAATAGTAAATGAAGAGTCTTTGGGTTTTGGCCTGGTGGTTGGACAAAAGCAATTTGAAGATGTCAATTTGAGCTTGCAAAATTGTGACAAGGATTTTTCACAATCTCTGACATTTTATAGTATCAATGATGACTCGATTAATCATGAAAATAATCTGCAGATTAATCTATAATGAAAATAATTGTTACTTGCAGCCCTAATGTCAGCTTCTGGTCTGCAGTGCATGCATGTTTGTGTGTGCACGTCTAACTTGTTCTGTCCTGAACACACACACCAGTTGTTGGAAGGCTGGTTGGTCCAGGTCGCTCTGCAGGGCGAACTCACTCAGGGCTTTCCATGGAGGCTGGTAGGTCTGAACCTCCACTGGGTTTCCCTGCACAGTGCTCTCGTGTCGGATAGGACTCCCGGCCACAAGAGGCGTCCCTGTGAGGCCCTGCAGGTTCTGGCAAATTCATTAAAAAAAAAATAAAATTAAAACAGACCATCAGCATCATTTGTCCTGCAAGAAAGCATCTGTTACCAAAACTGGTCCTCATTCATTTTTTTTTTCTGTCAAAAGAGACATTTAAGACAAATGCTTAATTTAGACTACTTGAGATATCCTTTTTCCTCAAAAAGTTTCCTCTTTGGGTGGAGCAAAGACTGAACTATGATCTCAGAGGAAGAGATGTTTTAGAGACCAAGCCTGTTTGCAGAGGATGTTTTAATCTTTCAGGTCAAGCAACTGAAGCCAAAGCACTTGATTCATTATTCATTGACCTAAAGTTTGAATACAGAATAACACCAGAGCCAACTGGAACGCTTGTACAGTGTGTTTGGGTAAGTAAAGTAATGAATAAAATTTAGAAAAGAGTCAAATTATAAGCTAGTAGTGATTCACATCAGTGGTGAAAAAAGGGGAAGTAGACTATAACCTGTAAGTGACCACAAGATAACCACCAATCTAAAAAATCCTGATATTTTCATTTAAAAACATATAAAGTTATGTTCACAGCTCGCATATGTTGGCTGCCTTTTACTATGCATTTAATAAAGATTTATGCCAGCTTCAAGTAGGAATAAAACTGGGGAATTTTAGTTCACATTTATCCTGGTCATAATTTTAAAGGCATAATATGCAACATTTTCTTTTAAAAAATAATTTATAGACTTTTATAAACATAATTCTTTTAAATCATCACTTATGACCCCCTAGAAGCCTGTGGGAGTGTCTGTGTCTGCAGACTCCCTCTGTCTGTATTTTCTTTATTTCTTTTTTTTTTTTTCTTTTTTTTTTTTTTCATTATTTTGCCATGCTCAGGTCGCTCTACCAACCCAAAACGTCATATTTTTACGTCCTCAGAATGAGACTCACCAATCAACTATCTTTCTGGTGCGTTTACGAACAGCTCGGATAAATCCCCATTATCCTATCTTTAAATAACAAGCAAATGCAGAGATGAAGAAATTAATAAAGAATCGTTGATAGTAATCAAGTGGTCAAACTTACGAAGATGCTTACAGTCTTATCACTGTGTTGCTGCTGCTGGAGCTGTTTCATGAGGATCGACTTCTTCTTGTCTTTGCAGCGCTTGTTCTGGAACCAGACCCGGATCACCCGGGGGCTCAGACCGGTCATCTCCACCAGCTGCTCCTTCATCAGCGCGTCGGGCCTCGGGTTGGCGTTGTAGCAGGTCCGCAACGTGTGGAGCTGCTTCTCATTCAGCACCGTCCGGACCCGCGTCGTCTTCTCCGACTGCTTGTGGACGTGGTTCCGATGCGGGGCCTGCCGCACCGTCACCGGGTCTGCAGGAAGAGAAACAGTCAGAAGCTGTGATACCAAGGCCTCAGAAACAAGCCTTTTAAATGTTGATACAGTTACTGTTCAGACCAGTAATCTCAATCTGCACTGTTCAACCTTTTTATATCTCTTAGATTGGCTTGTTTTATGAAGGAAAAACATGGATTTATAAGAGAGAAATGCCTACAACATCTTACATTTAAGGCTCAGGCAAACGAAGTAAAGTATTTATAGACTGAAAAAACTCACTGTTTTTGTAAAGCTCACTTTGACTCCTTTGACTTTACAAGATAAAAATTACTATTTTGATTTACAAAATGCATGGAGAAAACAACGAAATTCTGTTCAATAATAAAGGTACAGACGTGGAAGACAGCAATATGCATACATTTTGATAGCTGAAACTTAAACTTAAATGTTTTTAAGGCTGTGTTTTGCAATTCTCTACTCACGTCTTGTATTGTTTCAGGATGGGAAATTAGGGCCAGCAACCAACCAAATGCTGGTCAAGTGGCTGGAAGATTTCAAAATAATGATTTGCTGTTGAGTGGCTGGTGGATTTGAACATCAGTGGCTGGTAGATGTTCACATTTTAAAAGTGAATTTCCCACCCGGATTGTTGTCTGTAATCAGACTTTAATAATTCGTAAAAGTATCGCCGTAAAACAGGAGGCTATTATTTTTTATCACATGTACCCTCTAATCTCAATTACATTTGAAAACGGAGTTGAAATATGAAATCGTTGAAGACGTGAAATCGGTGTCACCGCTGCAGGCGTGTCTGTGTGTCACTGCGCTGAGCTGAGCTGCACTTGTTTTGAATTGAGCGCTTTAAGAAGGAAGTTGGTGAACATTATTCACACATTTGTTTTGTTCTCTTTCTGTTGGCAGGCGGTGTCAGGATGACAGCTCTGCACACACACACACACACTGAGAGGCCTACACACCTATACACACACGCAGAGTCGCGACTCAAATACCAGATTATTCAGATCATGGCAACAGAGCAGGTTAACGCTAATGAGATCAATTATGAAATTAGCTTAAAGAAAAGTCGCAGCACACACGCACGCACACGCACACATATGCACGCACACACCGAGCCCGACAACCACACAACAAATAATCCGAATGGGGGAAAAAAAGAAAAAATACAAATCCTTGATAATCTTGGGCTATTGTATTTTTCTAAACTTAAGCTATTTTATTTGATTAATTAATTTATTTATTCTAAATCGTTCACTTTTTATGTGTTGAATTAGTTGGGATGGTATTTTCATGGTATTTTTATGTTATCTCTACTGCTGTCTTGCAGTTTACTATGTTATATTTCTTAACTGTCACTATTTTATTGTACAGAAATTTGGTCAACTTTGGTTATGTTTAAATCTGCTTTATAAATAAATTTGACTTGACTAGTTGCAAAATGTGAGAGTTTTTAATATACAACGGCAGGCCTTTTATTCAGTTTCACTTTTATTCGGTTACTGCCGATTTTATGATGGTCTGGTGTTATTATAACCCATTCCAATGGCTCAAACCAAATAATGAATAATAATAATATATAATAATAATAATAATAATAATAATAATAATAATAATAATAATGGTCGGACCTGTCAGGTGCAGCGGTCTGTTGGAGTGGATGTGTCCGGGGCTGATGGGGCTTCCTGCGGAGCTCCTCTCCAGCAGCAGGCTGTGGTCCGCCCGGCACAGCAGCTCGTCTTCCCGCAGGGAGAACTCGTCTCCCGGCAGCAGCTGCCTGCTGCACACCGAGCACCGAAAACACTCGATGTGGTACACGTTATCCCGGGCTCTCATCACTAAATCGCTGCTGCTGAATCCCAGGTTGCATTTTGCGCATTTTATTCCAAACAACCTGAAAAATTGTAACCATTGTTAAAGAATTAAAAAATCTAGGAAGAAATGTAAAAAAAAATAATAATAATAACAGCGAAGAAAACTTTCGGCCGATAGTAGTGAGCAGTGAGTCGTATCTAAATGCTCTTATCTTACAACTTTTTTAGATTTGGATGGATAACAAAATAGTTTTGGTGTTTTTTTTTTTCTTTCTTTCTTTCTTTTTTGTAACTGTGCAGTTAAATTTTGATATCGTGCTTTCTTGTGCAGTTTTCTTTTTATGTCCAAAGTCGTCTTTTTGAATTAGTTTTTTCCTAAATTCTTATGGCGTTTAAATATGTTGTTTTTAAATGCCTAAATATGATAATTCAGGCTATGCGGGGAATATCTCCGAACTCCTACCTTACATAATCTCTTTTGCAATAGGTTTTGCCGTCCCGGACGAAACAAGTGCAGGTCTCATCCAGGTACTGGCTGCACTCTGCACACTTCAGGCAGGCTGCATGCCACTCCAGGTCGGGAGAGACTCTCAGTATGTACTGGTCATGGATCTGACTTCCACATCCTACACACATCGCGAATCCTGGCTTCTCTGCAAAGAGCGCAAAGCATTTTAACCACACTCTGAAAATGCAACCAAACAAGAAGCTATCACAGAAAAATGCAGAATATATTCTTCTTTTTCAAATATTTTAAAGTCCAGTCTGCATGTCTCAGTTTTACAGTGAACTCCTCTTTTTTGCAGACTGGACAGGTCTTCATGTTATGTAACAGATGAAGACTTTTGCCAGCATTCGTAAAGAAAAACTCTGAATTATTTAATTTCTAAAAAGCGCATACAAAGTCCACAGCCGAAGAAATAACACTACACAATCTCGCATTATTAAGATATAACTTTAGCAATCGGTGCACTGCTCAATATATCATGTGGCTCCATTTTGCCACTGCGACGAAAACAAAATCTGCCACTAAAAACTGCAGCAGACAGTTCAGTTTACTTACTTTTGGAATGATCCCCCATATCACCCAAAAAAGAAGAGCTGAAAATAATATCCACCATACAGGACGGATAGAGGGGATTGTGGTAGATGCAGAAAAGATGTGAGGAGATGACTGGCCCTTCGGCTGCCTCCCTGATAACGTGTGTCTCTCCGGACTTGAGGGGGGCGGGCGAGGAGGCTGCAGGGTCCCACACGCTGCTGCTCTGACGTCATGACGTCAACGCCGGACTTCTCCAATTGTGCTACCGCACCTCTCTCTGCCAACCTGTAAAAAAAAAATAACAATCCAGTGTGTATTTATGTATGAGAAAAACTTAAAAATGCAGATGTTCATATATTGTTTCTTCAGACAAAGATCCAGATTCAAAATAAATGTTTTAACATCATCGACGCATTTTGATTCAGTTTTTTAAGATGTGCATAAATTCAGTGATGGTGATAATCATCATCATCATTATCATCATCATTATCATTATCATCTGGACACTAAAAAATATGGAAAAGCTTCTGCATCAAAAATATTTAAATCTCAAATTCAGCTTAAATATTAGATTTCTTAGTCACACAAAGAAGCAATAACTGAATATTGACAAGAAATATTATGATGTTGTTTGATCCATATTACAAATGATGACAAACACAAATGAACTGTGCTGCACAGGGGTCTCAGGGGTAACAGGACGTTTGTCTTGGAATTTCATCGGTATCAATAAATGATCTTATTTCTATGTCTATTTTGATTTTATTCCCTACTATATCTTTCTCAAACACCCAAATCCTCATGGTCATGATGGAAAAATTATATTTCGTTACAACTCAAGGGTCGCATTGTTTGTCTTGGATATAAACAATGGAAATTGCTTCCTCGACCTTTTTATGAAAAAACATGTAAATCAAACAGAGAAATCCTTCCAGTAGTTTGTTTTTCAGACATAAATTCAGCAGCAGGATCTGAGGACAGTTGACATGTCTCCCCTACTCCGTCCAGGTTGCTCATCTACTCGAGAACAAGGCCATCTATTGGAGGAAAAGCAGAACTACATGTGAAAGTAGGTGGATTTGTTCTTCCACATGCTGAGCCTACATTAGATTAACCCAATCTATGGATCTCTTCGTTTATCAGTATATAAGGATGAAAACTAAAGCTCTTAACCAAAGTAAATTGAATATGATTCACATCAGATAAACCTAAACTTAGGCTACTTAAAAGACGAGTGATGTAACAGTTACAAATCTAATTCAATTATATACATTTAAGTCTTAAATGGAAATCTGTTATTCAACATTTTATAAAAAGTCATTGTTATAAAAAAAATACATCAATATATATTACTTTAGGTTCAATAATTAGATTCACAAACATGACATAGTGTGAATAACTAATTTCCATTGACTGCGTCGGTAAGTTTGAATGTTGACAGAACAAACAGACAGTTACACAATGCCAGTGTTTGCTGTGTCTCTGTTCAAACACTGTTTTCATCCTGTAGCCTATCTTTTCCTCCTTCATCCGAGTCATTTTAGCCAAACAAACAGAGACTCTTCTCCATTTGCATGGCCTCTCAGTCATGTCAGTCATTGTTGTAGGAGAACATCAAGGTTTCCGTGCAGTTTGATATTGGCGAGCGTCTCAAGCACGTAGATATAATATATAATCCTCTTCTTGCAGATAGGCTATAGTGTAAAATAGTGGACTGAAAGAATTCTAATATATCTTAAAAACACATTTTCTGCATCACTGGCCTCTCTTATCCCCTCTCTTAAAATAATACTCCTATTATGTCAAAAGTTATTAAATAATGACTCTTATTTTGAAAGCTACAAACCAGATATCCTCCACCTGCATAGAGCAGTGGTTTGATTGGCTCGGAACCCTTGACAACTTTAGCTCATGAGCTGACCTGACGAATATGAGTGTTTTAGCCCATTAAACAGCAAATTACAAATGCATTGCAGCCAAACAGAAAGATGATATTTATGGTAAGTATTTGATTGATTTACCAGTTTTCAGACTGCAGATTTGTGTGTCTGGACTGCAGCTCACAAGTCTACGCATTAGTCTGCCACTGGTGTCAGGAAGAAATGTTAAATAATTACTCGGTAAATTTTATTTAAAAAAAAAAAATGTCTCAACTTAATCAGTAGCCATCCTAGGTTCACAGTCTCACGTTAAGGGTATCTTTTGTTACCTTGTTTGGTTAAACCAGACTAAACCAGCTGTTTTGCTGGCTGCCTACTGTATTTTCATGTATGTTTGAGGACAGGGTCACTCTGCAGTATTCCTGCTGCCATCATATCTGCTGTAGAAAATGCTTTTGGCCTTTGACACAGCTGGGTTTATTGACACTCAATTAAACTATAAAAGAAGCCCAGCCAACGATCTCAGAGCAGGTTGTTGGCTGCCATACCAAACTACCCAAGCACTGACGTCACGGTATTGTAGGAGAAGGTATTACCACTGATATTTTTGTTTTTTTTACTTGTATGTATCTAAAATTTTATCTACAGGCCACTCAGAACACAACAACAACATTACGCTGACCACCATCACTGCTGCCTGCACTGGGAGGAGGAGAACTGTATCATGCCTGGGAACTGGTACCAACATGTAAAGGTAGGCCTGCAGTACTTTAACAGGACAGCAGCAGGAGGACAAAGAATACCTACTGCTGTCTGCTCAAATTAGCCCATGCACATCCTGTATAAGGGTACTGGTTCAAACCATTCAAGAGTACCCAAACAAAAAGTGATATACAGGCTATAATTAGAGCAAAGCTGACATGAACGCAGTTAGTTCAGTTAGGATGCATGAACCTGCATCTCTGAGGTAATTTGGAAAATTGCAGGAGGTGCGTTGTTCCCTTTTAGACAAGGGGACATAGCGGATCAGTAAGGTCAGAGGGGCCAAGAAGGCACTAGTGGCTATCATATAATTTATGAGTTTCTCTTTGCTGGTTTTGCCAGAAGATAATAATAATAATTGATATGTTTTAAACATTGTTATAGATTATAAAACATGCTGTCATAAATCAAAACAAGTTGTTACATCATTTTATATACAATAGGGCTGCACAATTAATTGAAATATTATCAAGATTGCATAATGTTCAGTGCCATATCCAATATATATTGAAGAAGCTGCAGTATTTTTAATAAAGGTAAAATGTGTGACAAAACAGCATTATAACATATTATTTTAGTGCTGCAGAGATGCCCCAGCCTAAACTTGTTCTCCAGAGGTAAGAAAACACATTTGTTTGGTTCATGATTTTAATAGTTTTTTTTGAGTGAAAAGGAAAATTGTGATGCAAAAATGATCACACACAGGATCTGCACAGGAGCAATGTGCCACATGTTATCTGCTCTTTCATTTAATTAACATAATGTATATAATTTAATCATTTTTGTACATTGTATTGTCAGTTTTCTAATTATACTTCTTGCTTTGCAGTATGTGCTTTCTTTCTTCATATATTTCCGCTTGTTATACGCCAAAACACCAAGGCAAATTCCCTGCACGTGTCAGCATACTTTGCAATAAACCTGATTCTGCTTTCGTTAACCTCTTTCTCGCTCAGAACTTTGGGACATAGAAATCAGTTTAATTCTGTCTTGTTATCATCAGTATAAAATCACTTGAAACATTTAAAAATACTGTTCCAAATATTGAAAAGTTTCTCATATATCATGAGTTTACAAAAGATACCTATGAAAGTTATTGGCAACTTAAATCAGTGTGTCTGAACTCAACTTTAATAAATCCAGATCTGCTCTCTGTAGAAGAATTCTCTGTAATTTATATAGTGAAGTGTTTGGGCATGCATAAAATATCAGATATTGTATTATGCATACTGGATTTTGCGACTTCAGTGATTATGTCTCGACGTTCTAATGCATTCAAAAGTTTTTTTTATCTTTTTAATAAGTGACCTCACTCTGTGAACTGATTGTTCAATAGAACCGTCAGCTCGTGGATCTAATGGTATTTCAATTGAATTAGGATGCATTAAACTAAATCTTAGGTATTTTATTACAGCTCATATTGATCTTTATTTCTAGGCTGGGCCTCACTCTGTTTAGTATTAGAACAAGGTGCAGCATGTGATTAATTCATTGTGACTGACTCACTCGCATCAGTTACCTTAAATTGTACTATAGGTATGGTGTTCTTCAGAGAGTCGTATCATATTCAAGCCACTTTTATTTCTTACTGTAAAAATGGCTTGAATGTAATAGAAATTTGTTGCAGATATTTTTAAAACCAAGCTGAGCATTACGTCTTCTATGCTTTTACATAACCTTTTCAACCCGGCCCTCAGAGAGCTCATTATAACCATTACTTTAACTTTTATAGTCTCAGTCACTGTCACTCAGGAGCTTTGTAAGCCTTAACATGTTGTGGTTCCCTTTACAGAATCTCCTCCCCAGAGAGTCTCCTAAGCTGGATGTGGCTACTATTTCAGACGTCTTTGAGGTCAAATCCCAAGACGCTTTTGTCAGAAGGCGTGTAAGCCTCTTGTTGTCATAAATGCAGTAAGCGGTGTAAACAACGATGAAATTGTTAAGACAACTAAGGAAATAGTCCAAGCATTTTACCCAAAAGTAATTACAGGGGAAAGTTTTGAAAATCACCTAAGTATGATCCCACTAAAAATGCAGAGAAAAAGGGGGTGAACCTCACAAAAATTACACCTAAAGATCTGACATTTACTACTCATGAAAGTCTCTTCTATAACATATAAAAAGTCCTAAGAGACCCAAGTGGTGTTTAAGTATACCCAGGTACCACTTTCTTGCATCCTAAAATATTGATTTACATGAACATCAATATTGGTACAAGGTTACATAAATCGGCACTAATCCATGTAAATGTTAGCATTAATTAACATAAATTCAATACAAAAATATTTAAAATATAATTTAAAATAGCACTCATATAGGCTCAGCATTAATGTTTTGTTATTCCATTTGCGTGGTTGGACAAGTAAATTTTTGTAGAAATTGTTTTATTTTTATTGGGTGTCAAATAACAACAAAGACTTAAGTTAATTGTCATGTATAATCAAGGACTGCGGCCTCTATAAAATGTCATAAAATAGTGAAAAATGCCCATCCCAGTTTTTCAAAGTCCAAGGTCATGTTTTTAAATGTCAGGAAAGAAAACAGGAAATCTCCAAATTTGCACCCAAAAGTGTAGCAGCCCTTTCTGCCATTTTTGCATGCAACATTACTTTAATGATTAATGAGCTGTACTGTAGTTTAATAGCCTTTCGTAACCCTTTGCACATGCACTGTACTGTATCCAACTCTTCATGTGAAACAGAGTTTGTGGTTAATTGCAGCACTGAACCCTCTGTGTGGACATCAGACAAGAAGACATGCATTTTTTAAACATGGGAAATTGTGGCATCACCAGTTTCATTATTTTTTAAAATTCTTTCCCCGACTTGGATTTCTTAGGACTGTGGGTATGACTAGAATAGCTGAAATATTTTCTGTTGCAGTTTGTGTAGGTTCATGTTACATAATACCTGTATTAAAAGGTACACCAACCACATGGAAGACCTAATGCTGCCTTAACACTATGCAGCTCCAAGATTCTTTTCGGCTCTCTGAGTTAGAACCCAACATTATGCTAACTCATAGTAATAATAATAGAGCATAGACATAGCCTGATTAATGCTATAGAAGCAGGCATTTAGTGTGGTCTGTTTAATCATTTATTTTGTCAACATTATGATCAGGACTCTGGCTTAGTTATGTATGCTGTATTGTGGTGCATTTGCCACAATGTGTAGCCTGCACAAAAGAAAATATTGAATGTAGACTAAATTATTATGTGCACTCACTGTCTGGCTAATGCTGCAGGTCAAGGGTTAATTTTACGAGTGTTTCATGCACATATATTCAATATATGGAGACAAGAAATATCACATGCAGTGTTATTGTTATTGTGACCTGTTAATGACAGCCAGATCAAGCCCAGCCGTCCTAGCTGTCACTCCAGCATAAAAGCCTCCCAGAAGAATCTCTAATCACAATTTGATGGGGCCCATTAACCTCATGAAATATATATGTGTGACTGAAATCATCCACTTAAACTTTGGCAAGAGCGAAATGTTCTTGTTTGGAATTCAGGGAGGGGGGCTTTCCTGGGCTACATTACCGAACTTTTCACAGTGACTCGTTGTCTCTTGAATGTTTTAGGGTTCGATGGCACTTTGCCTTTATTGTCAGACATATAACTAATTTACTATGCCGATTCCTTGGAACTCCCCAGGCTTGATTCAACTGAAGTTGTGCCAATTTGGTTATGTCCCTATAGGAGCATCTTTATTTTGTGCTGCTGTTGAACAGGGCAGTAAACCTTTCTTTTCGTAACTGTTCATTTTTTAAGTAATTCTTTTTTTTTTTTTCCCCATTTTGCTTTTTATTGGCAGCCAGAGGTTTTCACACAGACAGTTACAGATATTTTACTTGTTTTCACAGTTATATGCCATAACAAAAATAGGAAATAAATAAATTAGTTTGAAAGAAAAAATAACATACAGACAAACAAATAAATAATAATACCTAAGTGAAATAGGTGAAATAAAATAGCCCCAGTTTGAAAAAAACAATGTCCATTAGATTCATCAACAGCATAACCATCTCCATTATCAAGCAGTCTTTCACTTTAACTATTCTTTACAGTCCCAAAATCTCTACAACCACTTAACTTGCAGATAAATGGGACAAATGGATCAATAAAGGACATAAAAAAAACATAATTTTTAAGTAATTCTTAAATGAAAACAGACTTTTCTTTTAACCTTTTTGACACTAGAACAGCCAAGTCAATCATTTTGACTGTTTGCAAATTTATATGTGCAATAACTTTGTTGAATTTAAAAAATACAATGCTGCTGGTATCTGACTTTCCCTAAAAGTGTCTGTATTTTCATTTAAAATGTGTTTTATATAAATTACACAAAGGCAAAGAAAATGTGATAATTTTTACCTATTTTGGCCATATGCAGTCATATTGACCACACAGAAATTGCCCCTGTTGTATTGTTACTTTTTGCACAGTTGGAGATGCATCTTGGTTGCTTAGCAACTATCATTGTCCCTGTCAGTAAAACTTCACAAGTGGTCTCAATTTCCAATTTCCCGACATTAAAATACAAATAATTAATTAATTAGACTCAATGAAAAAATAAAGTAGGGGAGACCAGGGACCGTTGTAACAATTTTGTCTCAGCACCTATAACTCACTGAACTTTTGTGTTAAAGGTCTCACATTTTGAAACAAAGCACCCTTTCTCATTACAAATAGCAATGTTTCCAACTTTTTTTGTTTAATTTTTTTCCAGCCTTTTCCCATTGGCTATGATTATTTTTTGTGAGGGTTCTGGGTGGAAATTTGTTATTATTCATGTTAAAATAACATGTTAATAATTTAATGAAATCTATTTACCTGTTTTTCTCTTTGAGTAATTCGTGATTAATCTTAAATTTGAATTGGATACCCGATTGTCATTATCCTACACAGAAATACTGCTGTGAATATATGCAGTAGTTTCGGTTTACTACTCATGATGGCATACATACTGATGAATATGTAAATACATTTTACAAAATTTACATTTTGGTTTTATTTCATTTTTAAAAAGGTAAACTAAATGAAAAATGCATTAATCTCTTGGGAGTCATTAGAAACTTGTTATGTGTTTTCAATCGTGATGGCCTGATATCAGACTGAATTGTCAACTGTTACTTCAGGCAGATATGAGGGTCTGGATCAAGGAAACAATCTTGAGCCACCTAATGGTTCTTCTTGTGATCATATCCATTCTTGTAAAAAAGTTTGGATCAGGAGGCTGAGGAATGTTCAGCGCTGAAGTTGATTTGTTCATTTATGGGCTTTCAGGGCATATTGACGTTTCAAAAAATGTGCAATTTGGTGTGTATTTGTACCTGAAGCAGCAGCAGCAGCAGTATCAAACGGTATCAAAACTTTTCAGATCTGTTTATGTTTTTGTGTTTGTCCAGGATGAGGCCTGAAGAGCTGTGACAGCTTCAGGCTGCTGTATGAACACACTGATAAACTGAATACTGTATTTTGTGTGAGTCAGAGTGAGAGAGAGGCAGTTTTATTATATCAACTTCTCTATTGAAATGCAGTGAGAGCTGCTGTAGCTGCTGTGGATGTTAACTTTGTCCCCAATGACGTGCAGGTCAGCCAGACCTCAGAGATTGTTGCCTCTGTGAGTCATTAATCACACCTGTACATGCTTTGTTTGTTTGTCTCTCACTAAAGGATCCCTAATTATTCCATTTTGAAAAATTAAAGGACCAGTGTGCAGGATTTAGATGACATCTCACAGTGAGCTTGCAGATTACAAACACCTGGTCTTACCCTCCCCTTTCAAGCAAGTAGGAAAACCTAGAAGTTCCTGCAAAACGTGAAAGTCTGTATCTAGTTAGTGTTTGGTTTGTCCATTCTGGGCTACTGTAGAAACATGTAGATGAAATAAGGCCCTCTGTAGATATAAACAGCTCATTTCATAGTTTTATTTTGATAAATAAATCCAATCAAATCCAAACCATTCCATCTGAATACTGTTAAATGACAAATTCAGAACATGCTTTACTAAAACAGTAATATAGAGAAAATTCATGAATATTGCTGCCAATGTTCCTTATAAAATGTGATACAATCTCTTTTCAGTCTTGGTCAGAGGATTTCATTAGATTATTCCTGGTCATATTTTGCTGTTTATAGTCAATCATCAGATGTTAAAGGCATGTGCCTCTTTAGGACATCAGGCAAATCTAAAGTCACTGAATGTATGACTCTATTATACTCTATTTTAATTTTCCTTTTATGTTTTATTTTAATGTATTTCTAAGTTCTTGTAAAGCACCTTGAACTGCCTTCTGTATGAATGGTGCTATACAAATAAAATTGCCTTGCCTTACTGCAATGTCCAGTATAATAATACTTAATTGCTTTAATTTTAATACATTTGGATGAGCTAATTTGAACATTTTTACTTGACACTTGAGCAACATTTAAACCTCCTGGAATATGGCTGATGGCTGATTTAAAGCTGTAAATGATTTACCAGAACCAATCGTGAGTTTAAGTGCTTTGAGTCCACTCTTATGTTCAGAGTCAGCCAAAAGTGAAATTAATATAAGCACTCAGGTTATAAGATATTAAAAATGTGTAAACAGATATCTCTTAAATTGTTTTATAATAACCTTAAAGAAGGTCAAGTATTACTTTCAATATGTAATTACAACATATTTCACAATAAAGTGTTTTTTATACAGTATATCACAACAGTGATGGTATGTCTGCATGCACAGTTATTTATTTTATGACAGGCCCCCAAAAAGGCCTCAGTGAGGGGAGAAAAAAAATCACATCATCGTGCAAGCGAGACCATTCTGAGAGGGGAAGCATGTTGCAGATTTATAATTCATAATTCTTCAGAGTTAATGCAGTATTCACATGATAATTAGAATTAATTTTTGATTGGTGCCTCAGGGCAGTTGTGCATTGTTGGGCTGGTGAACCTGTGCCATTATTACCTTATTAGTGTAACTGTCAGCTGCGTGTTTTATTTTACAAATGCACATCTTGTATTTTCTTATCGGCTGCTCTCATCAGCACAGAGCGGCGGCCTTGTTGCTTATCAGCAGCTTTAACAAGAGGCTGTGTCACTGAAATGAGGAAAGAAGCATCTGTGTTTGGACCAGTCAAAACAATGCTATCATACACTGCGTGGCACCTCCAATCGCACTGAAACAGTTGGTCTGTAAAGAAATTTATCCACTGAAACCAAACAGAAAGAACTGAAAAGGAGAAATAATAACATTTTTGTCTGCATACAAAAATCACACAGGAAGTTGGTGGAAACAACTAATCTTTTCTCATTAACTTAACAACTTATTTATTATTTTTTTTATTAATTTATAAAACTTAAAGTTTCTAGTATTTATTTATTAACACTTCAGAACTTAAAACCATGAGTTCTTCTAACTTTAAGTCTTTTGACTTGAAATGGTGAGTGAGAGTTCAGTCAACTCATTAAATTAAGTATCTAAAGAAACATATCCACATATAGCAGTCTTCCTAGCATGCATTGCTACAGTTAAAACTCTCCTGATGGAAACTTTGTGTCAACCCACACACTTCCTTTTAAAAGTTAAAACAAATAGTTTATTTTTACACTGTTTCAGACAAAAATGTTAGCTTTTTCATTCTTTATACAATCTATTGCAAGAGTGCAGCAGATGTTTTGATTTTCCTGTTGTTTTTTTCATTAGCAATTCATGCATTAATTAATTTATTTAAAACATTATTCTGATGGTTTTTAATTCTATAGAAATGAAACATTCAGTTGATTCATAGATTTGTTGACCAACTGGAAATGAATCTACAACTATTTTCATTTTTTATTCATCATGTGAGTCATTTTTTCAAGCGAAAAAATTAACCCTTCTCTGGTTCCAGATTCTCAAATGTGAGGATGTGGATTTCTCACTAATTTCTGACAGTTTATAAACTAAACAAGCCTTTGATTAATTGGAAATAGGGCTGTCATAATATCAGATTTTTGTAGCCAAAAGAATTCACCCTAATAATATAATTACGATGTCTACAGTTTTTAAATAATCATAATAATGCCATGTCAATGTCAGTCAAATTCAAAAAGAAGCGCTAGACTTTTTACATAAAATTATCATATATGTATTATTAAAATTATATCAATATCATGTTTTTAAATATCACAGCTATTCAGCAATATCAGTATATTATGACACCCGTAACTGAAAAAATAATCAGCAGACAAATCAGCAATGAAAATAATTATTAGTTGCAGCTTTACCATGAAGACAAAGGATTGGCTGCATTCTTGTCCGTAGTGTACAACACAAAAATTGGTGCCACTGGGTAATTTAATGTACTGTTTACAACAGTCCAGGCTGTAGTGTTTTACCATGTGCTCCTCAGTGTTCAGCTTTCTGACCAGCTGATTAATTCAGTTTTGTCACAATCTGCGTGTTTTGTAAAGCACTCATGTTCTCACACCTGAGGGAAGCTTTGCTGTGTGAAGGAAGAGGTTTCAGCATCACTTTGGGGTATTTTATTAACAGGACAGCAGGTGCACGACTCCCTGACCTGCTCCCTCCACCAGCTGTGTGTGTGAGAGTGAGTGTGTGAGTGTGTGTGAGCATGTGGAGACCAAATGGCAGACAACCAGAGCTCTGGGAAAACTGACCGAGCTTGGCAAATCGACTGGCGACTCTGGTGAACCAAAAGCTGCCTGCTGCTGCCTCCATCGGCTACTTCCCAGAGAAAACTTTGAAAAGCTGTTTGTCTGCAGCTTGATACTGAAGGCAAAGGGGTGTGCTTTTTTTTTTCTGTCTCTCAAGTGAAAAAAAGGCCCTCTAGATTGACAGCGCCTTTCATACTGTATTATCCGGCCTGGCTTTTAACTCCAGGAGAACTGTGTTCACAAATTGATGCTCTGCTCCTTTGGGGCTGTAGCTGAAACATTAAATTGTACTGAAATATTCATATGTGAGTGCATTTAGCTGAGAGCAATTGATGTGCGACTCCCCAGACGCCAGATGGAAATGTTGCAGGGCCCCAGCACGCGCTGGCAGACACCCTGAGCTCTGGCCGGGACAGTGATTGTGATTTAGTTCAGGCTACCGAGGAGGACGGCTACCGGATTCAGGACTTCTGATGTCAGCGTCTGCCCTGGTGGCCAGAGAATATCTCCTGTGTTGGGCTGCAGAGTAGTTGGAAATTTGAAGGCCATTAAGGATTTTAGCACAAATTAAAACAATGTATGAAGAAAATCAGTCACTGGTACAAAAATCACTAATTAGTGATCCAAGTTGTCCAACAGTCACTTTTGCTGTGGAATATATCTGGTATGGACATTAGTCAACGAGGACCAGATTTTTGTTAGTTTTAGATGGAGATATTACACTAGAGCTGCATTGATTAATCAGTGAATCAGTTATTAATCAGTTTTTAAATAATCAACTATTTTGATAATCTATTATCAGTTTTTAGCAAAAAAAAAAAATCCAGATTATCTGATTTCAGATTCTTAAATATTTTCTGGTTTCTTTACTCCTCTCTGACGGTAAACTGAATATCTTTGAGTTGAGGATGAAACAAGACATTTGAGGACATCACCTTGGGCTTTAGAAAATACGGATCACTTTTTTGGTCCATTTTATGGACCAAACAACTAATTGATTAGCAGAGAAAATGATCAATAGATTGATTGATAATGAAAATAATTGTTACAAAAACAATTTGGAAAAAAGTCCAAACACATGGAGCATACAGACGTCCCTGTTCCACATGTTTGGACATATTTTTCAACTGACAAGATTGTGACAGGATTAATTAATCGAGTAATTGAGAAAAAGATCATCAGATTAATTGACAGTTGAAGTAAGCGTTAGTTGGTTCCTTACATGACACACTCAGATATGTTTTGATTATTAATGACTTATTTTTTAATTTTTAATTTATTAATAAATTAAAATGCTAATGCTGTTAGTGTTGCTATTGAAGAATTCTGTTCTATTAATATCTCTACAAGTCTGTAGGATTTAGTGGCATCTAACAGTGAATAGAACACCTCGTCTCACTCTCCCCTTCCTAGTGTATGAGAACCTACGATGGCCGTCAAACTCATATTTTGTACTCAAATAGAAGTACAGATAGTTAGGTAAAAAGTACAGGCTTTGAAATATACTTGAAGTATAAAAGTAAAAAGTAGCCCTCTGAAGGACATTTCTACCGACTGTTTCTGTGCAAAGCTAACTGAATCTCGCATTGTGAGTTGTTTTTTCTGTGTGTTATTGTCCAATTCATTTAGATTGAAATCGGTAATGATGTTGGGAAGACAGCACATAATGATACAAAATTTAAAAGATAATCAATAATGCCCCTAAACTTATTAGACTGTTTCGAAAATGTAAGAAGTAGAAAACCTGAAAGACACTTCTACTTCAGTAACAAAGTATTTATACTTCATTACGTCCCATATCACATATATCATTCATTTCTGCCATATTCTTCCAATAAATCCCTGCAAATGCAGGAGCTCTACAGTTTTTGCAGTGAATTGAGTTTAATATTCTAGCTGCACTGATTTGTTCCTTCATAAATATTCGTGCAGTGTATTACACTATAAATATAGAATTAGCTTTTCAAAAGACCAAACTCAAAATTCTTATTTAATTCAAAAGTTTGTTTTAGAACAATAAACGATCCATGTCAGTCAGAGATTCAGAGAAACATTTGGAATTGGATTGGATTGTAAGTGTGTGGATCATTCATTTTCAGAGACACTTCTATCTGTACGTTACTGTACGTTACTGTAATGTTTGGTCAGGATGTTATGCATTTGTTGCAGAACCCAGACACTGAATATGAATGTATGTGGCTTCAGTGAGATTTAGAAAATGTTGAATCTGTTGCAGCCATTTCCCAGAAGAGTTGGGCTTTTTACTCAAAAATGTTTGCTAATTTACCCCTTGTGTAGCAAGTCATGCATAACTACATACTTTCATGTTGGATAGCTGAATTAATGTTGATGTTCTGTGTATTATTTTATTCAGTTCTTTGGAGCACAGCGTGATGTAGTGTCCCATCTCCCAGAGGACTATCTCAGTTGTGTCCTCATGTTTATCACATGACTAACTAGCATACGTCTTCTTCTGATTGCTTATAACATATGCAGGAGCAACATGAGAAATTATCAGTATTTTTTCTTTTTTCTTTTCCTTTGGAAAAACGTAGAAGAAGCTAAAGAACTTAACATTATGCAAATCTGACTCAAGAATTTGTTTCTGATTCTATTTCTGTTCAGTTTGTTAATGTTCCTTTTATTAGCAAATTAAAAATGTGATTTACATTTACTAAAAACAGACTCAATAATTAATACTATATCTCAAGCGGACTGAAGTGATTGAACTTGGTCACTCAGTGGGTCCTCAGTTCTCTTCTTTTTTCTGTTGTTGACCCACTTTTATCTCAAGTAGCATAACAGGCATCTGAGGGGAGCGTACCAGAAGAAAACCGTATTTTTATGTAAATGCAAAAAAAAATCTTCTGTAGCCATGACAACAGTCTCCTGAGTGGATTTCTTCCACCAAGCGAACCTCTGGATCCTGTGCACTTAAGAAATATGTTTCAAAAAGAAAACCTGAGAAGCTTTTTAAAGAATGATGTATAATTTATTTGTATTTTTCTCCTGCTTCAGAGCCTCTTGAAAGAGAGTCCTGTGTGAGACGTGTTCTGAATCTGTCAGACCGCAGCAGTAATGCAGTCATACTCACCGCATGTATTTGTTCTCAATGAGATTGACCCTTTTTAACATATACCCAGCTGTTCCGTGCCATAGGCCAGCATTTAAAATCGCCTCTTGAAAAGCAACAACATTAACAAACAAAACCACTCAGGTGTGAGTCAGTAAATGGCTCTTGGACAGACAATTGAAAGTAGCAATTGCTGTATATTAATACCAGCTCATTTCAATAGTAACATCACTAGATATTCCAGTAGTGTCTCAAATGAGAGGGTGACATAGCCAGTGCATTTAGGATATCACACAGAATAAGAAGTCATGTAGTTTTCTGAAATTAAGGGCTTTAGGGGTTTAAGGGCTATTTTTGGCAAATTAACATTATTTCTCTTGATCCGTGTTTGTTTCTGATCTTTTGGACATCTAACAGGATCAAAGTAATGCATTTTTCACCCTCCTAAGTGTTAGAACTTGTGCTGAGATCCAGATTTCTTATTGGTAAACTGGACCGAGCCTGACAGCTTGCCTCATGTGACGTCACACCCAAAAGCTTTTTTCACGCGGAATTGAAAACAGTAAAAATCACCTCTAAATGTCACTGTAGCCTATATATAGATATATTTTTTGAAAATCATATTTCTATATAATTTCCCCACACAGTAGTTCACTGGCTTCTCCAACTTGCAAGTTACTGTTTAAGTTTTTACAATGCAAATACAATATGATATAAGGCTCATTTTTAACTGGCTCCATTAGATTCCGTTGTAATGTTGTTGTATTCACATTCACTATCTCTACAAAAACAGTAGTGAGTATAATGTATGCCTGTTGACCTAGGTATATTGGCTTAGAATACAATGAGATTCAGCTTAAAAAATGTTTAAAAATCCAGTATATTTAACTAACAATGGCATTTAAAATTTTAGTGTTTAGTTTTTGTGCAGCCCTGACAGAAAAGAGAACTTTATTATATTCACCAAAGCGGGACCACTTATTTTTGTTTTGTTTTTTTTAAAGAAACATCTACAAAAAATGTGTTTGCTTTCGAAGTTTATGTATAGAAAAATTATTTAAACAAAGTCAGCTTTTTCATTATGTTTTAACTCTGAGCTTCAAGTAAATGTATGTGTTCTGTGAGTTGAAGTAATCCCTTCTCTTAATGGTAATGAAAGATTTTACATTAGCTTTTTATACGTGTAGAATTTGCAAAAAGGATAAAGTCAGGGAGGAAGGAAGTCAGAATCTTATGTACCTCAGAGTCGATAGATGTAAATCTCATCTCTGCGGCCTAAGAGATAAGATTTTCATCTCATTAGGCCTCGGAGGCCTTTGTGTTTCCCACAAAAGCCATCTATGCCACAGCACACATCTCATAGCTTGGGAAACATACCTGGTTACTGCTGATCCCACACGGTTTTAAGCCTCAAAAGAACATTAATGTATCACTGGTCCATGTTCCCTCTGATAATGAGAAGGAAAACAATGATCATGTAATGTTAATGCAGTTAAAGTGACTCCCTCTGTGCCATTATTAAAACATTTTAATTATTAAGTGTCTAATGGTCACTGTTAATTCACTTAGCTTCCTGTGAGTATGACAGGGACCGTACCTCTCAGTTCGTCAGAGAGGTCCCAAAAGCAATTTACTTCTTAGCATGTCTCCTAAAGGTCTGCTCGGTGTCCCTGCCTGTCAGAATTGAACACTTAACTCAGGCTGTCCAGTTATGATATGTATTGACAAAATGGGTTCATATGAATCATTTAGGCTCATCCTACATTTGGCCTTTAGTCATAAAGACATTTGGCATCACATTTTTGTTAAGAAAGTTTACTTACAGATATCTTTATCATGTACAGATAATTTAGCTTCATCACTGCGCAGTGCTGCTCAGGGTGGAGCTGGAAGTTGAAGTGAAGGAGTTGTCTCTTCTTTTACATGGCTGGTTGAGCTGGAAGGGGTTCAGATTAGAGGCACAGCACCTCCACTTGAGACATTAATACAGAGGCAGCTGTGACAGATAGAGGCTGAGCCACAGTTTGGCACCTATATTCAACAGGATTCCTTTGTGTGTGTCGAAAGCCAAGCAGATCATTACTTATTTACTCCTTCCATGGCATGCGATAGGTATTGTTGTTTTTGTAAACTAGATTGATGTGATGGGTCTAGTAATAGCTAGAAGGTTGCAGTCAGAGCCAGGTTATCAAGTTTCATGTGGGCTGTTTTCAAAAAAACCACAACTCAGTTGGATGCTCACAGCAATAAAAAATATTGTTGTTGTTTTTTTTTTGTTTGTTTGTTTTTTTTTTGACAAATTAAATTTTACAATTTTAATTACATCATTGATCATATGGTATTTATTTGCTGCCAACATTTCTACATTTTCCTGATAATGTTTTTTAAAGTAAAATGGATAGGTTGAAAAAGCAAACATGTCTCTACATTGTTTGGTGTAACTTTATTCAGTGGAAGGTTTTAAGGGGGGCTATCCCCCTTGTTAGCAAAATGACTAAAATGCACCCACCGCTGTTTACTCGCCACCATCTGGCTGAGGTTTGTGTAAGTTAGTGTCTGCGACCCCAACCATGCCTCTGAAATATCAACAGCCTAACTGTATGGTGCTGAAGTAGTAGACTGATTTGTTATCGCGCCGTTTTCCCTTTTTCCCTAAGTCCTGCCCTTCTCTTACATGTTCATTTCTTATATGAGATTAATTTAACAGCAAAAAAGAGAGGACATTTAAATTTGAATATGCCAAAGCATTTTCAAATAATATACATATGTTTTAACTATTTTTTCCTCATGCCTCAGGGCTTCCTGCTTCCTTTCAACATTGAAAATATTAATATAATAATAAATAATAATAATAATAATAATAATGATAATGATAATGATAATGATAATGATAATAATAATGATAATGATAATGATAATAATAATAATAATAATAATAATAATATCTTGTATAAACCTCTGAAATTTGTTCTTAGAAAGGAACATTCCTGGCTCTCATACCCATGAATGAGACAAGATGTTGTTCTACGCCTTATCAGTGTAAATATACCTGCTCCACTAAATAGAAATGTCACTGGCAGAAAAGACAATATGTTTTGGGGCTGTAGATTATGAAAAGTATGTAGTTTGATGTAATGTTCCAATCTCAAGTCTATAGTCTATTGAGTAAGTCTTATGGCCAGTGTCATTTGAATACAGTGCCAAGGCTTCAAATCGGTTACTCAGAGGGATGAGTCTTCAATTTTGGGTCCTTAAAAGTGGCTACAGACAGAATTCTTACACACTAATACCGATAATATTATTTGGTGCACTACAGCAGTATTTGTAATGTTCCCCCATATCTACTGTGCTATTTACAAATTAGTAAGGCTGTTAAAAACAATTCTCATATCCAGTTTAATTAACTGCTTTGTTCTCCAAACTTTTAACACTTGTACTGATAACTTAATTGCAGCTGTAATAGTTATTAACAATTAAAACATTCTGTAGATACTTGTAAACATTTGACAAGCAACAAAATGGTACAACAGTTTATCTGCTGAATTAATGATATGAGAGGGTAATGAGGGAGGTTTAGTCCTCTCAAAACACACTTACAATGACTTGACCAATTAGCAGTTGTTGTGACAGGTCTTCCAATGTTAATAACCTTAAATAATTAAGGTTTTTCAAAATCATATGCACATAAGGATATTATGCTAATGAAATAATGGTGTACACTTCAGTGTGTAACAAGGAGGCTGTGAGAGGAACATATTTGACCAGAGCCCACTTAGTCGACTTGATCATGTTTTAAAGCACGTGACACTGTTTGCGTTTTAACAATGTTTTATCCTGCTGCAGTGTCTTTGATACATCTTTAACCTTTCTGCATTTATTTTTGTCATTTTTCAGGGGTGACAGGAGTCTTTAGGGGGAGATAGATTAGTTAAGATTAATTTGAGATGCAGCTCAGCACTCTGTGTCAAGTTCTTTTAGTCATAAATCTGTAATAACCATTGTGCTTTCTTTAGGCACCTATTCACATTTTCACAGTTTAGAGTGTTAAAGGGTTTAGAACATTATGATGGAAGTATATGATGGCCATTCCCATACTCTATTATATTTCATAAGTTGTTGCAGCTGTTTTGGGGTTGATACTATTTATTACACAGATTTGGTGCACAGTTTAGCTGTTTTGTCCACACAAATTGATAAAATTGGTCAACAATCCCTCCAAATACCACATTAAAACACCAAGACCTTGAGGAACACCATAGAAAAATTCACAATGTGATTTGGTATTGGTAGATTTCTGCAAGAATTGTGCAGTGGATGGACAACACTTCTTTTCTGGGGAATCACTCAGAGACCCCCTTATTGTCAGTATAACTAGGAAGGCCATCCATTCTCTGAATGCCACATGTCTCCAGATTGTGGTTATGTAGTTTCAAGAGGCTGTGATTAACATAAACGTCACTATAGGTCATTTTATACAGTGAGGTCAGATTTGGTCTCACTGCAATGAAATGGCTACTGTGGTGACTAGCATAATCATACATAAAACAACTGAGCTCATTGAATCCACAACCGTCTCAATTTTCCAGTCATACCCGATTTATGGTATTCCAATACTGTATAGGGACCCCAATATGCAAAAATATTCAAATAGAATAGGCAAAAATAACAGATTTAGACTGCATGCAAATAACTGCATGGTGTTTGTCCCAAACTGCATGGGATTAGCACAAAGTGGGCATATCTGTAAAAGAGAGACTCTTGGGTACCCTTAGAACCCATTTTCATTCAGATATCTCTAGATTCCACCAATGTCCTGACAAGCTAGCATGACATGGTTGGCACCAAAGGATTCCTTTGTCTTCTAATGTCATATGATGCCAGTATCTTCACTCTGAGCCCCTTACAGCCTCTGAAATACAGTAATTGAGGCCAGGGGATGTGGACAACCCCAGAGAGTTGAATAGTGTTTTAAATTATTTAAAATTATATATTCACAAGAGTCAGTAAACTGAGAGCAGTTAAGGAAATACTAACTTTTATTTTTGCTATTTTCATTCAAATGACAACACCTGCATTTGGCAATAACTTCCTCCATATCAAGTTTACAAAAGTGTCTGTAAACATTAAAGTGCAAAGAATTTGCTTGCCATTTAGGGCACATATCTTTTTAAAGGTTCATGCTACAAGCACTCCAATCTAGTTTCATGTGAAGAATCCAGTCAACTTACCTTTTCATTTCATCCACACAAATATACCCTACAAATGTTTTTTTTTCAACAAGTAAAACAAAAATGCTATTCAATAAAGTTTGATGATGGTTTCAAATCAAACAAAAAATAAGTGACAGAAAGGCAAAGGTAAAAAACAATTGGCTGTTTGTATAGTTAAGCCAGTCTTATGTACCCTGTGGCTGTTTGAACAAAGAACAGCATGACTGATGTTTAAAGTTGATCATACAAATTAAAAGAAACAAAATAACAAGAAAAATGCATTAGAAAACACTCCTTTAACTGCTTGAAATTCCAAGAACAGAGAGAACAGTGTCTTGGTTTGCAACACTGTTCAGAATTAAAGTTTTTGTTCAGTATAGGCTTGAATGGCCCCTTGCTGGTTTTAATTCATGTAAAGTTCAGTGCATTTAGGACCTATTCAAAGTGAGAATTCCTGATGAAGAATGTGTCCAAAAACACATTAGACTCCCTCTTACTGGGTGTTACAGTCTTTGTTGTGCTATTTCAGGGCATTTCTGATCTCAAAAATCCATCAAGGAGGAATGGGGGAGTTTGGACAGTATGGCAAAGGACATAAGAGTTCTTATTGTCATTTCTACTACTGACTTCTGAACACATCAAATTAAGGAGCATCAGTGTTAGCTGGAAGCTAAGGCTGAAGCTTGCTCTCGATTGGCTAAGATTGGATTTACACAGCGACAGAAAAATCTCATCTTATGTGGTCCCTCTCATGAGGTTTGACCTGCCACAAGAGTTCAGATAAATGCCAAACAGGGTGGCAGTAAAAGGAGAAAAAGACTTCTGTTTCTGTGTAAATGTAGCTTATGTATCAGGCATGTGGCCCAGAGGTGTGTCAGCTGGTCCCAGGAGCCGGTACTTCTCCTCCAGGGACGGCTCAGTGGTGCTGCCCTGCAGATGGATCAGTGGCTTGGTCTGCAGCAGCACACAGCCCCTTCCCCGGCCTCTCCTCTCCTCCTGGTTCCTACGGTTAAAGATGTTTATTCTGTTGTCCAGCTCCGGGCTGGCCTTTTCTGAGCCAGTTGGGCTGGGGAGCTTAAGGTTGACAGGGTCCACTGCCAGGCCCTTTTGAGCAAGGCAGGAGTCCTCAGAGAGGGAGGAGAGTAGCTCCTGCACCACCATGCTGGGGTCCCTGCAGGGGTCCTGGCCTGAGAAGGAAGGAGGGCAGCAGCGATGGGAGCTGTAGCTCAGACTGAGGTCTTGAGCTGTGCTGCTGCTGCAGTCTGTCATTGATGAACCCGGGGTGTGGCTACTCAGGCTGAGAGGGCGGGCCGTCAGGCTGCCACTGGACCGTGATATGCTGGTTGAGGCGTCACTTACAGCGCTGCCCACCCGCTCCATAGCGAGCATCGGGTTTGACTGGATGGGGTTTGGACTGGTGGGGAGGTGAACATCAATGGCTGCCGTAGTGATGATCCGGGCACCTAAGCCTGAAGCTCCAGGATCTTGAAAGACATTGTATATATTCAGAGAAAGTTGGACAACTCAAATAAAAGAAAATAGCCCTTTACATCACACACAGTGATGTGTAAGTGCAAAACAGTGTATCCATGCAGGCAAAACTTTAAAATCTGTTAATGAATTATTCCACTGTCTGAGGTCTAAGGTCTGAGATATTTACTCAACAAATTTCCTAATTTTGGCAAAATGTGACAGTAAATTCTATAACATTATGCAAAGACCAACGTGAGAGCAGAATTAAGATTTTTGTCTAGCAAAAGCCAGGGTAAATGAAAAGTTGTAAAAAATTGAGTTTATGTTTAAATATACACATAAAATATAAGATTTCCATCTCCCCTCAGATTCTCTTTAGGGCTGCAACTAAAAACTGCCTCACTAAATGTTTTATATGCAGCCAAATATGTGACCAAACCAATGAAGTCTGCCTTATTACTTATGACTTAACATGCTTATAATCACTCAAAAAGACCTTTGAGCAGCTGCTTTACTTTATTTTATTCACATGAACATGGAGAGGTCTATAATGAAGTCATTGTTTAGTCACTTACCACTGCTTGCTTCACTGTAGTACTGGCTGATGTAGTTGTTCATGTCATCACGCACAACTGGATCTGAGTTAAAAAAATAAAAATAAAAAACAGATAAAAAATTAATAGTTGTTAATAACAACACCTAAATGTGTTGCTAATGTGTTTGTTTAATTACTCCATATAAACTAAACTAAGCATTTATACTATTCTGTTACATGTTCTAATGTCTAAATACAATAACTAATAGTTTTTATTGAGATAATTTCAGAAATCCTTCATTTTTTTTACACAACAGGCCTCTCTTCTCATTTCTCTTTAAAATATTTTTGCAGATATAAAAGCACAAACTATAGGGGAAAAAGTACAGGGCAAAATAAAACAGACAAAACACATACAAACAATTCAATACACTTTAAATCTATGTAAGGATACCCATTATACCCATTACTGTTCCCACTCTTTAATAACCCTGTAAATGCATCCATTTGTGAATCCAGTCAAAATCATGCCACCATAAAAAAGTTTGCCTTCAGATGACATACTTTTATATATCAGAAACTTCTCAGTTTCTCTTCCGTTTGTTCATCATCTAATTACTTTGTGGACAAAACAGTGGTTAAACCTGTTAACAGATTTATTCAAATGTGGCAAACCCTTCTGCATCAGAAAATATTAACTCCTGGAAAAAAAAAAGAAAAAACCCTTCTCCTAAAATACCTCCATACATTCAATTCTGATCTTCTTTTCAGCTTCACTACCACTTCATGATATAAGACTAATCTATCCACACAATAAAAGTTATGTGTTCCTATAATATTTTTATGCTCTGTCATCCAGTTTCATTTTTCCAGTTCATGTACTTTATATAAATATGAATAATATGCCAAATATACATGTTGTCGCTGTTATTACTGTTACTACATTGTCACCACAGTTTGACTGCACTTTCTGTCAAATTAAGTTCTGAGTATGTATGAATACAGAATGGACCATAAATTGTACATATAGTAGGAAGTGACCCGTCAATTAGGGTTTAATATAATGTGTTTGATATATGTATACAATCAATACCAATACCCTGTGTGGTGGTGACTGTAATTGGATTTCACACCTTTCTGTCTGTAAGTACTCCAGTCCATTTCACTGTTAACATCTCAAACTAGTTCAAATGAAAAATATCTCTTATGTTTACAACATATTATTGACATAAGTGACTTCTGCCCCAGGCCACAGGTGCTTTATTGGCAAGTGGTCAGGATCACGCACTGCTACGCTGTGCATTAGCTGCACCCTAGTGCGCCAGAAATAAAACTGGGACATGGACAGGGTGGGGTTGGTTTCAGCCATGAGAGAAATAAATGGTTGTGGTGGTGGGGTGGGTGGGGTGGGGGGTGGCTGAGGGGGAGAGAGAGTGGGATCTCTTTGTTCGAGCACAGATCCCTGCAGTCTAGCGGGCCTCAGCGTGCGTGGTGAATGGCCGTGATCTGCTATGCTCTTCTGTTCGCTTGATTGGTCTTGAGCTCACTGTCCGCTGGCTGAGTGCGAACCCAGAGTACCCTGAGTGCTAGCCCCTGTCCCCTGGGACATGCCGCAGACTCTGATGGGTAATTTCATTTATTTTTCAGTCTAAAATATTAATCCCTGAGCCACCCCTGGAGTGGAAGCATTGCACTCACTCAAACAAGACTGGGACAATCACTCCACAATTAATAACACATGAGTCTGAAGAAAAAAGAATGGCCTGTCCAGCATACATAAAATACTCCCCACTTCTGTCTGTGACAGTCAAGTTACCAGGCTGTCATCTGTCTGTGGAAAAAGAGAGGTGACATGCTGAGGTCCTTTTAGTCTGAATCTAAACTATAACTCCGATGAGTGAATATCAGTTCTACCCCCCAGGTGATGTGGTATGAGAGTAGACCCCAGGAAGATCATCAACCAGTGCAGCTTAGGTAAACTAAGTGAACAGGCCTTTACAGTTTAGATTTTAAAAATAGACTTTGAGGAGACAATAGTTTCACAGATTGTGAGATTTATATACCACATAGGCTCTTTATCCATGTCAGTGGCACAGCTCCATGGATAGCAATGTAATCTGTGGTTTCAAGTGATTTCCCAAGCACTTTTGGATGGATTGCTATCAAAATTTTCTTTCATGCCCCTCTTAGGATGAATTGCAATAATTCCTCTGACTTTTCATCTTGCTTCATCATTCAGGCCAAAACTTTGTCTAGTACTTTGGCTCAAAAATCAATAAAATAAAAATAAATGGCACTCCCATCAGCTCTGGCTGTACTTTGTGTCTGGTGCTAATTAGCAAATGTTAGCATGCTAATTAACATGCTAAATTAAGATGGTGAACATGGTAAACATTGTACCAGCTTAAAATCAACATGTTAGCATTGTTATTGTGAGCATTAGTGATGCGTGGACCGATCAGGCGTGCCAGGTCATAAAAATTAACACTCTGATTAAAGATACTGTAAAGGAATAAAGTGTGACGAAACAGCATTATGAAGTACTGTGGTGTTGTGGAGATGTCCTGGCCCACAAATTTTGTTCTCCAGATGCAAGAAAACATGGTTGTTTGGTACAGACCCCAACAAATATCACACCATCATTTTAATTTTTTTTTTTCAGTGAAAATACATAATGTGATGCAAAAATGATCATTCTTACTAATAGTGAATAATATTTAAATTGAAATTTCTGTCAGAATAATCACAATATGATTTCATTTTACTACACTGTGCAGCTCACAAAACATGGACTCTCAGTCTAGCAGGTTTATTGGACATGTCCAAACAGTTTGAGCTACAGGACAGTGACAGGATTTTTTTTTCTTCTTTGTTGTTGTTGGAACTAAAGTGAGATGAAGTGAACTGTTGGGCTGATTTGTATTTATAAATACTTAAGTACAACACAGTTCCCAGACTTCTCTCATGTTTTCAGTAACTACCGTATGTTCTAACATGTATAATGTGTTTAGAAGAAAACCTCCCCCTTTCCTTTATACAGACTTTAATAGCAGATAAGTTTGTGGGTGGGAAATGGGGTGCATTTCCCTAGTAAGAGATACACTGTGTGTGCTATTATGCACAAGGCACAGCAACGCAACTTCTTTGATTATTTAACTCTGTTTCTTCTGAAAAGTTTCCTCTGTCTTGTCAAGTTTATAACTACAGTTTTTAGTTTTGCTGCTCAAATATTAACTTATATAGCTTACATAGCAAAGCAAATATTTGCTTCAGTGGCATTACAGTCTGCCTGGAAACAAAACTGAAATCAGACTCTCTAATCATCACAGTAAATCATTTAAGAAAACATCATACATCGATACAACCCACAATCAAGAAATCATCTGAAAAGTTTGTGCTTTGGTAGAAGTGTAGGCCCAGGTCTCTACATCAGAGAATACATTGGGTTGGTCAGGGTTCGAATTACACAATGGCTTTCGGGGGAGCCCTTTAGTGCGTTTTGGCCTCAATATTAACGTCATAATCTGATCTTTGTGAATGTAAACTAATGTGGAAAGATCTTAAATCAAAATTAACTCACATTTGTTTTTACATGGGACAACTTTATGAAATGTCATAGACACAGAGAAACAGCTGCTCTGCTGCGTGCATCTCTCTCTCACACACTCTCTCCTTAATGACTGTCCTTTTGGCTCACTGTCGTTTCCCTTCTGTCTGTGGATTGTTACAATTGGGAGAAAGTGGAATGCCAACCAAAAGTTCAATTTGCAACAACGAAAAGCAAACAGGAACCGAAGTAACATGTTAAGTCTATCAGTTAGCTCTGCTCCATGTCAGAACACGGACAGCGCAGCTGTCACGGTGGTGCACACAAGAGCGCACACAATTAGTGACAATACATAAAATGTGCGAAAAACACAAAAAACTACCCATATTTTCACTGTTATTATTTATTTCAGAACCATCATCTATTAGAGCTCCCCTCAAATGTCCCAAATGAGGCTTTCAGGGGAGCTCATGTCCTTTTCAGGTGAGCCCAGCTCCCCTTAGCTCCCCTGTAATTTGAACCATGGGGTCGGTGGTGGTTGGATGATTTATGCGCACATGCAGATTCGGATGAGCTCAGAGCCCATCCATGCATCACTAGTCAGTGTGACAGCATTACAAAGTTAGCATTTAACTCAAAGCACTTCTGTAGTAAAGTTTCACAGAATCAACAACTCTGTTGTATCTTAGTCTGATATCTTTAAACATGTTGAGAGGCTTTTGTTTAGACAATTTTATACAAGATGCAACATAAAAGGTCGATTTAGAGTTCCATTTTCACTACTCACAAATACATTTTATACAACAATTATATGCAGCAGATTGGTTGAATAATAAATAAGTCACAGCATTGTAAATAAATACAGTAGTGTCATTTGAAATGTTCCGTCCTTCCAAACATGTCTGTCTTTGTTGCGATATCTTCATTCTATTGTTTCAGTACTGTGTGCTCTGTAACTACAACTCTCTCGACATCTGAGAGGAACCTCCACTGGCTCATGATTAATGCTGATTGTCACTGGTTGTTCTTAATCCTACGTGGTTTAGTACTTTAAGGTGGCATACCGGAAAATCCCTTGGGTCATTCATTCTTATGAAGGCCAGCAGTTATTGATAGTTTGATGGCTCTCTGCAGGTGAGGGTGAGAAAAGCCCATTGAGACTGTGTGTGCAGTATTTAAAAATACAAATAAACTTGACTTGACTTGATTTAAGTTGTCCTGACTTGACTTGAGCCCTGTGGCCTAACTGTGCATCCCAGTGACCATGTTTCTGTAAAAAGCCCCACTTGTTTCTGAGAGCCAGATTTCCCACTCTGCCCTTGGGGTAATATTGTGGCCGCCATGGAGCCTCCTGGTGCCCTATTGTGGTTTGCAGGTGAAGGGGAACAGATGTTGACAGGAGCCCACTCTCCCCTAACAAGACCCAATGCACAGAGCACTCTGTACCTGAAATAGCCCAAGTGGTCTGGGCTGGCTAGGCTGGCCTCGCCACGAGGGGGGTGGTAAGAGAGATAGTTGGGGCATGACAGAAGCCCATGCAAGCTGACGTAGTGTCAGAGAACATGCTTGTTTTCTCCTGGATTCACCAGATCCTAAAAGCTTTTTTGCCCTCGTATTGATCCCGGAGCGCCTGCGGTCAAATGGGTGTTGTGTGAGAGAGTGGAGGGCCTAAGAGGCTGGCCTCGAAGATGCTCCAGGGCTACTGCTCCAGATTAACTGTACACTGCTCTGGCATCCAGTTCACCTGATGTTACACCGTTAGAGACTTTTTGTTCCAATAATTATGTACATAGTTTATGCTGCACCTCTCTCACAGTTTGTCAAGCTGCTTTCTCAAGCAAACGCTGCGCCTGGCATGGTGTGTATTCAAATAAGCTATATCTTATGCCACAGGCTTTTGTCTTAGATGCATCCATTTTCAGTTTGTGAAATAGCCTTTTACTTTTACATTGAGCCTACTGCATTAATATTACTGCAAGTCATATTTAAGGCTGCACAATGTGGTAAAATGAAATCATATCGTGATTATTCTGACAGAAATCGCTATTTAAACATTATTTACTATTAGTGGGAATGATCATTCTTGCATCACATTTTTTAAGTGAAAAAAAAAAGATTAAAATGATGATTGTGTGACATTTGTTAAGATCTCTACAAAACAAGCATTTTTTCTTAAATCTGGAAAACAAAATTTGTAGGCCAGGGCATCTCTGCAGCACTTCAGTACTTGTTTATAATGCTGTTTTGTCACACATATTACCTTTATCAATAAATTGCAGCTTCTGCAATTTGGACATTTCACTTGGCCATATTGCATTTTTCATTATATTTCAATTAATTGTGCACTGCTAGTCATAATGGAATCAAAATTGGTATCAGTGTAATTATAGATTTAAAAATTCAGCTTTCTTTCTTATATTCTTTACAGCTCAACAGTATAGTATGTATGCTTTATTTCACAGTTAAGCGATATCAGCAACCAACTGATATGGTATAAGCGGTTTCACCAGAACAGTTTAGGAGCTCATAAGTGTCCCTAAAAGTTCTGCTTTAGAAATCATACTGTACCTGCAGTGACATGAGACTCCCTGGGGTTTCTTTGGCCGCCCTCATCATCAGACTCCCCAGGAGTCAAGCCTTCTACAACCTGAAAACTCCTGCCCTGTTTGCCCCATACGTGGTGGATTTGCATGGCAGCTTCACGTTCTGCCGCAATGTCCAGGTCCTGCTGGGCCAGATGTGCCCTCAGCTGCCTGATCTCAAACTGGAGACGGTTGGTGTGTATGCATAGGACAGGAGAGAAAAGTAGAAGTAAATAGGTTTTAAAAAGATCAGTGAAGAGGACAAAAAGGATGGGTATAAGGGAAAGGAAAGTCAGGAGGAGAATGAAACAGAAAAGAGGAAGAAAAAAAAAAAAACCAGATACCAGATCACCATCCCAGATATGCATATGCATACACATAGACAAACAAAGCTCCTGAAAATTGTTTTGGCTTGGTATCAGTGTTGAGATTTTCTCAAACCGGACAGATGATATAGAAAAACCTAAAGATTAATTACTAGTCAGCTGTTTTCAGCATTACTCCAAGTGCATTACCTCATTATGTGTTGGATACTTTATAAAACTGTAAACTTCTCATATGTACAGCTGTGATGTCCTTGTATTGATTTCAAGGTTTTTGGCCTTGAGGATCTAGTTCCATTGACAACAAACCACTGTAGCAGTAAATCTTGTGAAAGGAAGTGAATACAAAATAAAGAAAACACATTGTATCAACCACTTTTACAAAATATACACGCAGGGAGAATGTATTATTCTCGTTCCAACAGAAATCTGTATTCTTAATATACCTCCAATCAAATCATGTTTTGACTAAGGTTATTCATTAATTTATCTAATGCACAGACTGGAAAACTGTTGCCTACATTTATGAAGATGAATTTGATTAACAAGAATTTTTGGAATGATCTGATAATTTCCTTTATGATAATTTATTGATTTATTTATTTGTTATATATGTCTGGAACTTAGATGGTCAATTGAGGGTTAAGTCTTTATCAATATTTATTGTAGTCTGCATTTTTCTGTATGAGATCATCAGTGTGTGTGGTCTGCAATGATCATGATGAAATGTGTGGAACAACTGGACCTGTTTGTGGGGTATTGCTGCCCTCCTCTGGTGGTAAATGAACTGACAGTTTCTTACATGACTCTAAAAGTGATGTGGCCACTTTATTTCAAAGACTAGACGGTTATATGACTATAAATTAACTATAAATTAGTGAGTGAGAAAGTTCTACTGTTGCATTGGAACATTTTTACTATTGGTGCACAATTTAAGTATACAGTAATTATCCATGACCATGTCAAAGCTGACTTTAAATTTGTATTCCATTCACTTTGTCTTTTGAGTATGATGCATCCATTCCTCGGGTTAAAACTTGGCTGTAAATGTTTTGTATTAGTGTCGACCATCATTCAGGACAGAGGCTGTGGACAGTTTGTTGTATGTGGTGCAGGGAGGCTCATATGCTGCTCTTGTGACAATGTAACACTAGATTGAGTGGATATTTTTCATTCCTCCTGTTTTCTTACAAGCTAATTTTGTGGACGTGTATGGACATGGTCTTAAATCGAAGGTGTTTTGGTACTCACAGCCTGTTCTTGGCAGATCTGAGTGAGACGCTCCAGCTGCTCCTCTCTCACAGCCTTGGTCTTCTCACACTGCTGGATCTCTAATTCCATCTCAACTTTGACTTGTAGCACATAAGCTAACATGGAAGCGGAGAGAAAAAGACGGTTTTAAAACATAGACAAAAACTATATAATTAAATGGTCTGAAAAGGGTTACCAGGTCAGCTGTCAGACCACTTGTCCTTTGCTCCACATATGTCTGTCAACACATATGCAAACCTCAATAATTACTGGTTACTAGTAACCCTATACCTGTACTAAATGAATTTTACAAGGTAATGAAAATATTCCACTGGGATCCTTTTTCATGCTGACAATGTCACAAAGTTTTAGATATATTTTGCAACAGCAAATAACATTTTGAGGGAAACATAATGCCGACTTAATTATGTTTTCCATTAACATAATAAGGAAATGTTGTTACTGTAATTAACATGACAGTTATTTTTATAATTATAAAGGCAAGTCACAAAAATGTTGATACTGAACATATCAGTAAAACATTCATTGACATTATATTTTATTTTTCACCAAAATAGGCAGTCTTGCCATGCATTATCCAGATGTCAAGACAACAGCATTATTGAAAAGTGACTTGAGACGTAATTTCTTTTTTTTTTTTTTTTTTTTACCATTTAACCAAAAACCAAAGTCAAAGTTCTGGAACCCTCATTAGATAATTTAACAATGGTGGTGTCATTGTGGTACATGATGGACAGGCCTCAGCGTGAGATCCGTGTGTATTTGTATGATATATTGGGGGAAAAAAATGATGAAAACTCCATAATACAAAAATCAGACACTAATAAGTTTCTATTGCAGTGCAAACACTGTTAATTGCATAAGACAGTGGACATGAAGAAACCTGGTCAGCAAGAATGTTTTGACACAGTGTGATGCATTCAATGATGCTCAAACATTACATTATGTACCTAAATTGAAATATTTCTAGTTGTACAGTATTGGTGGTCACATGATCAACTGAGCTTCATATTCTTGATGCTGGATGAAACGGTCTTCATTCAGACGAGCAGTGTGTCTCACATGACCTTTTTTCCTACTACAGAGTTGTACTGAAATGTTGCCAGCTTACTTTGGCCAGCCTTCAATCACACTTGCCTTTTTTCTTGTGACCTCTCTCATTGATTTCATCAGCTCTCATCATCACTTACCAATATTTCTTTTTCACACAGAACTGAAGCTGATCGGTTGATTATTTATTTATCTATTTATTTATTTACTTATTTATTTATTAAATATTAAAGTATAGGATGCATAATGCAATAAAATATCAGCGGGGCAGTCATGCTGAAGTACTGCATCAATCAATCACTTAAATCACATCTCGATCAATCAGTAACTCTACCTCTCACAAATCTGACTGTTCATTTTATTTATACATGACACACTTTCTGGAGCCAGATGGGAGGGTGTACCTAAAAAAGGACAGTGAGAGTAAATTTGGATACCTGTTGTCATCACAGGTGGCAGACAGTCAGTCCCTCACACCTCTTTGTGAACACATTTGTAAGGCAGCCACACGATATCACACATACTGTGTATCCTGATGGGGAATGTTGCTATGGGCAACATAAAGAGGTGCAACATAATCAGTAATTATACTTGTCCTATTCCAATATTTCTGTTGTTGTTGTGATTGTGGAACTGAAATATTAAGAGACTCAACTGGCAGCTTTGTCACAGCAGTGAGAGGAAAATGAAAAGCTTTCTGGTTCTGAGGTGGGAGGGGGGGCACACAGCCATCGCCACATGCTCCTTGTATCTATTTATAGTCATGTTGGCACACACACACACACACACACACACACACACACAAAAACCACATTTGCAAAAGTGGGGACATCAGACGGGGTCGGTGCAGTCAAAATTCAAACAGGCATGAAAAGCTCAATCACAGGTTCATTATTCGGCCCCACAGTGTGCAAAAATAATGCATTCTGCTCCTGCACATTGTGTCTGTATCGGTATGTGTTTGTTTGTGCGTGTGTGTGTGTGTTTGTGTGTGTGTGTTACAGCATTACTGACAGCTGCTGGCAGCTCATGAATAACAGTGTAATTCACACCAAGACTGATCCTACAACATCACAGAGGCCAACACGAGGCTCTGCTCCACTTTCTGCTCTCACCTGGAGTCAAGTGTTTCACTGCTCAAACAAATTTGTGTCACTTTAGTCACACACCAACCCAGAAATTCCTGTTTCCCTGCATTTTAAACAGATGTAGACTGACTTTGCATGGATCAGTTTTTCTGTCTGAGTATTGTGCCATTTTGTATATTGCCTCAGACACATTTCTCATCATCATTTATTTATTCACTATTTAATATTGGCAAATGGTGAATTACTAAACTGTATTACATTGCCAAATACAGTAGTCTCGCATGACCACCATAGCACTCAGCGCTGGAGAAAGGTCATCAATACCTTTCTGCTATAGGGGAAAATGATTCTAGCTTGTTTGTTTTTCTTTAAACTAATCACAGTTGTCTTGAGTGGTGTTTAGCCCAGGATACAGCGATGGTCCCCCAGCACAGTAGTGTCGGGAGAGAACTTATTTTGGTGGAATATTTGCACGTGAGGAGGCAAGCCCTGGCATTAAAATGGCTGGATCCTCACAAAAGAAAAGGTAACAGCTGCTAACAATAATAATAATAATGACAATAATGAACAATTTAATAATACACAAATGTAATTTCTGGGAGACAGGGTTGCAGGGACACATTATTAAGTGGGGGTGCTCCCTCAGGAAATTTTGAACATCAAATATTTAATTTCCAGCATTCTGGGTTTTTTTTTTTTTTTTTTATGTAGTTCCCCTTTGAAAGACTAATTGGAATTAGTTGAAGAAATAAATAAAAATATGGAAAAATATAGAACAGAAAACAAGCTTGAAGGTTGCTAACTCAGAGGTTGTTATTGTTTCCCATTGCAACATAAAGCAGATGGCACCTAAAGCAGGCAGCCAATGGCAGGCTGATACCATCTACATCCGGTGAGTCAGACTATGAATACAATGAAATGGCTCTCTTTGTGCATATACACTATGAATGAGGCCTTTTGTCTTTATACACATTGGCAGAAACTGTGGAACACTAACACGAAAAATGAGTTCTGAAGTCAATGTTGAAGAAGGAGAAGAAGACATTTAACATTTCCGTATTTTTTTAATCACATATTTTCTACGTTTGAGAGGTTGATATTCCCATCGTATCACTCTGCTAATGAATTCTACCACAGTTTTCTAGTCCTTACAAATTCTGCTATAGTTCACTCCTCTGTTTCCACTGACTCCCATCAGACTGACACAAACACTGCCACTATTATATGTCAAGGTAATTTTGTGAGAGACTCAGTCCCTCTCCTGTGATAACTGAGCCAGTCCCTCAGCTGTACATTTATTGGTTTGCGTGTGATTTTTTTTTCCTCTGAGGTGCGTTGCTGCCTGCTTAGCAAGGAAACTCAATCACTCACAAAAATCAAAGCCAACAGGTCGGGGTATACAGCAGGAAAATCTTGAGTTCATTCCCTGGAAACCAACACTGCAGCTGCATGTTAAGAAGCAGGAAATATGTTCCTGCTGAATGTGTTTCACCAGAATAAATCAATGATGCTGAAAGCTGAATTGTATTGATTCCTGAAATTATTAATCATGTCATTATGATGCGTCCCTTTTAGTTCAGTATATTTCATCCTTTTAAACAATGTACTCATTTATGATTAAGGATCTGGACTAAAGCCATTCTGAAATCGACAAAGACAGACATTTCTATTTAGGGCCTTCCTGTTTGTACAAAAGCAATGTGTAAAAATAATAAAATTTTGAATAAATAAAGACTGGAGGCTTCTTTTACAATAATAAAATAATAATCTGTTTTTAATGAGGGGGAGAGCTGGTATGAAAGCCATCTGAGCCCAAACATGTAAGGTATGCTGAACTATGCCAGCACATACAGCACAACACACGACACTAACCAGAACTGCCCGATTTCTCATGGATATGTCAGACTGTCACAAAGTTTTACCCAGGCTGTTTTGGACTGCTGTAAGTTCACCTGAGTGGTGATTTTTTTGTTTAACAAATTGTGTTTATTGTGTAATAAATCCTAGTTATGGCCATTGAACAGAATAATTTGTATTTTATATTTTATAATTCTAACTATCATGAAGTTTGCCTTGCCAGAGTTCTTCATTGGAGAAACAAGTGAAGTTTAATTAAAATTTTCTGTTAAAACAGTTATACTGTTCTTTTTGTCAGTGTAAAATATTTGACAAAATTAAAAATGGAAATTGAAAATCAATCTTAAATCTACTGCAAGGAACTTATTGTGTTGATTTTGGAGGCCCCTGCAAACAAAGGCAGTTGTGTTTCCACTATAATAAGCGCAAAATATAACAAAGTAAAATTACCTAAATAAAATTTTTGTGTTTTTTTTTTTACTGGCTACTATTCACTCTAACTTTGACAGGGAAAACGTAAACACACATTCATTTCATCTGACTTTCATTTAAGTTTAACTTCCAAAGTCCCTCCACATTTGTCCAAAGTAGTACCTGCTATTGATAGAGCACACTTGAGCTGTTGATCACATTAATTTGAAAAGTGCTATTTTCGTACTAGCTCCCCTATGTATCCCTCATTGAGGATGAATAATTGCAACACAATAGCAGTCAATTTAAAGGAACAGTTTTGCATTTTTGGAAATATGCTTATCTACTTTCTGGCAGAGAGTTAAATCAGATACAGTAGACTACAATATAAGGTTAGGATTGTAACACAAACCCCCCTTTGTTTTTTATTTCTTTTTTTTTGTATGGATTAAACAAGATATAACATGTTAATTTGTGAGTGAATTGTTACTTTTGGACAGAGTTAAGTTAGCTCTTTCCCCCTGGTTGTGTCTGAAATCAACCACTCACTACTCCATACTCAGTACTATGTAGATGACTATGTAGTGAGGTCACTAGGAGAAGAAAAAGCACTTTTCGACACTACTATCTGTGCTGTTAATTATGTCATTGCTGTTGTTTTTCTTTCACTGCAGTGCATTATGGTATATAATGCTTGGTTAGTGACCATCGGTTGCACGCTACTTTTCATAATGCATTGTGTGATACTTTGAGTCCACTATATAGATTATAATGATTATCAGTGTACATTCAGACAGCACTACAAAATGGCAAACTCATTATGTAGTGGACTATATAGTGAGTAATGAGTGATTTTGGACATGGCCCCTGTTTCCAGTTAGTGTTTGGACTGAGCTAAGCTAACCACATGCTGGCTGTGGCTTCATCTAACTCCAGAAAGCAAACAAGAAAACCAAAAAAAAAAACAATTATTTTCTGGGAAATATTAGGGAAAACAACCCTTTACTCTTCCACTGTCTCACTGCAGCTGATCGTGTATGCAGTCAGAGACCTGTGGTGAGGGTGACCTCCGAACAGATATCGAACCAGTCAGCATTAGCATAGGGGAGAACAACCACTATATTCATTATGGCCTCTCTGAATCTACTTAACCAGGCCCTTACAATCAATACAAGTTAGAGTAGCGGAGTGGCAGCAATTTACCATGAGGGTTGATCAATAGCTATATTGCTCTGAATAGTAAATAATTTGTATAATCGTGGAGAGAATGGGGTCATTTAGCTCTTTCAAGGCGAGCTGATTTTTATGCATCTGTGGAGTCCCATTGAGTTAAGAAAGACTGGGTATTTCCTTAAGTCGCTCCACAAAATTAATCGGTTTCACATGCAAGCTACTTAATAAGACAACTGTGATGGACACATGGTTTTTGCCTGCCTCACCATCAATGATCCTCTTGACCCTCCAAATGCGTAGAGTGATGATGAGGCTGATGGCATCCCAGGGGCTGCTGGGCCCGTTGGCCACCGTGGAGGCCACCATGGGGGCCAGGGACAGCACGATGACAGCACCATCAAACACCTAAGCGGGCCATACACACAAGCACAGATAAAATTCAAACATGTGCAAATGTTTTTGTTTACCATAGGCTCCTGCCAGCATCCTGCCCAACCTTCTAGCCCCGACCTCATAGGCTGGGCTCACATGTTAAGTTTATTCATGTATGCATGTATAGTAGGTTGCTTTAAAGTAATAGTGGGGAAATGTCTTATTATTTATTTGCTTTCTTGCAGAGAGATTGATGAGAAGATTGATACTACTCAAATGTCTGTGAAGTTATATATGAAGCTACTGAGAGGTGGATATTGTTAGCTTTGGACAGCTACAAAAGTCTTTATGCGAAACTAAGATAACTAGCTGTGCTGCTGTAGCTTCATATTACCATACAGTTGTGTGTGGTGCAGATATTCTTGTCTAAGTCTCAGCAAGAAAGCAAATAAGTGTATTTCCCAAAATGGTGAACCAGTGAACACTTTTCACTTTTGAGATGGTGTGTATAAGACCATCATTACACTGGCAAAAACATGTCATCACACCTGTCATGAACATGAAGGAGTAGCTATGAGTGACATGTCTTGCTTCCCTCTCATCTCTGTTGAGAATTGACCAGTGTAGTACTGAGCGCTCAGCACTTTTGCCCAGGCCCTGCCATGCAGCTAGCAAGCTGACTCTGGTTGGACTGGGATATCTCAGTGAACATGGCGGACACAGCCCCCAGGAATGACAGTGACCAGTCTGACAACAGAGAATAAAGTACCGATGTGGTTTTCTTGGGTTTGACTCCTGACAACCCAGGGCTAGGTCAGCTAATTAGCAGCGAGCTCCATAGCTAACGAGCTAATGCCAGCTATAGATAACAGCAGACAGTGCTACTTTAGCAAGACATAAACTAGCTGACCCTTATCTTTCCATTAGGTAACTGTGAGCTAAATCACCTCAGTACTGTACTCTGCTGTCAAACTGGGCTTATCATATTTAATGACATCTTTATGCCAAGTCCAAAATGTACTTCTTTATTGGAGGTCAAGGAAAATATTCATAACACTCTTATAATGGTCTCATAACAGCCAGTGTCAAAACTAACCACATATAACAGTTTAATGTGGTGTCAAAACATAAAATTAAACAGTTTCTTTAAGTCTGACAATGAGAGATTTCAAACAATGTCAACTTTGCATTAAAAATTACATATATAATTAACCAAATGACACATAATGACAACAGCCATAAACATTCATAGATAGTCCTTCATGTTCATGACAGATGTTGACATGGTTATGGACAGTATAATGACAGTCTTATGCACAGCCCTTCAAATAAAGTGTTACCAGTGAACCTTCTACAACTATGAAGTGTAAACTCTGGTTTGAAGAGAAATCAAAGATATGTAGGTTTAATATTGGAACAGGTGGCTCAACTGAAAATAATATCTTACACTGACAGAAATTGAAAACTGGCCATCAATATCTGCCAGTAATCACAGAACACCGGCACTCACCTCAACTTTGTTCTCTATGTAGTCCCAGATCCCGAGCACTACAATCCTGAAGACAGTCTAATAAGACAGAGAGAGAAATGAAAGCATTAAAATAGATGGGTGAGGGAGTATGCTAATACATATAAAAAGATTTTGTGATATTCTTGGTCTTTTGAGTTGTCATCACATCCAACAACCTTTGTCAAGATGTGTGAACATAGACTAAAAACTGAGGAGAGACCTGTGTGGCGCAGTTTTCTTCCTTAAATACCTCTTTTCCTAAATAGGATAATAACTATGCTAAAATATGTGCCACTGGACCCCTTAAAATAGCCCAAAATAAAAAGAATAACTGTATTTGCTTTGTGTAGACTATGTTGCATCTACAAAATAGTAAATACATGCACACACACACACTGATTTGCATTTGACACATCATAGAAACATCACAAAGAAAAAGAAAACAGTTCTTTAAGAACATTTATAGCTAGCTCCTTGATGCAGCTATCTATCTATAGCTAGTTATAGCCTGTGGCAAATCTGTTTCCTGATCTTTGACCTACAAAAAGACAACACAACACTTGTAATCCGATCACCTATCAGATTCAACATTGTGCTCTGTAAATGCTGTTGGTTGTGTGGGACCCTTTGTTGAGCAGGGCCATTGATTTACACTCCAATTAGCATGAGGTGTCATGTACAAGCAGTCTTGCTAATCCATCATCTGGAGCACATGTTGGACAACAGTGTTGGTGTCAAGTGAGATGGCCAGGGACTCCGCCCACATGTCAGAATCCTGTTTTCTGATTGGTGCAAAGGGACTGGTTGGGTGATATGCTACATCTATCCAACACCATTCCCCAATGACTCTTCCTCTGTGATGTCAGTGGGCGAGGTGTATGGATGGATCGTATCACTGTAACCCCATCCCCGCTGCTCATTAAGCTCAGTTTTAATTATTGCTCCTGCTGGCTCACTGGTAATTAATGTTTGGTTTAGGGCATTGGGGCTGAGGCTGTCAGGGTAATTGGTTTGCACTGGAGTGGAGGCCTGTGGGCCAAATTCCTCCCTCTCCATTTTGTTTTTCACCACTCCACGGTGATGATAAGACATTATTTTATCAAACAATGGCCCAAATTTTATTAAGACTAATTACAATTATGGTTCAAATGATAGACATTTTACTGGCTATCCAGCCTCAAGGTAGCATTTCTGGAGCTAAAGCTAAAACCTGACAAGACAGAGTTGGACATTCCTTAGTAGCCACATACCCTAGTCCCTTAGGCCTGTGCATGGTTTGCATTGCTGTAGATCGGATTTAATCTGCAGTTAAAGAAATGTAATTTTTTTTTTTTTAATTCAATTCTGAAAACTGTGAACAGCAGGGCTGCCCTCTAAGAGTCACCTAAACCGTTAGAAGGGTCCTAGTCGACCCAAGGTTTCATTGTCACAGAAAAAAAAAAAAAAAAACGCTTTAGGAACTGCACCATACTGTTAGGCTCAGAACAAAAGTATTAGGGGATTGTTGCAACATGGACCTTTGCTCTTGTTCTTTTTAAGGTTTTCAGGCCGGCAGGGAATACTGGTGGGAAGCATCACCAGAATAAGCACCAGAACAGAGCCAGGCTAGTGGGCAAATGAACCTGGCTCAGCAGCCACCGAAGTCAATGTTCCACTGCTGCTAACTGTACTGTAGCTGCCATTAGCTAGTTAGCTCAGTTAGCAGTACAGTTAGACGGGGACACAGCCTCCAAGACCGGCTGAGGCCAGATTTACGACAGGGAATATGGTACCAAGGTGATTTACAGCAGGTCTGATCCAGGCTCTGATTTCCAGGGACGACAAGTTTGTAGCGAGTTAATTTAAATTTAAAAAATTACATTGTGTTTTAACAAAAAATCAGGTTATACTGTTGATATAAATAAACAAAATGTTCAGTCTCCTTGCTGTTTTTTCCAATACATTCATAATCATTAGACTACCGCTTTTGCCATTAAATAACTAAATTCATATAAACATACGATAACTAGCTGACTAATGGCCTGAACTACTAGTTGACTAGGAAAATCTTTTGTCAGGGGCAGTGACCATATAGCATCATACAGGAGACCAAGAGCAAGTATGTGGAAAATAACAGAAATCAGTAGTGGTACCAGAAATAAGGTTTATGGACAACAATAAATGTGTCTTACCTCTGAAAAGAAGAGTGACAGGATGATAAGGCTGATCCAGTGGATAATGCTGGCAAATTGGAAAGCATTGGAAACTGTTCAGAGAAAAAACAGGAAAATGTTAACCAAGAAAACAATGACATGAGGTCACAAATTAATTCAAGTTAAGAGATAAAAATAAAAAATAAAATTTTAATACAATTTCTTTGTGTATTTTAGCTGGCATCTTCTAAAAGCATGTGCCATTTGGTGCCAATAAAATTCTTTACATTCTGATTTTGAGGTCCAGCACAAAGAAAAATGTTTCTAAATTCATTTTGAACTTTTACCCATATTGTTATTCTCCATTACATTCTGTACATTCTCATTGTACTTTTTCCACCCATTCACCAACCTGCGTCTACTCATGTCCTACACCACTAATCTCTCTCTACTCTCCCACTCACTCCCACCTTTATTGCCCACTCCTCTATTTGTCTTGTGGGACTGGCAGCAGACGAAGCACTAGATTACAACAGGTCTGAAGTGACTAAAGTCCTGCAGTCCCCGCAGCAAGACTCAGGTATCATCAGAGCTGGACGCTGGCCAGTAATCGATGGGGATGTGTGCCTGCTGCCATTGACAAGAGACTTGGTTCATTATCACCTTTCTCCATCACAACCATTTACCATCTGACACCACCAGCTCCTCTGTGACTGGCAGGACTGCGCACACAGCAGAGGTGGAAAGACTGGACACTAAACACATACACATGACTGTAATGATGATTTCCACAACGCTTACAAGTATTGGATCTTCAGACATGAATGTTTGTAAATTGTCCTGTGTACTGCAGTGAAAAAGAACGAGGGACAAAATTGAAAGTCTAACTTAAGTAGATTACTTGAGTGTGTAATTCTTAAATTGTAGATTGTTACTGTCACAGTATTCAGTACTTTAATTTATATACAGCCTTGTTCAATTTAGGTTCCTTTATCCACCAACATTAACACACACAAGGCAAGTGGTGGAAAAAGTCTTTAGATGCTTTACTTAAACGTATACATAGAACTTTCATATTTTAGTTATATATAATATTTTGTAAAATATAACATAAAAAATATCCGAATAAAACAATTCCACCTGGTTCTTAACTGGCTAACATACTCAGTGACTTTGCAGGGAAAATGTAACCACAGGCTTGTTTCATCTAATTTCAGGAGCGTCCAACCTGGTGGCAGGCATTAAGAATAATAATATAGAAATTGTCGCCCTTCTCGATGATGGTCTCATTTGCTTATGTAGGTCATATAGAGGCATATAAAGTATGTAAATATTTAATTTGACATGTTTCATAACCAGTTCAAAACTTCTTGTAGTACATTTAAGTAAAAGTACAGAGGCAACAGTTTAAAAATACTAAATAACAACTAAAGATTCTGCATTCAAAATTCCAGTTAAAGCTGTAAGTAATTTATTTTTGGCATCAGTGGCAAAAGTTCCATTATAACTTTTAAGCATAATTTAATTCAAGTGGTCTGAGAGAAAACTAGTCTCCTGTTCCTTCTCTTGGCTACATTTTCAGGCTTTTGAAAATCTAGCCCATTTTGGAAGACAATCCCAGGTTGGTAAATAGTTGATTGTTGTAAAAGTACAGAAGTATTATCAGTGAAATATACATAAATTTCAAAAGTAAAAGTACTTGTTCTGCAGAAAAATAGCACATGTAACTGATATACTATTATATATGGCATACGGATGCAACAATGTGTAAGAGGCATTTTATACTTGTAGCTGGTTGAGTCCAGTGACTCTAAACCGAGGGGTCCAACCCCCTCCAAAGGATCATAGGATAAATCTGAGGGGGCATTATATCATTGCTGGGGTAGGAAAGAAGAAAAACAAAATTACGCCACAAAAAGTTGTACATTTTTTTCTGACTTGTAACTGTTCTTTGTTTTTGTTTTGTTTTTGTTTTTTCATGAAACACACTTTCTTTTACCTCTATTTGAATGAAACCATCAGAGAGGTTTAGAGAGGAAATATCTGGTGGAGCTGCTAACAACTGACATCTAAAATATGAAAGGGCTCCAAGAAGACACTAAATATTTGACAATATATTGCATTTTATAAGGTTATCATCTTTATAGTTTCATGTAAAATCATAATTAGTAACTAGACTTGTAAAATAAATGCAGTGGAGTAAAAAGAACAATACTGCCCTCTGAACTGCAGTGGAATAAAAAGGCAGAAAGCAGCATAAAATGAAAAAACTCAAGTAAAGTGCAAGTACCTCGAAATTGTATTTAAAGGCAGAATTTGTATGATTTTTCAGTTGCTGTTTATGATTTACCAAAAGATAGTTGATGGGTGATTCTCACTCACAGGACATCAAGTGCAGATGTAAGAAGGTACAAGTAGAGGGTGGGATCTGTGGAGCCCCCACACACTGCAATTCGGCATAGTGCAACTTTAAGTACAGTTCTTGAGTAAATGTATATAGTTACTTTGGGTTGGCACAAGGGGAGGTAGCAAGCTGCACACAGAGAGACACACAGCTGAGATCTGAAACCAGGACCTTTTTACTGTGATGTGCTCTTCCTTATATCTCATTATGTTAACCATGCTGAGGTATGATCTCTAAACCTTGTGTCTTTATCATGAGTTTGAGAATGATCAGTGTAGTAGAGCAAATTATACAAGTAATAATGATACAGATATCAGATTTTTTTTTAAAGAAATTCTCTCTCTCTCTGACCCTGTCTGCAGGTAGGTCACGGGGCAGGAATAGCACCAGTGGAGCTAGTAAGGAAGCAGTGGGTGGATGCTCAAGGACACTACTGGATTTAACTCTCCACTGCTCCAGTGGAGCTGCTAGTGTGTGTTGCACTAGATGCCTCCCAGGTGTTCCATGAACGTCACACAGTGTATTGCTGCAGAAGAATATGCATGCTCAGCAAACCTCCCCTTGACAAAAATATAAAGGTTAAAATAGGAGAAATAAACAAATAAGCCTCCAGGCAAGCACACTATTTACATTGTAGGAGTTTGGTGTCTATGAGCAGCTCCAGAGACAGGAAGAGCACCACCAGGATGACACAGGCCACCAGGATACAGTTGAAGCCGGCACTGAGCAGACAGACCTGCCACAGGGCCACTCGACGGCCGCAGCAGGGCTTCAGCCAGTTGGACCTGAGAAAAGGAAACACAAAAAATGAGGTAAGTAGATTTGTATCGATAATGATTATTCCATTTAATTTCTAAACTACACAGTGCACAAAAGAAAGCGATGCAAAAGGGTAATCTCTTACTTTAACACTAGAAGAGCCAGAATTTCATAACTACTAGAACTGCCATAAGAGGTCATTTTGACCACTGAATTCCAAAATCCATTTTCTCTCATAATAAATACACATTTAAGAGATTAATTGATTAATTCTGTTAGGATATCTTTTAAAAGTGAAATGACACCAAAATATAAATCTTGTAAAGTTAACTCATGTATTTATCAACATGCATGCCACTGCGTACATAGTGAACCGTAATCATTTCATATTTTCAAAGCACTATTTGTAGGGTAACCCTAACATTTTAGATTAATCATAACAAGAAATACATGGATTTTATAAAATTATAAAACATTTTATTTGAAGATCTACAAAAAATTTCCTTTTAACTGTCATAGAAAATAATTATAGCCCATAAGAAAGGGCTGGAAACAAGCTGATCTAAAAGATAAAAGCATACAGAAGCAAAAAACTGAATGTAATATGTAAATAATATAATATAATTAGGGCTGTCAAACGATTAAAAAAACTTAACTTGATTAATCGCAATACTACTCTGTGATTAATAGCAATTAATCACAGTTAAAATACTACATATTATATATACTAATATTACTTGTTTCTTCTATTCTTTCTTATATAGTATTGAAGGATGCAATACTGTTAATCCATTACAATTTAAGGATGCAACTTTACAGATTGGTGAAAAATAATAACACATCATAGTTGTTTATTTTTTCACATTAGCACTACATTTTGATTAGTGTATTAAATAAATGCCTATGTATCCGTCTGCACACCTCAACTTTCATAAACAAGTCACATCCATACAGTCTATGGTCACTTCATTGTGAATGGAGAATATTGTCCCCCTGAAGCTGCCGTACATCTGACAGGCCACCGTCCGTCATAGGAGACACTCGCGGAGTTACAACTAGTCTGACTGTCACTGTCACTGACACTGTCAAACCAAGAGTTTAACAGTGTTTTCCACTCTCGTGTGTGATCAAACCACCGATTGCAGCAAGTTTTACCCGATCATGGGCAGAGTCAGACGACTCTTCACCGGGCAGCGGGTGGGATGAAGCTGCACTGAAGATGGAAATATGAGACAAACCCCGCCCCGCACTGATTCAAAACGGGACGCACTATTTAATCCTCAAATACAGGACGATTCCTTATTTCAGTGGATGGGTGACAACTCCAGTGTCGACACAGACCACAGACCGTATACACAGACAGACTCTACCTAAGTCACATGACGCGATTAATTGTGCGTTAATTTTTTAAAACGCGTTATTGTTTCCAGATTAATCTCATGTGTAACGTGTTAACTTTGACAGCCCTAAATATAATATAATATTTCCAGCCGTGTCAATGGGTTTTGTCAGTAGGTTTATATCTTCTCCTGGCACAGCCTCCATTTTGGTGTGTGCAGCTGCAGTGGCTGCATGTTATCATTGTCATTTTTGTGTATTTTCTTTAAATAGTGTAAAATATAAAACCAAAAGCAGCTGGAAACATTGCTATTTGTAGTAAGTAATGGTTCTTTGTGTGAAAATAGCAAGTTTATAGGCACTGAGACAAAAAGTGTTACAACTGTCCCTGGTCTCCCCTACTTTATGTTCCTCAAATACTTAAATTATTCTGCCATGTTAGTTGTTTAGCAACCAAAATGCATCTCAGACTACATAAAAAAGTAACAATATTACTGCAGCAATTTCAATTTTCAATATGACTGCGTTTGACCAAAATAGGTAGAAATGATCACATTTTCTTTGACTTTTGTGTGATTTATATAAAAAACATTTTAAATGAAAATACAGAAACTTTTAGGAAAAGTCAGGTACCTGCAGTATTGCATTTTTTAAAATTTATTACAGTTAGTGCACACATAAATTTGAAAATTATCAAAATGATCATCTTGGTCATTCTAGTGTTAAACAATAAAATATTTAATCTTTGGTTGCCTTAAATGGAATTATTTGAGGTCAGTGTACTGCCTTTAAACACAAATATACTGCGATGTGAAACTTAAACTGGCATCGACTAACTGATGAATCTATGTTTGCACTGATTCTTAGTTTGAGAGCAGTGCTGAACAATATTTCAGTGGTTTGATCTTGCCATTTGAGCTCCCTGACATGGCCAACAGAGGGCAGTAGTTTACACTTATGAAAGGTGGTGTCTGTTTAATCCAGGCAAAGTTTGGTGGTGATTGCCAGAGCAAAGGAAGCATGGTCAGAGACAGCATTGACTGAGACAGGGACAGTGAAGCTCTGTGAACTGGTGACTCGACCATCAGTTGTAGGTGTGACTGGAATATTGATGGACTCCTTTTTACATGGCGATGAAGGGAGTCACTGTAGAGGATGCTGCTTAGAAGAAAGGGTTTCAGCAAAATCAGGGGCCTGAGACACAAGTCAAAGAGATATAAACTGGAATGTAAATGCACTTCACTTCTACATGTCAATCTGAGAAATGTTTGTTAATCTATAGAGTAAAACATCTAGTACATTAGTTAGAAATTCATAATCTCCTGTGTGGAGGAAAATCAGGCCTTTAACTCAGATAATATGCTCCAGAGAAAATAGGTGAACATTTTTAAGACCTGAAAAAACAAAAGCTCTATTTTGCCAGGTACGAATCCAGCATTTAGGCCATTACGGTGTCTGGCAAGATGACTCAATGCTATTTTGAAATAGTGGCTAGTCTTGCAGACCAGCTACTACAAGGGCTGACAGTAGGAGATGAGAGAAACAATGCCTCTCACCAGCTCTCCAGCTGGAGTGGAAAGTTGGCTCTGCCCACTACCTTTCCCTTCTCCCCATGCACTGGCATGGAGGAGACAGACGTTGGCAGAGCATTTCTCTCCTCTGATCATGTCTTCATTCCTTGGCATGATGCTAATATGAGCTGCAACGGTGGCAAAATGGCTCAGTTTTCACTGTGGCTTCAAAACTGATTAAACTGCACTCATTATGGAGGAATTTGGATATTTTATCTGTTTTAATACCAGTTATAGCCGATTAAACCACATCACAAACTGTCAGATGAAGATAGCTATGTTTGAAATGAGTTTTATAAGAGCTGTATTTGAATGAACTGACAGTAGATTTGACTCGTTTACAAAACAGGATTAAACAAATTAAAGGGATAGTTTGGATTATTTTAAGTGGGGTTGTATGAGGTACTTATGGATAGTCAGTGTATTACCTACAGTAGATGGAGGTCATCATGCCTCCAGTTAGGAGAAGCAACAGGAGTACCGCTGCAGAAAGTTAAGCAATGCACTGCAATATAATGTATTTAAAATGTATTTTAAGAGTATGCTGTATTTAGAAAATTTTCATCGTTTTAGTTTGCCATCAAACAGCCGTTTCCAACAGAAAACCATCATATAAGCCAAATAGCACTCTCCAAAGACACCAGATTCCTTTTGCAAAAACTCAAATTTTACCTCGCAGGACACGGGAGTTGCTGAACTACTGCTGCCTCAGCTGATTAGTTTGTTTATGTTATTGTGTGACTTCAGTGAATTTAAAACCTTTTAAAACACAGAATCACACAATAAGAAAATAGATTGAGGCAGCACTAGATGAGCAGCTCCTGTGTTCTGTGAGGTAAAATTACTGATTTTGTCTGTGGAGTTTGGTTGGCTTAGATAACAGCGGTTTCTAAAGGGAAAAGGTTGTCTGGTGGCAGGGTTAAAACAGTGAAAATATTCTAAATATAGCATACAACCAAACTGATATTGATTTTTTTTTTGGTCTGCCGTTTTCAAGAAGCTTAAATGCATTATTCTGATCCTGTTCACAGCAGTTCATTGCTTAGCTGGTGCTCCTCTCTGCTTCTCCAAAGTTGGGATGTGCCAACTACCATCTATGGTACTTAATACATTGGCTATCTATATTTACCTATACAACCCCACTTCAACCCCTGCAGCCCCAGTTTAGAAAATTAAAGCTGTGAAATGACAGATTGAAATATATTAATTTCAGTCTACAGTGTAACATGTAAACATCTATTCTGTAGATAAAATGATATGGGGTGAGGATATCTTGGCTGGCTCCCAGTATAAGCACATGACTACAAACAGACCGAGAGCATTTACTGTGGTTGATTCAATGCTGTTGCAAAACTATCCCTGGGGGGAGAGGGTTGTTTTACGTGTCACCTCCTCATCTCTGACATATTAACTTGTGCTCAGTAAGTGGAAGAGGCCACACATGTGTCTTTTTTTACTTCACGCGTGGCTATTTGGTTATTTGATCAAGGAGAACTGGCGACTTTTCACACAGCCTCCACAACAGATCGTCAATCTAAGCTGAATCTACCTTCTTTTTTTTTTAGTTATTTTTTTGGCATTTTTGCCTTTATTGGATAGGACAGCCAGAGAGTAGACAGGAAACGGGGCAGAGAGAGGGGGGATGACACGCAGCAAAGGGCCGAAGGCGGGAGTCAAACCAGCGGCCACTGCAGAGGACTAACAGCCTCCATACATGGGTCGGACGCTCTGCCAACTGAGCTAAACGTCCGCCCAAGCTGAATCTACCTTAATTGAATAATGGAGACAACTAATGAAAACCAAAACAAAATCAAAGCATAACATCATGACATTTTAGCATAATTCTATTCCCTAATCTTCAACCAGAGCTGTAGACAAATATTTGTTTAAGGTCCTGGATGACACACGTGCTGTAAAATAAAGTGCAACAGAATTCTGACCCTAATAAAAGACCCTTCCTGAAGACACAGGACATAACTGAAGAATAAACTGCACAAGAGCAAAATGCACATTTTTATAATTTTCTCCTTATGATTTTCTCGCAGAGTAACACATTTATGTAGCAATAAGGGAAATGTTCTCAGCAGCTGTTGGGTTGATCACTCCACACTCCCATTGGTTTGTCAGAGCAAAGTATTCGTTCAAAGGCTGGCACGGGCAGAGCCACAAGCCTGTAAACAATGCACAGCTAATCTAATAAAGGCGTAATCATGCTGATAGCAATCATCTTCTTGGCTTTGGGTGGGGTGGCACAAATGCGCGAGCTCCAGATGGTGTAGAATCTGCTCCACCAGAGTCTCGGCGAGACTCTGTGGATGCCAGGTATCGTGTCGTTTTGAGAACCAGCCTACATGCCAACCTATATATAGTGTATATATAAAATCACCATATGAATATATAAATTAATAGGGCCGCTGCATGATATGGTAAAAAAAAAAAACAAAAAAAAACACATTGCAATTTTTCTGACAGACATTGCAATTGTGATTTGATTCATAGTTAGTGGGAATGACAATTTTTGCATCACAATTTTGTATTTTCACTGAAAAAAAAATTAAATCATGGTGATGTGACATTTGTTGGGGTCTGTACCAAGCGAACAGGTTTTATTATATCAGAAGAACAATATTTGCAGGCCAGGGCATCTCTGCAACGCTATACTTCATTGTATACTATACTGTAACTATACTGTTTTGTAACACATTTTTCTGGTATCAAAAAATAGCAGCCTCTGCAAATTGGATATTGCACTTGTTCATATTGCGTTTTAAAAATATTTTGATTAATAGTGCTGCCCTATATATCAATACAAATTAATATGATGTACAATTCACACTGTAGGTCTGGTAGAAAATAGAAAAGTGACATACTCATGAAATGTACTCAAACATTTTATAGTAACAGATAACAAAAGTATATTTTGTTAAATTTTGCGTTCATTTACATCATCATCTGACATGGTGAACAGAATTATTGCAAGAAATTTTGGACATGTTCTTGAACTAATATTAAACTTTTTTAAATTTTTAACTTAATTATTAATTTAGACTTGATTTCACTTAAGTAATGTGAGTGCATTTGCTGTGTAGTTCTACTGAGTAAACTCATAAAACCTATAACTTTACCAACCATGCTCAACTTCAGAGATCCTGTCATGACATATGAGCAAGAACCAACTGTTCATAACTACAATCTTTTTAACAGTGTCCAGTCACATATTGTCAATATTAATTTCAACAACACATCTGCAGCAGTTAGTTTCTCATGCATGCCAGCCACACCCCACAGCGTATGTTCCCAAACTTAAAGGAACTTGAAAATCAAGCAAACACAAGCTGTTTTATTACATTCCTGATTTTGTGTTTGCCACAAAAAAAAACAAGCTAATGAGATGTGAGGCATTTGTGGAAATCTATTGTTTAACCAAATTAAAACTGGCTTGAGAATCAATCAAAACAATCATTACAGGCGACAGTATAAGAGAACTTAATATAAAATTTCACAAAATAAAAGGAAGGCAATATTATTTCACTGGGAGACTGAAAATATTCAAGTTTTTGTTCATGGGGCCATTAAACAAGAAACATAAGTCAGTGTTTTTTCTAGGATTAGTGGCACAGTGAGCTTGCAGATTGCAAACACCTCATCTCACTCTCCCCTTCCAAGCACGTAGGAAAACCAGAACCTACAGTGGGCATGAAACTCACAAAATGTGAAAGGCCATATCTATAGCCAGTGTTTGGTTTGTCTTTTCTGAGCTACTGTGCAACATGGTGGCTTCTGTGGAAACTGACCTGCTCCCTCTGAAGATAGAAACAACTCATTCTAAGGTAAGAAAAACACAATAATTCAATTTCTAATGAAAACATACTTGGAAATACTGAATTACATTTCTGCCATATTCTGCCAATAAATTCCAATAAATCTTACACACTGGACCTTTAAATGTAAGCTGAGTGAATGCTCTCCTTCAGCTATGCATTGCTTTTTATTCAAATATTCACTGACTGTTGCTCTACTGGAGCACTTTGGTTTTGGTGCCTTGCTGAAAGCCACCTTGACAGCAGTTGAAGGTGAGGAGAGTTACTCATTCACCCTCTCCACCCACATTTTACATGAGGCTCTGGGGATTCGCACCAGTCAACCTCCAGTAATAACCTTCTCTAACCTTTATGGATTTGTGGCTACTCTCAGCAGCACACAGCATACAGTAGAGTCCCATTTAAATGAAGCCTTTTAATCAGATCTGATTGTATGCACATAATAAATGTAACATTTAATTCAGCAAGAATATATTCTAAAACTGTCTCACCGACTTGACTCAACAAGGAAATACCACTGTTGATGAAAGTGAGACTGCAGGCAGTTATGGAATAGCTTTTATTTTTATTTTACTCTGATTGAAAAAAAGGAGAAAGAAGAGAGAAAATCCATGCATTTAAGTCATCCAAACATTTCACTGGTTCAAACAACCTCCATTTCCAGAGGTTATGGTTTAGCAAACTTCCACCATATGATTAGATAGTCCATCAAAGTGCATCTTATATCAAATGATTTCATGCTTCATTCAACTGCTGCAGGGAAGTAAAAAATAAGACAAAATTACCAGAACAATAAAACTCCATGAGTGGGAGTAGTAAAATGAAGTGGTAAAAGTGAAATACTCATCTCACAAACTTTATAAGGGTACAGTCTCCTCGGGCTTTAATGGCTCCAGGAATCATTACATAGGGCAGCCAATCACAATGAATACTACTGAAAACAACTTCCACTTTTGAGGTAATTTTACTATTCCCTCTATACCACCAAAATAGCTAGGCAATAGAAAGGATTTTAGGTACAATGAGATTCTAAGTCCAAGGTTCCTTTATTACATCCTTTAGCCCTGTCTCTTGATACAGTTTGAAAGCATGCCAATTGGTGTTATTACCTCAATTACTGTATGTTTTAAACACCTTTAAATGCTTTGGAAATGTGGGACAAAATAAACTACATCTTTGTCATCTACGGATATATTTAAAGACATATATGTCACTAATAACTAAGGAATATGATCTTTGAGTTTGGTCAGAAAGATTCTCAGCACTAAGCTAACAAATTCACACCATAAAAGCACAATATGAGTACAATATTTTGGGAAATGCGCTCTTTTTGTCTCTATGCTATGATAGTACAGTCAGCAGCCGGCTAACTTAGGTTGGCACGAAGACTTTAGGAGGTACTAGTATAGAGATTTTTTAAAAACTTTTTGCAGGATAGCTGTTTCCCTTTATTTTCAGCCTCATACTAAGCCAGTGGCCTAATACTGGCTATAGCTTCATATGTAGCAAACAGAGAGTGGTATCGACCTTTCCATCTAAGTCTCATCAAGAAAGTGAACAAATTTATTTTCCCAAATGTCAATCTGTTCGTCTAAACCTCTGGTGTAGGTGTGTTTCCCTACTGAGTGGAGCTTGATTCAATAAATATCCAGTAATTGGAAAAAAAAAAAAAAAAAAAGCTAATCAAGTCCACACAGACTTGTAAAGGCCTTCATGAGTTTATCTGTCTTTGGGCCAAAAGGAAAAAAGTACAATTCCCTCGGAAATTGTCCCTTCAAGCACAACATCTAGTAACCAGTGCCACACTTTGTAATGCATCGAAAGGCAGCAAACAGGCCAAGATCAAATCTATCACCTGAGGATATTAAAATGAATCAACAAAGCAATAAACCTGTGAATTACAACCTGCACGGTATTGATAACATGCACCGTCTTTTTACAGGCTAACTGCTCCTCACAAGCCAATGCATCATCACTCACACACACACACACACACCACACACCACGGATGAACATGGGGTTTGAGTTCACAGGCAGTGTGAGGACTCAGCTTTGATACGTTAGACAAATGGGCTAAATTCAGTGAATGTGTGTGTCCTTACTTCATGTCATGCCAAAACTAGCCCAGCCCAGAGGGGACGCAGTCAGACGCTGCTGGTGACACATGCAGTATATTAATGAGTCTTATTAAAGCAACAGAACAGTAGCAAATGTTGTTTCTCTGACCCGCTCAGCCCTGACGGCCTGACAGAACCACCTGGCCCAAGTCACTAGTAGACAAGCACATACAGTGGACAAGGTCACCTCTCAAACTGCTTGTTTTCAAACTCACTTTGGCTTTGTGGATTTTCTCATTGACATTTTGCACAACTTAATATTGATTAACAAAATTTAAGTCATGTTACTATTGTAATTTTAGTCAAATTTTAAGACTATTTGGACACAAACATGTTATTTTTTCATTTGCTCTTTCCTTGCATTTCTGTCTTTATCTCTCCTGCTTTTGTTCTCTGTCCACTCCTTTCTCTTCACCCTCTCAGCTGCCAGTGTGTTGAGCAGGTTGATATAGCTGTCACTGTTTCTCACTGTCGGTGAGATTGAGTGGAGCTGGACAGGGAAACAGAGGAGGGAGATTAAATCAGGGAAGGTAATCGATACCAGCATGTCGAGTGAGCAACCAAACACTGGGATTGTCAGACTTGCAGCACCTGATGGTCTCATCAGATAATGTACTCACTCCTCCACAGAGGAGGGGGTTATATTGCTTAAACATTCATCCGTCCTTACTCCAATAGACCGCAATAGAGAATAAGTGCTTTCAGTCAAACAGTGAGTTCAATTTGAAGTTTTCGTTATTGGGAAATATTATGCTTTTATTATTTTTACTTCTCACAAATTTGAGAGATGCACTTTTTTTTATCTACTTTTTTTATCCACTCTCATTGCAAGAGTTGTCAAATAAAACAAAGCAATAATAGTAATTATATTTGCCGTATATTATTATTTACTCTGGCCTTATTTTAGACCCTAAAGTCCACTGGAACACCTGGAGAAACCCTGCAGAGACGCTGGAAAATATAAGCTCTACACAAAAAAGCATCAGGTTCTGTACACCTAATTAATTGTTCAAGGGTTTGTAAAGGTGTATCACTGTTGCGTGATGATTTGGGCTTAGCTGCCAGAATGTGTCCTATATGTGGTTATGAATATATAATACTCTAAGCCAAAACAATTGAAAAAAAGCACAGTGTACAACTTGTGTTGCTGCAGTCTGAGTCCATTGACAATTGGTAAAAACCAGATGGATTGATCACTCTGGTGTTTTTGGCCACAACCCAAGGGTTTTTTCTGTACTTGAGTTCTATTATTGGCTAATCACTTGGGGTGCTTTAAACTAGCGGTGATGACAACTGTTCCTGGGATGAGAGGTGCAAATGTGAATGTAGAAGTTCAGTGACATCATCTCAACACCTTTATGCTGTATTGCTGTACAAGAAATGTGACCCCAGTGGATCAAATCAATTTAAGCGAGATGTGTTTAATCAAGTTAATTAAATTTAAGGTTTAGTTTAGCTTAGTTTAGTCATAATGCCGTTGGTTACACAGAGTTTGGAAGTGTAGGCTATTAACTGATTCTCAATTAATTAACTAGATCATGTTAGCAACAGGATCATAGATGTAATTGCTTTGATTGATTTACAGTGTAAAAACACCTACAAGGTTGCTCTGCTGCGTGGCATTGCCTCTGGTACAATGAGGTATTTATTTGAATCATTTTTTACAGATTGTACACCTTTTTTACACAGAATACGTAGTTTTTACCTGTTGGAGGGTCGCGTAGCCACGTGGAGAGAGAAAAAAATTAGACTAACCATGTAAAAACTTAGATGTGCCCTGTTTTGTCCATGCAGGTGTGCGCAGCTTTCATGGTCATTGTAGCAGTTTCAGCTGATTATAATACACACCCTCTGCTGCGATGTGCCGCACCATAAGAGTTTAAACCCACACCAGCAGCTCCGTGAGGGCACAGTGTTCTTTGATAGTTATGTCAGCAATGCTAACATGCTGGCATTCAACATGTAGGCTAATGTTTACCGTGTTCACCATTTTAGTTAAGTATGTTAGCATAATTTTGCTTTTAGCACAAAATTCCCAGCAGTTCACCATAGTAAAGAGACTCTATCCTTTGGGGACCGTGAATGAGCGTAGAAGCTTTTATGGCTCAGTAGTTGTTGGGGTATAGAAGGTCTTGTGGAGCAACCAACAGAATCCTGGTTTGCATCAACACATGCAAAGCTGCAATGGGCAATTTCTGACCACTAGAGGTCAGAAGCTAACTGAAAAGCAAACTTATAACAATAAATATTAGCATATTTACTCAGCTTATTGAGTTTTGTTACAGTACTCGTATATCAGCAGAAATAGACCTCACAGCTCAGATTTGTTAAATTACTAAACAGACACAAATTATTTCCGCATAAATGACAAATAAAATCTCAAAGATAGTAAAAAAAAACATAAGCTTGGGTATAGATTCTTGCCCTTCAGGTTTAGTTTTTTTAGTGACTGGCAGTAAACACACCATGTTTGTTTGTTCATTTTTGTTATTGCCAAACCAGAACCTCCTACAGCCAGTGCTCCCAGCAGTGGCTTCAAGGCCCAGGGCCCACAGTTTGTCGATGTAAAATCATTGTATATACAGTGCAGCCAAACAACATGCTGTCAAGAAACACTTCAGTGCTCGTGGAGTTTGTATTTAACAGGAAAGAAGAGAAGGGACAGAAGTAAAAACACCCTCTTTATTCTGAAGGAAGAACTACGAGTGTTCTCTCAAAATCAAAGCAAAATCACAGTCTGCTGATGGCAAATCCAGGCTCACCTGACAATCAGCATCCTATCCTCCCCTAGAAACAAATGTGTCTCCAGCAGGTTCCACATTTTTAAAAACCAACGCACACACTCACAAACACACACATACACAATGCGTCATGCTAAAGCAAGCGTGGAAAAGGGGGAGTACCAACTAAGCATAAAATACATGCTGAGTTTCCCTGATGCTGTCAGATTGCAGGTAATTAATTTTACATTTGAAAGGTTCCCCATTACCAATGCCTGTGCACCATTGATCACAACACATCAGCAGGGAAGAAGCGAGCCTCACAACTCCTGCAGCACTTTCACTGCAAACAGAACCAAAGGAATAAATGACTGACCCTGGAGTCAAGATATAAATCACTGAGGTACTGACTTCGGCCCAAAGATAGAGCAGCTTTTTTAAAACTTGGCAATAGCTTAAAGGAAATAAGACAAGTGAATTATTACAAAACCGTATTTACCTTCTTACATCAATAATATTGTCAAGCAAGCGTATTATTTATTCAAATTGTTCATTTGTTTATGTGTGACAGTTACATAACAGCCCCTTACTTTCACTCTAAGTCATGCTATAGCAGCAATAGCTGACACTGCACTAGCCCCAGTAGTAGTGTTGCTGGTCGAATAAAGATGATAACATTTCAAATGTTAGTATATGGACAGTAATCTAAAGTTTAATTGCAGCTACTGTCAATCGCGACTCAGAGTTTCTATTATCTGATCAAAATCCTGGTAAAAATGTTTACAAGCCTAATAGATATACCAAACACCAGCTATTCCTGGTCCCCCTCCCCTACCAGAGTCATAAGGTCATAGGTAGTTAGCTTGTTATTATATGAACCTCTATATGAAGTGAATGTTAATATTAATTGTTTGAAAAACAAACAAACAACCACAAAGAGATGGATGATGACCAAAAAGAAATCCAAAACAATCACCAAGTCATGTGAAGTGACCAGGAAGAGACCCAGAATGACCACAAAGTGATGGGACATGACCAGAAACAGAACCAGAACAACCACAATGTGATGGAAAATTACCGAACCGAGGCCCAACATGGCCATAAGGTGATGGGATATGACCAGAAAGAGACCCAAAATTCCCTCAAAGTCTTGGAAAATTACCTGAAAGAAACCCAAAATGACCACAAAATGATGGAAAATGAGCACAGAGACTTAAAATGCCCACAAAGAGATGCAAACAACCACAAAAAGATGAAAAAAAGAAACCAAAAACAGCCACAAAGTGGTGGAAAATGACCAGAAAGAGACAAAAAACGGCTCCGCACAACAACTACAAGCAAAAACTACGAACAACGCACAATTAAAAATAAACAATTGTTTTGTGTCTCTTTCACTCTGGATGTCTTGCTCCTGTGTTGGAGAGGTGGGGGCCTTTTACATATGTATCCAGGGGCTCACTGTCTCATAACCTTTCCATGCCTGAACAATATTTTGAGTTACAAATAGCAGCTAGTTACTGACATTATTTCCTATTAGAGTACTTGAAGTTTGGCATTCATTTATTACACTGAATAAGCAATGTGATAACTGTACATTTTACTATTGCCAAGAACCTAAACTTGAGTCTCACATTTTATTCATTTCCCAAATGTGGCCCCCTTCTTTGTGTCCCAGCCTACAAAAGTTTCTAAACCCGCCCATGTCCCTGTGATGAGAAATGCTAGTGAATGCTAAGCTTATGGCCAAAACAGCTTTAAAATGCTGAAAGTCATCACATGTGCTGTTAACATACATAATACAAGAAAAACCTTGGCATAGATGATATATAACCTGTGGCTCGAGGCTTAAGCTTACTGTGAGCAGTTTCTCATGCACACAACACAATGAACAAGGGCAACTGGTGTTCAGCTTTCCCTCTCAGTCCTGTGGGAACGCTGGGAAAAGACTCATTTGTATGTTACAAGGGGACAGGAAGGTCAGTGTGTGTGTTTGTCTGTGAGTGTGAGAGTGAGAGCCTGCATGAGTGTATTCTGTACTCTGAGTGTGTATATACCATATGTGTGCATTCATGAGGGTGCAGCCAATCAGAGTCAGCCTAGATCAGTACACTGTTACTAAGAGTTGGATATAGATCTCAACTGAGATGACAGAAATGAGTTGATTTAAAAAAAAGAACCCATCACTGGGCTCATGTAAGCTGCAGGAAACAAAACAAAATAAAAAAAACTGACTTTAAGAAACACTAATGAGACTTTCCACGGTGCTTTAAAAACAAGTGGTTAAAATGTTCCTCAGTGAATTAAGCTAAATTAGCATGGACTTTGGTTGACTTAGTTGGTGACTGGTCACTACTGTGATCGATTTCAGGGATCTACTACTACACTGTCATTAACAGTGCTGTACTGTGCAGTAGAAATCTATTTGGTATTCCATAATAGAGAAAAAATATCAACATTTCACAGAAGTTGAAAATCTTGCTGTGTTTATCTCCCTTCATGTACCTGGTCTTAACATGTGTCATGTGTGACTCGTGAGTGTTAAGATTTAATCTAACAAACCACCACCAACTGGTCCCTGAGGTGAACAGTAATAACAAGGTACAGACAGTGTGAGTTTCTCAGTTTCAGTTACTTTGAGCCACACAAATAAAATGCAGTTAAACCTCATCTTCAAGCCCTGCTCCATTCAAAACTTTCTAGAGATACAGTATGTCTTTATGTCTCTTTAACTGATCTTTTAAAACTTACAACACCCACACTGTGCCTCCATTTGTGTTTGGGGTTAAGATATGGGGGTTAGAATTAATGCTGCTCTCACACGGAGAGATGATCTTTTAGTACAGAGGTAAAGAAAAACAGATTTACTTACATCTGCACTGGGGCCATCAAACTGGACTCCTCTAATAGGTTTTTGCTCCAACACTTGATCCCTCTCCCTCCCTTATTAGCCAGAAAAGCAATCTCACACTTCTCATGTCTGTGAATATCAAACACTCTGCCACCACTCTGCACCTCCCAGCTCTCTGAAGGTGATTTAGGGGCTGACTGAGTGTGAGGATGGGGGTTAACAGAGCCACACACAGTGCTGTCTGGGTATTTCTTTGTGACCACTGCCATATAATCAATACAGGTATAAAAGCTGCCACAGCTAATGTCAAGACAGGAAAAATAAAAAATGGATTCACCTGGTTAGGCAAAGGCGTCACTGAAAACTACCAGTTTGTCTAAATATTGTACATAATGGCTAATGACTGATGTACAGAGTAACTAATGATGGTGAAACTTAAAGGGACAGTTCACCCCAAAAATGCTATTCATCCATCTAGATTGTTTTAGTGTGAGGTGCTGAGTTTTGGAGAGATTAGCGATAGAGATGTCTGCCTTCTCTTCAGTTTCATAGGAACTATTTTCTGCTACCGAACTACACCTGCCAACAGTATCACCATGCAGAAGAAAACCTGCATCTACTCATGGATGAGATGTTCATGATTGTGACAGTGTGGGATGTAAAAATTAATGGTGTCCTAGGCTGAGCTGTAACCTCTCTTCCATGAGTAGATGCACATTTCCTTCTGCATGGTGATACACTTTGCAGGAGCAGTTCAGTACAAAGAAAATAGTTCCTACATGAAGCTACTCACAAGGTCTGTGGATTATCTTGAATTGCCAGGTCATGATTTCTGGAATGACACATTGCTGTTGATTTTTTCAAACATATTTACATAATTGATATATATATTCAAGAGAAGACAGACATCTCTATGGCAGATATTTTCAAAACTTGGCAACTCACACCAAAACAATCCAGATGTATAAATAGCACTACAAGTAAACATGTATTTTTGATTTTGGGGTGAACGGTTCCTTTAATCCAATCAAATCATTAGCGTTTTAATTTTAGGTCTAATAATGTAACAATATATAATATTTACAGAAAGAATAGTAGTAGGGTGTGAGGGTAAATTACATCATGATCATGAAGATAAAATGTTACAACTACACTATTTCAACATTTTAATAATTTGGGGAATCTCTGACGTCCATTTGTCCTCATGACAGACAGAAAACATCTTTCTGATGAACGATGAACATTTAGCTTCTACACTACATGGGCCAGCAGCCATCCCTGCGGCAGAGGAATTAAGAAGCCTGGGAGATAACAGGGAGGCCGGTCACTCTCTGGTCGCTGTCTCAGACAACTTCCTGTGCTCTCTAATTAAATCAGGCCAAATTGGCTCGACCAGGTGAGAGCCTTAGGAGAATGCATTATTTCAAAAAGCAAGACTTCAACGTTTGACTTTTATTTCCCCCCCTCTAACAAAGTTGCAGCTTGCTAAGTAAAAATGCAGTGATGGTTGCACAAGAGGTCTCTTTGGTTTAGCTTATTGAGAGAGCTACAGTGTAAAAACAAATTCCTACAAGCCACAGCTATCCTAAATGTCCCTTTAATAATGTGGTAAAACACTGCTCAGGTTTATTTCTTAACTTCATTTGCCAGGGAGCAAAACACTTTTATCTCATACAAAGATAAGAGATGTATCATAACAGATTTAGCAACTATGTTCCATCTGCAGTCCCTGTGCAAGAAGACACAAACACTAATGCTACTATTAATACAAATACAGTGACCTCACATCTTCACATTCCCCTACCAGAGACAAACTTTGATTTGCTGGCTCTTTGACAGTAAATGGTAAAACGCTGCATTTATATGTCTTTTTAGTCTTCCAACCACTCAAAGAGCTTTACAATACATGTTACCATTCACCCACTCACACACATACATACATGGCATGGTGGCAGCCTGCTCATCAGGATCTCAAAAATGCAAACCAATTCACACACACACACACACACCCCAATGGCGTCACCACTGGGAGCAATTTGGGCTTCCATATCTGACCCAAGGACAGTCTGACAATGTAGACTGATTAGTGGACAACCTGCTCTACCACCTGAACCAAACTCATCCCATTCATGTTGTTATATGACACAAACTATTACTATCACTAAGTCAATAATGTGGCATGCTTAAAGGACCGGTGTGTAAAATTTAGAGGCATCTAGCTGTGAGATGTAGATTGCAACCAAGTGAATACCCCTTGACTCACCCTTCCCTTCAAACAATGTATGGGAAACTTGCAGAAAAAAGCAAAAGGCCCTCTCTAGAGTCAGTGTTGGGTTCGTCCATTCTTTGCTACCACAGAAATATAACGGCTCCACATGGTGGCCTCTGCATTGACATTGCCGCTACTTTGGTTTAGTCAGTATATGTCCTGTAAACACATACAAGTAAATTGGGGAGCTGTGTTTCTGAATAAAGAACACTGTAACGTCTACATTTCTCAACCATTTTCAATTATTTGTTTTTATATTAAAGGGTTCATGATGGTGTATGTTTTTTCCCTACTTCTGTAGATCATAGACCCTTGAATATAACGAGTCATCAAAATACGGTTGAGAAATGTAAATGTAGTGCTTTTTATCCAGAAAAATGGCAGCTCCCCCGTTTACATTGTATTTGTTCGTAGGCCACATTGATACATCTGTCCACAGCTGTCAATGCTGTGTCTATGTATTATATACTCATGACCCTCCATGATAGAGGACCTGCTCCATCTGTACATGTAAATGGTTCATTCTAAGGTAATGAAAACACAACAATTATTATTTCCAGGTGATTATATACTAATATATATATACTAAACATACTTATGAATCTTATATTCCATATTTTGCTCATAGAGCCAACTAAATCCCACACAATGAATTTTCCAATGTGCTTACACAAAAAAAGATATGCCCAACTTTAGTTCATGGTCACAAAAGTCAACTGTTATAACCATGCCCACCACAAAATTCCCCAGAGATGTTTGTGATCATATGCAGAGGTCCATGTTTATCTTCCACCTTGAACCACGTCCTAAAACTTGCAAACGGGCCAGCAGTTTATTTCCAAAATGGAACATTTGGACCCTTAGCCTCAACATCGTGGGTGGCAGAGAGAAGGAGCACTTGTTTTTCCTCTTTTCCCCCCTTTGCTCACTACAGATTTAGATGAACCATCTGGTGTTGGTACCTAACCCTGGACTCCTTGCACATTTGGAACAGCCGTATCAGCAACATATGCTTCTGTCTCCGCGTCTGGCAACCACACACCCATCACTGGGATGGGAGGTGACATCATTCGACTGCTCAGGTGTGCACTTGTAATGGCAGTGGATGGGGGTGGGGGTCTTGTGAGCCAGTCTGGCAATCTGAATCTTAAGATATTTCTAGAATACATGCTTTTGTCCAGGTGTTATCCCTTGTCTTCAGATAATAATATGCCTAGGTAATTCCCCTTATCTCTGATCACACTGACAGCATTGTACTCGCCACACTGACCTTTTCCATACCTTTTTATGTGTGTATCGTACCACAGACGTTGGCTGCAAGATATTTTCTGTAACTGAGCAGAGTGCCAGGTGTCTTGCTGAAAAGTTTTGGTACAGGGTGTTATGATTGGCTTTACCTGAGAGTTTAGTTTCATGGCTACATTTAAATCTGTGTTCTGTTTGTCCTGTAAATATTGTTAAATGTGCAGTGCGCAATTCTGGAGAACGACAATTGACTGTTGAGTCTCATTCCAAGGTCATCAAATACCAACGGTTTAGTTTGAGAGCCACGAACCCAAAGCGTCTGTATTTGACGACCTGGGAATGAGAATCAACAATCAAGTATCTCCCCTCATCGCTAGTTTTACGCAAGCCTGAACACAGAACCAAGAAGAAATGCAGAAGTCCAGTTTTCTCTTAGACCAGAGTATTGTTAAGTGTTCGCACATTACTCAGTGACAGTCTACCTACATGGCTTTGGTTGTTATTGCCCACAGGGTTTTTGAGGAAAAAAATGTCTAGGGGTAGACAAGAACTTTGGATATAGATAAAAATTTTGCTTATATCAAGATTTTCAAGTTCAAGGTGTTTGTCTGTGAACTGTTTTTATGCCTCTGAGCAGATGACAGCCCTGGCCAGAGGCAGAATGTTTTCATCCATCCGTCCATCTCTACATCCATTCTTCCCATTCTTGTGAACATGATATCTCAAGAATGATTTTAGAGAATTTCTTCAAGCAAAAATATCCACTTGGATTCAGTGATAAACTGATCAGAATTTGGTGGTAAAAGGTCAAGGTCACTGTGACCTCAAAAGACACAAGTTAAAAATTCCTACACTAATTATGACAAAAGTTTACATAAATATCTAAGATAGTCGCAGTGCTGGAGAGTAAGTACTTACATGCAACTAGTTAAATAATAGTAATTGTAATCTGTTGCAGTTGCTGAGAAAAAAAAATGCAATCAAATTACAGTTACTAATCAAAATGTTGGTGATTACAGAGGGGTTACATCCAAATATTGGTTTCTGGTTGCCTGGAAGAGAGCTGCACTATAGTGCACTATTTAGTGCACTCTTGTAGTTCTGATGGAAATTAGCCATTTGTTACAATTTTTAACTAAAAAAAATAATTATTCAACATAAACTTTCAAAACTTAGTCAAACATGCCTTCTGATCAGGCGCTGTTCTATTTTAAGATTCATTTTTGTGATTGGCAAGTTGTCACAAGTGACCATTTAATTGCCAATTTAAACCATCAATACGAGCCGCAGATTAGGCCAGGCCCTTCAAATCTCCCTCGCTGCCATTCTTTGTTATACCTGGCAATTTTTTTTGTCCACCAGCAGCAGCAGCCTACACAAATACAAGCTGAAATGCACCAAAAAGAACCCTTCAACCTAAAAAAAAAAAAGTGAGCAAACAAACAAAAGCAGCTTGATGACTAGGGGGAGAGTGGGCGGCCATGAAAGTGCTGAACACAAGCCCACGCCACCTTGGTCCTCCCAGCATTTTTCCTAGACAGGAAGATGGATGGGCCCAACTCTATTAATAACTACACTCCACTTACCATGACGCCAAAACTGCTAACACTGCAACTGCCCCCTGATGCTAGCTAGAACAACCACCTCCCACAATGTCGCCCACGTCTCTCCTGATAGGAACACTGTGTTAGGCAACAATACAGTAAACGGGTGCTGGAAATCTCCAACCTGTCCACCTTTCTTCACCCTCACCACAGGACGATGAACTGAAAGCCTCCTAAATGCTGGCGAAGGTGCCTCCGGTAGTTTTGGTCAGTGTGATGCGCTGACAAGTGTGTACAGCATGATTTACAGTGATGAGAAAACACAGGCTGCTTCTTGGCTTTTAGTTTAGTTACAGTGGCATACTTTGTGTGAAATCGAGGGCAGAAAAGATGGAAAAAGATGAGACAGTGAGTGTGAAAAGAAAGGAGTAAGAAACTGAGGGACTAGAAGGAGAAGCAAGAACAAAGAGGAAAAAATCAGGAGAAATACAGAAAAACGTAGAAAGGTGGTGAAAGAGAGAGAAAGAGGAGCCAATCTAAATGTGCAGAAGCATCAATGAAGGAACGCTATTGTTCCTAATGAGATGTGACAGCCCAGTATAAACTGGAATATGAAGTGAACCATGATTACAGAGGATTAGATTAACAGCCACGATATAGTGCAGTGAGAAAGCTTTTCAGGCCTGGCCTTGTTCCCTGTGTGTGTGTGTGCATAAATACTCTATGTGCTGTGTTTCTGTTCATGCATGCACAAATATGTATGTACTGTATGTGTGTGTGAGTGTGTGTGAGAAAGGGCGAGAGGAGGGGTTGTGTGTGAGTGACTACTTTGCCGTCATGTGAAGTGAGGGCAGCACAGTATACGAGAGATAGCAGTAAGGTCAGCTCCACCTTCACGATGCTACAGGCTATGATATGCAAACATGGCTGACAGTAGGTGCTTCATCACACAGTGGCAGCTTGACACAGGAGCCTTTTCTCTTGATTAATCCCCCTCTGCTGGCTTCCCACTATGAAACACGCTGCAATCTTACAGTATAGGAAAACCATAATAACACAAAGCTTTGCTCGTTTAGCCTCTAATCTGTAAACCTGTGAGAAGAAAATACGGCCTGTCAGCTGTCTCTTGCCCCAACTTGTAAATAAATGATTTTTGTAACACTATAATAACCATCATTAATAAATGGTAAACTGATAGCTTTAGAAACCATTTATTAAGCAACTATAAAGTTCAATAAACATCAGTTATAAGTTTTTAATGGTCATCCAAATAATGTTTATTGATGCACTTCACTGTTTTTATTAACTATTTACACAGTCATCCCCTCTCTCTCTGCCCCGTTTCCTGTCTAATCTCTGGCTCTCCTATCAAATAAAGGCAAAAAAAAAAAAAAAATAAAAACTATTTACACAGTATTATAAACGTCAGTTGCAACCTTTCGACAACCATCCAGACAATGTTCATAGGCAGCACGTTCTCACTCCCAACTTGTCAAATACAGCAGCTTGGACAGTGGTCCTTCAAGCTATGACACTGTTGGCTCCCATTATGTCAGTTTTGCACATTCAGGGCAATAATGAATATGCAACGTCCAGGCAGACTTCCAAAATAGAGTCGCAAAAACTACTTCCTCAAATTTAGGAAACAAAACTACTTGTTGGAAAACATCATGCTTTGGGTTAAAATTGTCATGGACTGGGGTTTTACTTAAATTCTTTCCTGTTTCATTTTGAAGTTCTTGCCTTCTCTGTCTTTGGCTTACTTCCTGTGTATGTCCCTCCTTTGTGATTACAAATTGTTTTCACCTGCCCCTGATTAGCCTCCCTTTGTATTTCGTCTTGTGTCATTCTCTCCTTCGTTGTCAGTTCGTCTCTGTCAGTTTGTCAAGCATTCCAGCCATTTTCAAATGTTTGTTTCCCAGTGTCTTTTAGACTTTTTCTTTGTTGTTGGACTTTGTCTAATATTGTTTGAATTTTAAATTTTTTGCCTGCCCCCTCTGAATCTGTTTGGACTGCTCACCTGGTTTCGACCTCTTTCTTCCTTTAAGCTTTATACTGACTTTTCATTATTTAATCATTTGAACTACAATCTCAGTATCCTAATCTACCTTTGGGTTCATTTTCTGAAACTAATTATTTTATATTACATTAAATAACAAATGATAGCATGACTAATAATAAGGAAACATAATCAGTGTTAACGGTGAAATAACTATTAAAAACTAAGCTTAAGTTTAATCACCATTACCATTTAATAATTACGGTTGTTATAAGGCAGATGATATTTGCACGCAGGGTGGAATATCCAATGTGGCAGAGACAAACCATGATCTTTTCCTAAATCTAACCAAACTGTAACTGAAAATCCTAACTTTAAATTCAACTTCAAATAAGTCAACAAAGTGTAGAAATGTGGTTAACACTGACTTCTATTTCACACTAGACTAAAATCCTACTCTACTGGAACAGGACTCAAACTCTGCTCTTCCACAGGAGAATCACGTTCTTAACCCATTCTCCCACTGCAGCCTCTTTTTAACAGTTATTTTGTCACTATTTATAACTGGACTAAGGGGTTGGGTGCGCATAGCTGAAAAGCTGCTGTGTGCCTATTCTCCTCACCAGGGTGCAAAAAGACACTGTTATTATAAAGTGTTACCATTTACCTGAGTTTTTACTCTGAGTTTCAATTTCAGGAACTTGTCAACAAAACTGATTTGTTCAATAACTGTAAAATACACTCACAGGCTGGTACATTAAATCTGATGTAAACTTTTAACACAGGGCAACAGAAAATATATGTTAGGTTTGCATATTTTTCATTTGCATCCACTTTCTTTCTGGAGTGAGCAGATGAGAAAAGTTTTGCTGACAGCGAGACATTCCCAAACCACCGGTGAAAATAACTTCCACCCCTCACCCAATGAGCCGTCACCATGTTGATGAAACACCTCTACTATGGTTGTGACATTCTCACTTTCAGGAGTCGTTTTGCCAAACATCACTACAGAGCATGCCTAAACATTTCCCATGCACAGCTTCCTTCATGACACTCTTTCACTGTCTCAGAAAGCCAATGAGCCAGCTAATGCAGGCTGGGAGTAGAGGGGTGTGTGGGGGTGTGGTGGTGGAGGAGGTGGTGGAGCAATCCACTTTCCCAGGTAGAGTCAGTGAAGCAGTCAATAGATTCCTCTCCCACATACATTTTTGATGGCTGTGGATTGCTGTCCCACTGCTGCTGTCTCACCTTCTCTCAGCTTCACTTCATCATTCCACGCACCCATAAAAGAGGTTCATTTCCTCTGCCCCATTTCCCTAAAGGTGAGTTTAGCAATCGTTCTCTCTGCTTGACACACTCACTCACAACAGCATTTCCTATCTGCATCCTGACAGCAAATACACATACAGGCCTGATGGCATATATACTGTTATGACCCAACAAAATCAACTCACAGGTAGCTGCTGATGTCAGAGCGCTGATTAAGGTGCACCGCCCACAGCCGCAGGAAGCCGTCGTAAAACATGATGATGGTGCACAGGCTTGGTGCTCGTGAATGTCATTAAAAGAGGCTAATGGCCACTGTCTGTTTGAGAGGTAGATCGATACGGTAATGAGGAGACGGAGGTGCAGGCGTAATCACCGAAAGCCCAGCGGTGCTGAAATCCACAGAATAAAGTAAAATTGGGTCCACGAGGGCAGCGGGTTGACTGACACATTCAGTGAGATGCTCCCTCAGTACATCGAATGACGTTGCCTTAATGTCAGAGGAGACTCTCAGTTTTTCTCTTTCAGTGCCGATTTTCACCACTTCACTGTTTTGTGTCTAAAACTCTCAAAGGTGGGCAAACATATCTGATGTCATATGAGACTTACAACCCAATTCCATAAAAGTTTGTTTCATTGAATATAAATAAAATCAGAATGCAATGATTTGACAATCGTTTTCAACCCATATCCGATTGAATACAGTACAAACACAAGATATGTAATGTTCAAACTGATTGACTTTGTTGTTTCTTGTAAATATACACTTATTTGAAATTTGATGCCAGCAACATGTTCCACAAAAGTTGAGACAGGGACATATTTAACATCAACAAGTGTTTGGGAACTGAGGACGCTAATTGTTTAAAGTTTGAAAGTGACATTCCTTCCCATTCTTGTTTGATATATGACTTCAGCTGCTCAAAAGTCCGCAGTCTCAATTGTTGTATTTTACACTTCATAATGCACCACACATTTTCAATGGGAGACAAGTCTGGACTGCAGGCAAGCAGTTGCTGCACTCCTTTACTATGAAGCCATGATGTTGAAACATGTGCAGAATGTGCAATGTCTTGCTGAAATAAGCAGGGACGTCCCTAAAAAAAAACAAATAACAGACGTCTGAATGGCAGCATATATTGCTCTAAAATGTGTGTGTACCTTCCAACATGAATGGCAGTTACCCATGGGCACTAACACACCCCCATACCATCACAGATGCTGGCTTTTGAAGTTTGCACTGGTAATAATCTGGATGGTCCATGTTGGTTTTTAATGCAATGAGGGGTCAAAGGTTACAAGCATTTGGTTTCGGTTTTCAGCCTTGCTCGTTATGTGCAGAAATTTCTCCAGATTCTCTGAATTTTTTAAGGATATTATGGCTTGTTGATGGTGAAATCCCTGTTTTCCTTGCAAGTGTGCAAGGAATACAGGGATTTCTATATTCAATTGATTATAGGTCAAAAAGGATTTTGTTTTTATTTATGTATTAAACAGCTTTCCAAAATTTTGGAATCAGGGTTGTATGAACAGCAGGGGTTCCTGATATTTAAAATCTAGTGTCACAAAGGAAGAGGTATCACAACATCCTAATGAAACACAAGGCCTGCTAATAGTGATTAATGTGAGAGATTAGTATAGCATTTAAGGTATAGTGGAGATGTAACATACACATTACTGGAGCTCATGCCTGGTGGATTTAAATGGAATTTCATTAGAGCTAAAAGAAAGAATGATGACTTTTACAACTCCCACTGGCAGCATTTTTATAGGCAGACATTTCGCACTAATGACTTGAATATGAAATAGTGACCCCATCGCACTGAGCGCAGTTTGAGTAAATTGAGCTCACTGGTAAAATAACCTTCACCGCAGTGACTGGTAAATCTGTTGTTAGAGCTTCTTACAGCAGGGGTTCTTAGGGTTTTCAGCCTCGGGACCGGAAGGAGAACTTTAATCTCTTGCCCCCGGACCCAAGCTCATTTGTACATATTGGTTTACTCTCCTTTTTTGATTATTCAACAACAGCAGGCCTTCGACCCAGTTATTGAGCAGCCTTACAGGTATTTCACAAGTTGAGCTACACTAGGAAATGCTGCATGCATAATTCATCACTGTGCAACACTAGCCTAAGACAGTGAAGACAATCATAGTAAACATACTCACATCTATCTATCTATTATGCAGAGGGATGGAAATACATGCTTTCACTGACCCTGATATGGAACAGGACACACGAGGGGTGTACTGGTTGTGATACAAGCACAGTGTGAGTGTCGGCACCGCCTTCTGTTGACGGTGCGTCTGTGAAATCCATCTGTTTCTGGCCATGACTGGCGGACTGTAGGGAACCAATGGAGTGAGACCTGATTTGGTGTCAAACGGAGGACTTGGATGAGGCAGCGTGTATAGATTTGGCCTGTGTGTATGTGTGCGTACGTGTATTGGATCCTGTACTACAGCTTATGGTGTTTATGTGCATCCTGGTGAGAGCTTGTGCAAACAGCCAGGTTTGAGTCACAGTCACTGGACAGAATGGAAAGACTAGACAGTGAGGAATTGGTGTTCGCACTATAAAAAAAAAAAAAAAAAATCTGTTAAGGTTGTGACTAATCAAAAGGACAGCTGTGATGTGACCTCATATCCATATGTTATACCAGCATTTCACGCGATCATGTTAAACAGAATAAACAAGGACCACGATCAGCAGGTCATAAGTTTAACCTGCCTCTGACTGAGACTGACTGTGCTGACAGACATCCTTAAAATCTGTTTAATTGTATTTAATTTATTCAATTATCTGTATAATTCATCTTTGTTTATATTCTTTATAACAATCTTGAACTTGAGGTTTACAGAACCTAATTGATTACATTTTTTTTATTGCCAACATGTATTAGTCAAAACTGAAGTGCCACTGTCAAATCTCTTTACATAGTTGGCTATACAAACATCTGTGTGGGCCAAACTGTGAATTATTTTTCATTGGTTTTACACAAAATGCATTCAATGACCACATTTTCAAAATCTTTCAACTCTTATTATTCATACTTCACCACGGGTGAAACACTTCATATCTGCTGCACATTTTTCAAATGCTAAGACACTGTTTTCAAAATAATTAATGATGATAATGATAATAAATAAATAAATAAATAAAAACATTCAAAGCATACTGGCAGCAAATTTCATGCATTTCTGCATTAATCATATTGAAGTATATAGAAAATCTAAGCAGAATATTTACAATAAATAATAATCATTTCATACATAGTTAATAACAATTTCAGCTGAAAGCCAGGCGTCCTGTTTTTAGTTTCATTACCAAACAGACAAAAGAGCACAGTACACAGTACTGTACAGTATGAGTGATTTAATTATACATGCTTTTTTATAATTATTATTGCAGCCCTGGAATTTAAGGGATTTTGTATTTTGTTCCAGCTTTTTATTTTTAGTAGATTACTCTATGCAAAGATATAGAAAAATAAAGTGTAATGTAGTAATGAAGCAAATTGTTATTATGTATTGAAATTTCTGTAAAAAATTATTCAAACATCAAAGATAAAAGTCATTATTTACAAAATGTTTTTTTTAGGTCAGTGTGTTAAGAGTGACGAGGTATGGTTTCAGAGTGAGAATTGTTGCCAGTATTGAGGTCAAATTAGCTTATTTTAAGACGTGTGTTTTGGCAAGTGATTTGGTCATTTCAGAGATGTGAGATTAACTGGTTGCTCAAGATGCTTGTTTGACATACAGACTGTGTGAAGAGTTTTGGAAATAGTTGTTTCAGTGTTGACTGATGCTTATTAGCAATTGAAAAAACCTGCAAGCGTTCAATCTGTATGTGTATGGAGCAATAGAGGCTGATACACCCAAACAGAATTCCCAGTCAAATGAAAAATAAAAGTAAGAACCACTAAAAGAGTTAAAAAGTAAGTACCAGGTAGTGATGCTTGATTACATACAGAACATAAAAAAACTCAATTATAAAATCAGTCAAGAACTGTGTGTGATAATTTGTAGCTTTTACGTGACTTCAAACTGTAGACAGCACTGTATCAATGACATCAAACAACTGCAAAGTGTGTTGCAGTACAACTTTAAACAGCCTGCTTTTGATCACCCAATAAAGTAATTGAATGTGACGGCATGTATAGTTAAAGAGTACAAAAGACTTACAAGGAATTAAGAGTGTGATATTATCGGCTTCTGGCTCATGCGTTGCAAAATGTCACTTACAATAAAGGCTCCTATTGTCAGCAGGCAGTGGGAGGAGGGCGGATATTTAGTCTGAAATGATGAATTGATCTCAGTTAACTTATGGATGCCGGACAACCCAGAGGTTGTCACTTAATGATAAATGGACGTAATCCTGAGCAACAGGGACAGCAAGTCAAGGACTTGGGGAAGGAGACTTAACATATGATGGATGATAATCATGCATACTATGTGGCAGTAATGCAAGTGTGATGGGGTGTGAATGTGTGTGTGTGTGTGTGTGTGTGTGTGTGTGTGTGTGTGTGGTGTCTGTATAACTATAATAGATAAGAGGGTTCTTGTGCCACTGTGTAGTAGCTATTGTGGTCGTCTTGACAGAGCAAATATGGTTCATTCATATCAAGAATATGTTGACATCTCTTTACATATGTACTGCAGACATGTACAAGTACATATATATGTGCAGTACTGTATCACAAAAACAGCAACTATGATGACATGTTGAACAAAAAGTTAACTAAAGTGTAGTAAATGACTAAATAGAGCAAAGAGGGTTTTTGAAACATTTTAGTGATTGTATAGAGTGCCACATACAGCAAAATTAAAATAGAGCAGTACTGCAACAAATTGCATTCACATAAAAATGGGGACTTAATGGGAGACAGATTAAAATAAGAATCATCAAAATAAAATCACCAGAGGCTGAGATGCCCTGACTTTAAGTCTCTAGTATGGGTCAAGCACCATAAGCACTGGATTTCTGTTACAAACTAGGGATGTGGAGTTTGAAAGACGTGGGTATTTCCCTTGATGCAACTCCCTGCAAGGAGAATGTATATAACTTTCAAACTCAACATCCAAAGATTTTAACTCAGGCTTTTTGTCAAAAATGTTTAATATCCAAATCCAAACCAAGATGACCCTGATCATTCATCATTGGGGTTATTTATTTATTTTTTTTTTACTTTTCTGACTTTAGAGAGCTCCCTTCAGAGCCACATAATTCAATTGTTTTCAGAGCCTGAATAACATTCTGAGAGCAAAGTGGGCTTCATGTGTATAATCACTGCCACTTAAGTGCACCTATTGACTGACATGGACACCAACTAAAATTACGGCCACATGTTTGCATGCAGTTTACATCCATGTCTGTCCAGACTCACATAATAAATGTGGTGAAGACTCTGAAGTCGTTTCATAAAAGCTTTTAAGTGTACGTTTTGGCAAAACGGAAGTTATCACTATACATGTATAGTGAACAATTTCCAATCATGCCATCTTTACTATTTTTACAGAGGAGTGCAGAGGACTGACGGAAAGCTTCAAGCATTTTTGCAGAACATTATGATGTCACAGTGAAGTTGACCTTTTGGATATAACATCATCACCTAATCGTTTTATCCTATTAGATATTTGTGTGTAATTATGTCATAATTAGCACATTAATTCGTGAGTTATGGCCGAAAATATGTTTTGTGAGGTCAATATTGCTGGCTTTGTGAGGCCCTTTGACCTTCGACCACCAAAATCTAACTAGTTCATCTTTGAGTCCAAGTGGACATTTGTTTAAGGTTTGAGGAAAATTCCCTCAAGGCTTTCTTGAGATGTCACATTCACAAGAATAGACGGATGACGGACAACCCAGCACAAACTTTATCTAATTAAATTATGTTTTAAATTATCAAACATTCCTGATATGAATGTATTTTAATTCAGCCTTGTCAGAGCTGTAATCAAAGATTTCCATGACACATACAGTATAGAATAAAAGGTGAAATGTGTGAGGCCATGACAGGCCACACTTCGTAACAGATGAAGTGAAGTCTCTCCTGGAAGATGCAGCTCTCCCATGCTTCCTATTTGCTCATGATGATGAGCAGCTCCATACTGGACACCGGTGGTGGCCTAAATGTTACATAAATAATTGATGGTCAAGATATTTCTTCAGTATGTTTTCATTGCAACTTTCCAAATATACTCTCATGTCCACTTCTTTTTCGCCAAACAATAGAGAAAGAGTTATTGAACATCTTTCCATCCATTGGTTGACTTTGGATCATGTTGGGAATAAGTATTTTCACTTTAACATGCTATTCCTCTGATTTCTTGTCCGTATTCTATGAATAAATCACCTCAAATCTTATACTGCTGACAGTGGGAAAATTAGTGAAGTTTGCTTTGAATCAATCAAGTTTTAAACACACTTGCTATCAGGAGAATTTGAAAGATGGACACCTCATAGTACAGCTGTAGGTTTTGAAAGGACCAGAAAGAAAGAACTACTACTGTCACTGACTCTTAACTCTGATGTTTTGGGCAAAGTGATCACCTCACGCAGACGATGAGCTCAGAATACTAATATGTGTAGTGAGCTTATTACTCTGAATAATTTTTCATATTATATATGTTAGTACTTACTCTTTAACATCAATCCTTGAGATTAGTGTATAGCCCATATGATTTTTCCACATCATCCACACTCAAAAGGAAATTCATCTAATACCACTCTGAATGAAATGATGCTGCAGTTATTATGAATTTTAAATTAATTAGTATTTTAACTTGTGTAAGGTCATGTCAGACCTTAGGCTTAAGTCACAATATTGTTTTCACAGTGAATGAAAACAATAATGTACATGCTTTTTAATTAGATATTTTTGAAATATAATACACATAAATATAAATAGATATAGTACAAAAAATTGTAAACATGAGTTCAAAGTAAAATATTCATTTGGGTCCTGGTGTTTTTTTTTAATCTTTCCAAACACAATCATAAACAACTTTATCTGTAATATGTAAAAAGGAGAAAATCTTCACCCTGGACTAAGCTGTTATCAAAGTCAAGAACAAAATGGCCTGAACATGTCAAATTATAAATCAAAGTAACTGGATAAATCCTGCAGCAAACCAAACATGCACAAACAAGCCACACTTTGTCCGTCTGTTATGGTCGACTGTGTATGATCAACACTTACAATATGAACAGGTTGACTGAGAAACTGACTGAGAAACTCAAACTCTGCCAGTCATCCCACTTCACAATCTTTGTTTTGTTTAAATCACCTCATTCAGTTTTTGTAGAGACCAGTATTCCAGTATGATAACATCTCTGGCATGTGGACCCACTTTATGCTGTGACAAGAAGAAGTTTCAAAGTCAGGCGGTTCATGTGCTGATGTAGAAGAATTTGGAGCTGATTTGAAGCTCTTCTAGACAATATCTGTGGTAGTTTGTATACATTATAATGTGAAATCAGTAATAATATAAAGAGATGTTCTTCTGATACCATTTTTTCCTTCCTGATACCAATACCTGAACAGTATTGGCCGATACCGAGCTCAATCCACTCAGTCCAGTTTACAATCACAAAAGAAAGACAATGCAAAAAGTCCTCTCTGGGCTTTACTGTGCAGCCCATCAAAGCCAAATAAAATCTGGAAATAAAGACTGAAATAACAGCTATGTACAACATATACACCAGGTACTCACAATACCACTGAGGGCAGTCAGTCAGTAACTGAGTCAGTGAGATTTGCAGCGTCCTGCCTAGCTCCACTAAAACACAGGCAACTCCTGGAGAAACTCTAATTGCGAAATACACAGACATCCAGATTATTCCTCCTCCTGACACAGACTCCAGAGACCTTCTGCTTTACCACGAACTGGCTACAATAATGCAGACTTTGCAATGTGATCTGATCAGTTGCAAACACACAAAAAGCTCAGGACATATAGATGCTAAATACTGACTGGCAGGCAGGAAGTGATGTTCAGTAGGGGTTCTCAGAAGAGTAATATGTTTTATTGTTTTTGAGTTCCTCAAACACATCAGTGCTCATAATAAGATGCAGGAATCTGCTGGCTCAAGATGAGTGTGAGTCTGTGTTTGTGCCACTTCCAAATGATTTCTGAAAAAGTGACCTACAGTACATAAAAATACCACTAGTGTGTCACTCACACTTCCTTGCTGCCAAACTGTTCACAGAAGCAAATTGTTGTCACTCTGAAACTGCTTGAAACCAACAAATGAATGATCACATGTCTGTCACTCACACTCGCCACAAAAGCAAACCATATTAAAAACAAACAAACCAGTAGGGATGCAAAATGAATATCAAGGCTGGTAAATTATCAGCTGATAATGGAAAATTTATAGTATTATTCTGATAAAGAAATTATTGCTGATAAATATCAGCTACAATAATATCTGATTTGATAGATTATGTCAAAGCATTTACTTTGAATTCTTAGGCAATGTGCTCTGTATATTTAAGTTTTTGATGTACATTACTACATTACTGTAAAATTCATATGGTACATCTAAGCAATGTATCTCTCACATAAAACAATTCTCGCTATACAACAGTAGTTCCACTCACCCGTCCCTGTTTTCATCTTCGTCTGCATTTGAGAGAAGCTGCGAGCCAGCCAGCGAGAGGTCCAGAGCGGCGAGGGGCAGATCTCTATAGCCAAAACTCACCAGCTGGACTGGAGGAGCCAAGCACTGGTTCTCATCCTCTACTGGCTGCGAGATGATCTCCAAGTCTGACAGACCTGCCTGCTCCACTTCCCTAGTGGCATGCCAGCACCAGCAACAGACAGACATAAGATGCACACACATATGCACAAAGTGGAGACAGAATAGAGAAAGGCATACATTACTAAAATAACAACTATGGTTTTTCAGATGTGTACAGAAATATTACATCACATCAGCATAATGAATGATTTAGGAGAAGAAGCCATCTTATTCTTTAACAATTAAGGTAAATAGTTTAAATACCAAAACCACATTTATCAGAAGAAAAGGACAGAAAATATTTTGTTGAAGAAGAGGATATGTAAGAGCACAAAAGCAGTGCAGATAAAAAAAGACTAATTATTCAGCCCAGCAACTTCACGAAGAACACATTCTTATTTACAGTGACGGCCTCAGGGAGTAAACGCAGGGTCAGAGGGGGTTACACACAAACACCCACTCAAGCACCAGCAGGGAGCTACTGAGCACTCACACAATCCTCCACTGCAGAGGACCAGAGGAGCTGCAGGTACACTGCCTTGCTCAAAGACAGGGTTTACCAGGGGTATGGACAGTGTGTGTTGCTGTGACTGGAAATTTGAGCCACAGTCGACGATCTTGATTTACAACAACTTAACACAAATGATACAGACAGAAGAGTGAAAAGAGGAAGACGAGTGACAAGAAACAAAGTGAGGACAGATAAGGACTGAGAGGTGGATACTTCCTGATATGCACTCATTTTGATGAAGATGATTAAGATAAAGATTATTGAAGTGAAGAAGGTTTGTCTGTTACACACAGATTGCTGTAACTGTCAGTTTTTGTATATGTTTTTTGTTTAAAATAAATACTTTGCTGAAAATAATAGACCTTTTTCACACCAGTCATATTGATATGAAATAGTAGGTAAACACAGGTGTCACCATTTAAGCTCCTCTTCCAGCAGAGCCTTTAAGCCAACATGCACAACAGCAGCACCCTCACTCTGTTTGACCTGAATGAAACAGCACCTTAATTCGTGTCACTGGTAACACCTGTGTTTACTAGGGCTGTTTTCGACTAAGGATTTTCATAGTCGAATCTGATTCGTCAGATTTTGCCGTAGTCGACGAATAACCAAACCCGCTGGTTTTCATCTGTCCGACTTTGACATAAACATCCGGGGTTGCCTAGGTGATCAGGGCGCACACGCTGGGCGAGAGGCTGCCGTCTGAGGGCCGCGGCCCCGACTAGTGGCGGGCGGCTGCATGTGGCGACAGATAACTGACATCGTGCATGATTGAAATATTGATTAACAGTATAAACGACTAGTGAGGGAGACATGGAGATGATTTTGTATCAAAAATAGGCTTTTATATTTGAAAAAAAGACATTCTATGTATCAATTTATGCTCAGCAGTCGTGGGCACCCCCGCCTAGTCAGAATGGTATGGTCTAGTTACATAACAACATTTTCCGACGATTCGACTGCGAGGTTCATAGTCGAATCAGACCTCTCCGAATCGAATCGTCGAATATTCGACTATTGAAAGTCAGCCCTAGTGTTTACCCTACAATTGCATATCAAAATGGCTTCTGAGAAAAAGGTCTGTTATTTAAACGCCACATCAGTAGGAGTCTGTAATGTTTATTTGTCATTTTCATCAGAAAATTATCAACCTTGAAAGTATCTATTCTATTTCTCAAAGTTATGCTACTAAGCTAAACTGAGCTATTGCTACTACCAGTTATGGCAAAACTGTAACTGAAGTGAATGTTCTGTATTTATTTAATATGAAAAATATAGACCTTTGTGCATATCATATGTACAATTATTTTGCTGTGTAAGAAATGTCAGTGAGAGGTGATGTGAATCACACTTGAGATGTTGTCCATAATAAATAGGACACAATATATACCTGCAAGAGTAAGTGATAGAAAATGCATTTTGGTCATTTTTGGCCCACTTGGACCCAGTTGGAATAATAATTCAACACCTTAATTTTGTTTAAAGAGTGAAACTTAAGTAGGTAAGGTTCAAAACAATATTTTTTAGAAATACCTAGAATATGAAAATATGAAATATTTTTGTCACAAAAATATTGAAAAAAGTTTCTCTTAATATGAAGGCATGTACAGTAGGTACCACACTTTTATGTCAGTATTGGACGAATTAAACAATTTGGGCATTAAACAATTTAACAGGATAACTTCAACAAGTTTAATTCATTCACAAATGACAGGTTGGATGTTAACCTTAAAGCCATGGCCACCTTCCTCTTATCCAACTAGCATCTTTTAAAGGCCCAGTGTGTAGGATCTGGTGGCATCTAGCAGTGAGATTTCGGATCGCAAACACACCGTCCCCTTCCAAGGAGTAGGAGTACCTACGGTGGCGGTGAATCTCATGCAAAACACAAAAGGCCCTATTTAGAGCTTGTGTTTGGTTTGTCCGTTCTGGGCTACTGTAGAAACATAGCAGTGCCACATGGCGGACTCTGTGGAAGTGGACCCGCGCCATCTGTAGATATAAACGGCTCACTCTAAGGTAAGGAAAAAGCAACTAGTCTTATTTTCAGGTGATTATACACTAATGAAAACATACTTATGAATATTAATATTCCATTTCTGCCATATTTCCTGCCATCCTTGTAAATCTTACACACTGGACCTTTAAACCTTAATATCTAAACACATCAAGGCTGCTCAGTTGCGGGCCAGCAGCATGTAACCCAGCGTGCCCACAAGCCCCAGTTGTGTAAAAGCTGGGCCATCTCAGTAGAGCGTGGAGGTGGAAACAAATGCTGAGTGCAGCTGCAGACTGACTGTGTGTGCCCTGTGGTGTGTATTTTTAGACCAGAGCAGATGCTGGTGTATCATGTCTGCTGTGACGTCATCGCCTCTCTCTTTGTCAGCTGAGTGGATCCCCACTCTCCTTCAAACGTCAAAGGAAGTCAGGAGAAAGGTGAACGGGGAGGGGAAATGAGAGGAGGAGCGGGAGAAAAAAAAGGGGCTGGATATCAGGGGTTATACAAGAAGGACAGGGGAGGGCGATAAAGAAAAGAGGAGATATGAACAATAAAAGAGGAGGAGATGGATTTTTTTAAATGGCCCAGAGAGATTGAGCTGAAACCTAAAAGAGTGAGAGGAAAAGAGACACTGGGGGAAAGAGGGCAACAAAGGTTCAAGAGGAGGACTAGTACTGAGAAGTTGAGGTAACTTATAAAGGTAACAGGGTAAAGGAAAATACATGTTCACTCTTAGAAATAAAGACACAAACTAGAACCTAGAACCCTGTTTTCAAAAGAAAGGGTTCTTCAGAAGCAAATGGTTCTAAGTAGAACCTCAGCCCTTCAGGAAGAACCTTTTTTTCTCAGAGTGAGTAGAGAAAGAAAGGCAGAGGAGGAAAGAACCGAAGATGAGGCAAAATGAAAAAGAAAGAGGAAATGTAGAGGTGATACGATGAGACAAAACCATGTGATACTGTTACACAGACAGAAAAAATTATAAACTCTTGTCTTTAGCTTTCGTTATCACTCACATGATATTGCAGGTTATTCTCTATTTTTCATTGTGGCTTGGGCACTCATGAAACAGAGGGACAAACTGTAGTGAATGTAGTAATGGTTGTGTGCAGGGAGAATACAAAGGGTATTCCAAGCAGCCATTTGCTTTATACTGATAGACTTTTTCCACTTTGAGTTTCTGAATTCTTCACTTTCTCTCCTTCTTTCTCCTACAGTCATCCTCAAACTTCCGTGACAGACAGCACTGAGCGACCTAAAATTTTCACAAGAGAGACATGCAATCTGACAGACAGGCAGGCATACCTTTAGGAAAGGACAGACAGGTAAACAGACAGGACAAGACAGATAGATATGCAGGCAGATAACAGATAACCCCCAACACACACACACACACACACACACTCCATGACCCCAAAGCATGACACAGCCACGACTGATTAAAATATACAGTGATAATGTCAACACTAAAGGACCTTTGATACAATCTGGAGTGACCTGAGCTGTTGGAGGGCACCATCTTCTCTGCGAGTGACTGTGGGGTGTGTGTTTGTTTGGCATTGGGAATTGTGGGGTATGGGTTATACATATACACATATACATATGCAATATTAACAAACATAAAATATAACATTTCACGCCCAATCCAGGGCATCAAACAGCCCCTGAGTCCTAAATACATATCTTAAACGTTAATGCCCAAACTAAGAAACAAACTCTTAAAGGACATTGCTAAGTATTGTAGGAAAAGCATTGTCAATCCGCAGTCAGACAGGATTTGGCCATTGTCCTTGCCAATTTCAATTTCAGATCAAAGTGCAAAAAGATGTGCAGTGAACAAGGCGAGATCAATACACATCTGGAAGCAAATATGTCTCAACCCCTTTTTCAGTGAAATGAATGGGGAGAGGTGTTTGGTCTAACTGAACCTTCAGTCAGATTATCATTAAAATCAACAAAATGAAACATAATGACTCTGTGACTTTGCATCTTTAAATGGAAACACCACTGATTTTACACATCAAAGTCTGTTTACAGGTCTTGTTATTAATTTGAAAAAGTTGTATAAAGCCTTTTGTGGGTTCAGAAAGAACCGCAAAAGTCTGATAAAATTGTCACAAGCCAGCATCGATTGGGCTGAAGTTAGCTAACCTTTCCCTCTGTAGCCACTCCTCAACTCTGCTTGAGGCTAGCAGTTCGAGGCTAAGTTAGTTGGTACTACCTTAGCACACAGGAATATCTGCCAAAACTGTCAGTGGTTGAGTTGCATTATGGGTAAAGTTTTGACGAGGAAGAGTAAGATGCGAAATAAAAAAAGAAAGGGTCTGTGTCCAAAATCATCCGCTACTTTCACCATTTTGTGGTGCTACCTGGATGTGAAGTGACAATTATTATACCTTATATAGAGGGGTCAAGGTATCCCACAATGCACTGTGAATAGTGTCAACCGATGGTCGCCAACTAAGCACTGTATACTACTATGCAATGCACTGAGAGAAATGACATAATTAAGAGCACAGAGAAACCTGAGTGGAGAGTAAAGCGAGGTGTTTGCAATATGCAAGCCTACTGCTACATGGCACTAAATCTTACTGGTCCTTTAAATGAGTGGAGTAATGAAGCATTCTTTTTTAAGGTACTTTTATGCCACTTCATCTATAAAACATTTTTTTGTAATCTACAAACTGGAAGGAAAACTGCACGAAGAATTTGATGTCACAAAACAAATCAACTGTTAAAATAGCTACATCTGATACAAACACTATATGATCATAGAGGTGCTTCTAACTTACATAAACTAAATTGCCATGTAAAGCTCCAAAAGACATCACACAAAAGAAATCCAACTGAATCTCATTGCCACAGAGACACCTTAACCAGCTGTGAAGGTACTAAAAAAAAAACATGGCCATATATTGTAACTACAACCTGAACCAGCACTAAAGCAGAGCAGCCTCGACCCATTAAACCCAACAAGTGAACAAATGGAAAGTTTGTGAGCTGAACACCAACAGAGCATGAACACAAGGAAAAAGGCACCAGCTGTAGTTATTTTACCACACCAAATGCACTGAACACAACAACCAAATGAATGAGTCATGGCCATTGTAAGCAGGTGTATTCTCAAAACCATGTGCCTGCTGGCGGCAAAGAACTTAAGCTGCACACACTCTCTGTCCCATGGAAATTCTGCTAAACTCCTGTACAAAAGGGCCAGACATCTATTTATTTTGGATGTTTTTTCATACAATGTGAGAGACCACTGGACTAAACACTTATCCACATTTTCTTCTTTAATGCTGGCACTCAGCTCTACAAGCAGTAAACAACAGAGAGATGACTTGAGATGAGGTAAATTACAACAAAATAACTGCCCACTGATGGTTCTTTCTTGATATACTGATAATGGTGTAAGTTAAGGGTGAAAGCTTCTTTAAAAAGTAGAGGTGCTATCAGTTCCCAGAAGTAGTCTATCATAACTCTGCATGTATAGCATATAACAGCTTTTTGTTTTTCATTAATAAAAACCTTTTGCTTTCAGGAAGAATATTATTGCAGTCTAGTCTCAAGAGCTGCTGCCCTCATCCCAATTTGATGGGATTATTTCCCTTGGTAAGAGGGCCTTACATTTCTTTCAAGATACATTTTCTATATAGTCCAAAAGATAGTCACCAGAGGCTGTAATGCTGTTGACTCATGTACAATGCAATATGTATTATATGAGCGAAAGAAAATAGATATTAAAGTAAAAAACAGAATATCACTTTTTTCTGTAGGCAGCAGCCTTTTCTTGTCTGTTCAGAAAATGTTATGGTTTCAGCAATCTATACAGTACAAGCATACAAATAAAAAAGAAAAGAAAGGAATGAACAGAAACACAGAGGGGCAGAAGATGTAAGAAAATCTATACATGTGAATCAAGTTGTGAAAGCCCTGGACTGCCATGACACCATCATAACCATGACATGAACATGAAAGAGTCTTAATGAATGTCTCTTACACAGCGTTGTTGAATACTCAGTTCTGATTGGTGAATTCCACTTGAATCACAATGTGATGTGATTTAATTGTAAAACTATCAAAGATGTTTTTTCTTTTTACAAACTTAAACGTTGATTATTTTATATCTAATTATGACCAAATAGCATTATTGATAAATAAGTTTTGAAGCCAACTTTCCATGGGCTTTAAATGGCAAGTCTCAAAAATAAAAGCAAAACAAGAATTTACAAATGCAATTTAGTATGAGCAACATTCCCCCACTGTAACTGCTTAATCTTTAAAGCCCACATTTATATTTAATGAAAGCCTACATTTAGTAGGTTCTGGTGCAACATCACTATTGCTGACTTGGTTGCACTGAAAAATGACCAATCGACCAAGTGGATGGACTGTGTCATTGTGTGTCCAGCCACGGTAGATGTATGTCAGGAACAGACCCGTACGTTGTCATAATGTCGAAGTTGCCTCAATGACAAATACCTGCACACTTATTTTACTTGGCAAAGAATTAATTCCTGCTCTGAGGCTGTGGATATACAGTATTATGCCACAGTGTGTTGGCCTGATAGATGTTGTTTTCTCCACACTTCTCCTACACACAACACCTCATCCATACCACCTCTCATCTACAGCACAGCAGCAGGTTTGGCTCTCTTCCCAAACAATCAGGACCATACACATAACTACTCATGACAGACACAAGCTGTCCAGACCCCACCGGCCCGCAGCTTACAGTAATGTACCTTGTGCGCTGCCTGGCTGCCAGTTGAGATATCAGCAAAAGCTGCGGACCCATCCCATGGATTTGTGCAATGTTCAGCAAAGTTCTTATGTGAAGCAATAGGGGTTGTCAAGAATTTTGAGATAGTTGTGATATTTTACTGGATGTCTTTACATCTCTGAAAAGTTGCTTGAGCATGGTAGTCCATTACAGTGTATTAACCCATTTTATTTTTGTCAAAGTTATATTAATTTTGCATGAAAATGTAAATTGAAAATGTAGATTCTTTTACAAAGTGGACTGTGCATTAGGTCACAATACATTAATGAATATAATTAAACCCAAATTAAAAGCAATAAGAAAATTATGTATATCATTAAAAAGTATAATATGCATTTAACAGCTCCTTACAATAAAATGTTGCACTTTACCAGTGTTAGAGTTATATTGTTATAATGCAATAATATAATACAATACAACAACTTCATTACACTGAAGTCCAAACAATGTCGATACAAAAAACCCAAAAGTCAAATCTGTCTCTGTTCCTATCCAAGTATAAATATAAACACAACATTTTTGCTGGATTAAATAAGAATACTGACCTTTCTGTGTACCCCCAATGTTCTTATCTAACCGAAAGTGGCAATTGCAAAATTCTCAAAAACATTATTTCATGGAAAAACTAAAAAGACTGCGACTGCAGAAGAGCACCCACAGGACAGAAGTGATATTCAGGGGAACAGGAGGATTCCCTCGGGGTGGCAGATAAAATTACATAGTGGACTGTTAGAGTTGTGGGCCAGGTAGGAAAGGTCATTATGTGACAAAAGTTGCTCAAGGGACTTCACTGAGCAAAGCAGAAGGTCATATAAGTGACTGGGAGCCAGTGGCGCTGAAGAATGTTCTTCCTCCGACAACTGGGAGTGTCTCGCTCATCGTGACCCTCGTGACCTCTCTGTGCAATAAGACTTATAAGCAGCCTTGAAGAACATAAAAGGAATAATTTGGCTTTATTTGCTATTAGCAAATGTTACCTAAATTAAGATGGTGAACATGTTAAAAAATTATACCTATGAAACATCAGCATGTTAGCACTGTTGTAGACTCTTAGTCTTCTTTAAAGGAGGGGCAAACGATTCTGGTAGGAAGTCAAATACTGACACTTTGGGTTGGGTTAACTGAGGCTCACTGTTTTGTTGAGTGGTTCAGTCCGAGCCACTAACCCACAACCTGGAAATAAGACTCAGCAATCTACTACCTTTCTCCAAAGTCTCTTACCCCTCTTTTAAATATCTATAATTTAAAAAGTAAAAATATCTTTTGTTTCTGCCAATAAAAAAATAGTCTCAATCAAATCTATAGAACCTTGGAGCCCCATGATGGCCGACAGGGGGTATCTCCCTACTGCTGGCTAACAAATACAGGCATAAAATGTCCCAAAACTGTACTGATTTCTATTTTTTTTTTATTAAATCAATTTGACTTCAAAGTGCTTTAAAGGGATAGTTCATTCAAAAATGAAAATTCGGTTATTATGTCCTCACATGCCGATTGAGGGTCGAGTTTATTTAGTCAGTCCACAAAAACACTGCTGGAGCTTCACAGGAAAACAGTGCTGCAGAATCTCCTGAACAATGAAAGTGAATGGTGACCAGTTTTCAAACGTTAAAAAAACAATAGAATAAAAACATAAAATGCCTCCATACTGCTTGTCTGGTGTAATCTAAGTCTAACACTTCCACTGTTTGGAAAAATCTGCAATGCTGTTTTCTTGTGAAACGTTTGAGGACTAAAAAACTAAACCTGGCCTTCAATTGGCATGAGGATGAGTGGACAATGACTGAATTTTCATTTTTGGGTGAACTATCCCTTTAGAGGGAACTCCGTACATTAATATCCTGTTTAAACTTTTATTGGACACTGTTCATAAATCCTAAATTCTACCTTCATTCTGCATTATGAAAGCAAGATCTGCTAAGATCTAAACAATACACTGCCTCACAGTTGTGTGCCAACACCAACCAGTCAAGTTGCAGTTACATTCATGTCTGTCCAAGAAGACTTTGAAGGAATTTAATAAAAGGTGTTAAGTGTTTTGTTTTTTTTATTGGCAGAATGGAAGTCATCACAATGAGTTCAAGTGGACATCTGTGCCAAGTTTGAAGGCATTCTTGAGATATCGCATTCACAATCTGACCAACAGACAGACAACCTGAAAACATAATGCCTCTGGTGACAGCATCCATCAGTGCACAGGCATAAAAATCTGACATTGTCTGCTTTCATGTTTTGACATGTAGCATATATGCTGTATAAGCATCTATCAAGGAAACAAAACATATTACATATTAAACTATGAGACATTATTTCCACACATTGCATCATTGAAAAGACACTTTCTGGGGAAGTAAAGACATTGTGTATCCATCCAGGCACATTTTATCGTGAGTCTCACTCCACTCTGTTTGAGGCCTCTGTGGACTACAAGATCAGCACACACACGTTAGATTAGGCAGTCTGAGCATAACGCCTGAGGATCTAAAACACACCAAAAACTTGGCCAGAACATGGAGACACAAAGCAGATGTTCCCTGCTCCCACCAGCTGCTGTGGAGAACTTTGGAGAAGCTGGACATCATGGTGTATTAGTGTTACGGACTCATTGCATATAAACAACTGCAAACTATTCTACAACTTCTAACTTACAATCAGACTCAATGCCTGAATCAATGTAATAATTGTGTTTTGGTGAAAACAACATATACACTGTAAAACATTATACAGGAATTAAGTGGAATTAACTAATATTTTCTAATTAACCTGATGTAAATACACAAATTATAGCAGTTCAAGTTAATTAAACTTAAAATTCTTGTGATTATTTTCAGAACACTTCAGAACTTATGAACATATTTTCTCTCCTCTATATTGAAGTCTTTTGACTTGAAATGATGAGTTGAATGAATGTACTGAGAGTGGAATCAACTCATTAAATGAAGTTTCTAAAGCAACATGATCAGTATATCATCTTAGGCTTCCAAGCATGAATTGTTTGAGCTTTAAAACTCTCCTTAGACCCTTGTTTTTTTATAATTGCAATTAGGGGTGCAACAGATCACAGAACTCATGGTTTGAGTCACAGATCAGATCACTTTTCGGATCAGCAAAAATGAAAAAAAGGTGGGAATAGGGCTTGGCTTTGATCTTTCTCTGTAGTCACCACCAGAGTAATGCAATAATTATAATTTATTATAATGGATATATAATTTCTGTATAATTTATTAGAATTATTATATATTAATAATTAATAATAACAATAAAAAATATACTATAATAATACTACACAGTATACTTTGAATACTATGCTGTACTGTACTATGCTATACTATAGAACATATAACAGATTATACCGCACAGTATAATACACTATTATACTCAGTACTTGGGCTCAATGCCATGCCCACAGCACCATCTGATTGGTTATAAGTTATGAGTAACAGCCAATCAACACAGACAACACACTGTGTCACAGACAGGCAGACACAAATTTGCACCACTGAGCAGAGCAGAGTGGTGTGTAGAAGTTAGGACAGCAGCTAATCAAAGGATCAATAAAAATAAAAAATCCTATTATCTATTTCTATGACGACAGCATGCCTAGTTTCGCAGTCACACCAGTGAAATTGCCCAAACCCATGGTTGAGACTCTGTCTTGTCTTTTCACCACAATGCTGCATTGAGATTTCAGGTATTATGTTAAAAAGTAGCACATGCATGTAAAACCATCACAGTTTCCACACAGACCACAGGCAGACGACGATCCATTACACCCCAAGTTTGAAGGAACCATATGTCTAATACTTGCTGTGTGTCTCTAATACACTTGAATAAGTCACAGTTGTTTGTTATAGTTTGTTACAGTTGTTTTCATAATAATGAAAACATTGCAAACCATAATAAAGGTTGGTATTGAATTTAATCCCTACCCTTTTACGCTTAAACTTTAATAAATTCAGCAGGTGCAGTTTCTCATAATGTCTTTGTGACAATGCTGGAACAAAGTAGCTCCAACAGGAGTAGTTGAAGCTGTGAGTTCTTTGCATGAAATGAAGGACGGACTTTTCAAACTGAGAAAACATAAAAAGAAGTTTGTAATGTTTGTCAGTCTTAAGAGTTGTTGGTTCAACTTAATATCTTAAGCTCGATGACCAAGTTTTCTCAAATATAATTGAGTTAAAGCTTGTTTTGACTCATTATAAAATTACCTCAACTTGTCTTTTCAATTTCAGTCAACTTAATTAAGTAGGATAGCCTTGACACTAACTTTTTAAAACATTTTTTATGTTTACAGTGTATATACTTCACACTTGTGTTTGTTATAAACTAAGAAAAAAAGTATTTTCTTGCTGCTAAGAAAGTAAAGACAGTGAGTAATGTTTGTCTTTGCTGCTGACTCACACACAACGTAATATGGATTTCACATCAAAAGATGAAGATGAGGCAAAAGAAAGACTGTCAGTTTTTACCTGCGGGACTTTATCGGCATCCAGATTAAACTGTGCTGAAACAGTGATACCAGCAGAAAAACATACTTCACCTCACATTCTCACCACTTGCATTTTGGTCAATACACACCTCGGTCGGTTCACCCACAGGTCATTTTCAATGCAATAATTTGGAAAACATAACTTGCTGTTTAGCATAGTGTTCATGTTGTAGGACAAAACACCTGTCACTTCAACAGAATTCACAAATTGCTTCGGGTAATTTCTTAGAACACCCAATTCAACTTCAGAGAAACTTTCGTAATTTCACGCCAGTGGATATTAATGAAGTCTGCCCAGCACATTAGCTCATTAATAATATTACAGATTAAACTATGATGAATTGGTGGACTGCACAATAGACTGTTCTGGCCCTGGTGTGACCAGTCTCTTATCTGACCTTTACAGATACAAGCTGTAGAAGACACAGGAGACACAGAGACCCTCGTGGGGCAGGACTAAGACAGCAGATGTACATAAGCCTTCTTCATAATGGAGAGGTCCACGGACCTTTTTACACTGTGTCAGTTTCCAATAATAGATTATTTTAATTTCTACAGACACTATGGGGAATATGGGTCTTGAAAGACTTAATGACTGAAAAGACAGATTTCTGTAGACTTGTGAAATTGACTTTACTGCCTGGTGTGTTTCTTCTTCTCTGTATTTTTGCATATAGGGCAAACGTAGGAGACACACGGTATATTCTGTACATCTATTTAAGGTGTTGCCTGTTCTTGAACATTATGCAGACTTCATGGAAACTGATTTAATTCAGAGTGAGCAAATAATTATAATTATAATGGAATTTACAGAAACAATTTACTGGAGGAAGACTTTTCCCACAGATAAGACTGATTAGTTTGAAAATAACAGTGGTATGATGATATATGGAGGAAGCTGTAATGATATAGGCATTTTTGCTCATCAAAAAAAGAAAGGCCAGGCAAGGAACCTTAAGCTCCAAATGTCAGAGACAAAGGTAGGTTGAAGTTGTTGAGTCTGCCATGACACACACTGAGCAAAGACTGTAAAAGACATAATATCTTCCATCTTATTGTATCATGCGTGAAGGATTATAGTAAAAAGAAATCTGCCAATGACTTTGGCAGACACTCACAGGACTTAAAGGGGAACGCTAAAGTTGGGGGGACTCACAAGTGAATTACAATCACATTTAGAAAAACAATTCCTGTCTCCTGTCAAATCATATCATCCCACCCAGTATCACTGCAGGTCATGAAATAGTAATGTGATGTAATCTATTTATTTGTGTGCATGGACACAGATTGTCAATACTTTTTATGACAGTCAGCACGACTGTCAAAGTAATAAGGATGAATGCAAATTGTATTTATCTAAAACAATCTCAGTCATCTTGGGCGGAGCTGAGCCCAGGATGCAGCAACCCTGCAAATCAGTGTTGGGAGGAACTTGTTCTGGTGGAACATTTGCATGTGGGAGGTAAGTCCTGGCATTAAAGTTAGTAAATCCCAGTAAAAGAGAAGGAAACAGCTTCTAGATTGTTTACATTTGTACTATTAGCGGCCCAGGTGCTAATTTGCCATTTTTAGTTGCTTGGAGGTTATTGTTGTTTTCCAGGTACTCTGAAAACACAGATAGCAGATGGCACCATGCTGAATGCAACAAGCAACCAATGGCAAGCTTATAGCTGCAGTCTACACCCAATGAGTCTGAACAATGGTGAATAATACATTAGTTTCAAAGTCGTGTCGCGTAAAAATGGGAAATTTGTCTCCATGTACCCAAATCTGAAAGGCTAAATTCAATGACTATTTCACAAACTGCTGTGAGACTGTGTTGTATCATCGGGGTTTTCTATTTGTTTGTTTTTTACTTTGAATTTTTTTCCTGAACCACAGACCTTATGGCCATGCAAATTATGCAACTGTTTCAGAGGCTGACTAGTACTTTCCATAAAGAGTAAATTGAACTTGTCATGTAAAACCTTTAATTTGACTCACCGACTGTCCTGCTGGGAACCACTTGCTCTCGCTAAATGTTTTATAACCACTGTTGCTTTTTGGAAAAGGGGGCATCCCTTGTCCACGTCATATAGATCTCCTAACCTACATTTGTTATAATAAATAGCTAATAAACAGTGTACATGATGCCAGTGTACTTATGAAAAGAGCCAATTAACCAGAATATCAGTCCACCCGTAGACAGCGTCTCTCCCATCAGGCAGAGCGACACCATGTGTTTGTCAGCCCCCACCCTCTGAACAAAAGAGGCAAAGCCATCCAACCTCTCCACCTCCCTTTTCAATCATCTCATGACTCCTGATTTATTTTGTAATTCTTTGGACGGGTCCCTGACCCCTTAGTTGGGAACCACTGGACTAAGCAACCCAACAATATGTAAATTAGGTAAAATCAGCACCCCCTAAAATTCTACTTACACACTGCTGCATCCGTATTAACAATCTAATAATATTAAAAAATCAATAACAGGAGCCATTTTTTGCAGAACAAGTGCTAATATTTACTTTATGTACATTTTGCTGATAATCCTATTACTTAAATAGGATTTTGAATGAAGTACTTTTACTTGTAATGGAGCATTTTTACATTGCTATACTGGTACTTTTACTTAAATAAAGCTACTTTTACCACCACTAAAAATAAGAGACTGATTTGACAGAACACTAATTCATAATCTATTTGTATTTTCACATTTGCTTAATTTTAAAAGACAGGTGTGTAGGATTTAGTGGCATCTAGCAATGAGCTTGCAGATTGCAAACTCTCCATCTTACCCTCCCCTTCCAAGTGTGTAGGTGAACCTACAGTGGTAGTGAAACACAGCAATTCTTATTCTCAGGTGATTATACATTGATGAAAACATTATGATTATTATATTAAAATTATGTCATATTCTGCTAATAGATCCCCCTAAATCTTACATGCTGGACCTTTAAATATAAACCTTTATGAAGCTGAGAGTATGACATCCTCCTTATACAGAGTCAAGCACTGATTTGTTTTAAAATTTAAGGTCTTTTTTCCTTCATAAACACTAAATGATGTTCAAAAATTCAGTGCACTATAAACACTAGAAAAGATGGTTTAAACTTTTTGCACAAATGAATGAATTAAAAAAAGAGGAATCAAAGCAATGTTTGTTTCTCATTTAAGATTATTTGTTTTGCTATTATGTATAGCATATCTTAATGACATCAACATCAGTCTTTCAGAGTGAAACATTTTTCTGTTGAGCTGTAGACAGTGACTGTGTGGTATATAAGTCATCTGTTTTAGGATGCATTCCACCTTAACCACAGCATGATATGACATTGCTACTGAGACCCGCTGAGCTGAGATCTGTATGGGACCACGAGCAGAACTGGTTCTTTTCTAAAAGCACAAATGGAGCGATGATTTAGGGCTATTCATCTAGGTCAAGAGAATAAATGCAGCTAGTTAAGATGAGACAAATGAGCGAGTCATGCTACGCCAGCAGAATCATGAGTTAACGGAGAATAATGATTTTCACTGTTCTCCCTTACCTCTTACTTTGTCTTCACACACTCACAAACATACACACACAGGCTGCAGCACGTTCCTTCGGTAATGCATCAGCTGTTCTCACTACACACTCGGAGCACAGATTAAAAATGGAAAGCTGGGAGAAAACTGGAGGAGGATGATGTATTTGTAATGGTCATGGATAATAATAATAATAATCAATATACTGTGTGTTGTTTCACAGAAAGGATTAACATGGTGACCTGTGTTTAGGGCTGCAGAATGGACACTGTGTTGTCAGCATTGTGCAGGTGTGTTTCAGCATCTCAGTGTGTGGCTGTGTTTAGCATTCAGAGTGATGCGGGTCAGAGACACCTCAACGGTAGCAGTGTCTGAGTGAATAAAGGTCATTATTGTAGAAATGGAGGCACAGAAGCCTGGGAAACAGTGACAGAGGGGAGACTGAAAGAAGAGAAAAGTTGAGATCAGGAAAAAAGAGGCATGCTGGGACAAATAATGTGAAAGGAAGAGAAAGGAATGCATGAGAATGTTGTCTATAGCTCTGAAATTCCCTATTAACAATTCTCCATTTCTGATTTTTGACCATACATGTTCAACCCATTTTTTGCCATATGTGGGAAAACAGACAGTTGTTTTATGCTGGTTGATAGAGTGAGAAGGAGAAGAAAGAAAGATCAGTGATGGACTGTACTTACTCAGCATTTGCCATGATGCTGGGTGATAGAGAGATGAGAGATGGTGGTGGTGCTTGTCACAAGGTTTCCACTGAGTTTTCACTGTTTTAGTGCTGCAGTTCACCTTTTCTCCTAATCGATACTGCTTTCATGTTGAACCTGGAATGAACAAGGTCATTATTGCAAGTGAAAACAAGAAACATTCATTTATGTTTCCACACAGGACTAAAATAATCTGTGTGGCTGGAGATCTAGACTGTTAGTTTTAGGCCTGGTAAGTGCAGCATTTCAATATCAATAAAAACTGTAGCAGCTATTACAACATCACAACTTCTGATATAAACAGTTCTATAAGCCAAGAAACGCTCCTTCTCTACTGCATCCTATGATTTGTTCCTTATATGTAGAAGGGCTATGTATTGGTGAGAATCTGGGGGCACAATACATATCATGATACAGGGGTGTGATTAAATACATTGCAATATACAGCAATACTGTAAGATAACATAACACATTAAATCTAAATGTAGTAAAACTGTCATAAAGAACACATCACCATATGCATAAGTTCTGAGTTATGAAAGTTTACTTTTTCATGCAATCAACAGTGAAGATAGATAACACTGCTGAGGTTCAAACACACAAAATGAACCAGTCATTAAATATTTTATCACAATATCATGATACAGTTTTAAAGAATTGTTAGTGTGACAAAACATAATATCCCACTACTTAAGCGTATTGATATTTTATTAACCCCTAGTATTTAGTGATGAAAACTGTTAAAATTGGTGTGCCTTTCATCTTATGGTAACCCTCTTTAGGGGGGCTCATCCTTATATGGTGCTTAACAAGGCTGTAACTAATGATTATTTTCATTATCGATTTATCTGCCATTTATTTTCATGATTAATCGATTAAACGTAGTCTATAAAATGACAAAAAAAAAAAATATATATGACAAATGCTCGTCACAATTTCAGAGAGCCCAAAGTGAGGTATTGAAATTGCTTTTTCCCTCCAACCAACAGCCCAAAACCCAAAGACTCATCATTTTCTATCATAAATGACAAAGAAAAGCAGCAAATTCTCACATTTAAGAAGCTGGAACCACCAAAAGTTTGCCATTTTTGCTTGAAAATGGCTGAAATTATTAATTGATTATCGAAACAGTTGCCAACTGATTTTCTTTCACCCGAGCAATGGATGAATTGTCTGTTGCAATTCTAGTGTTCAATATCAATTTAAACAAAACCCCAATCTTTAAACTATGAGTCACAAATATTTTTGAAAAGTTCAAATCAATGAAAATGTCAGACATCGTCAACAATGGACTATATTGACACCAGAACCAAGAAGTCACCAAAAGACTGTTACAACCTTAAACATAAACCAAACTTTTATTCACAACCCTGAAGCATTCCTCTGCTTACATTTCTGGGATCTAACACTCATACAAACAGAGTTGGGTGCCTGTCAGACTTTCACTTCAAACTGATTTCCTTGCTGGTATCAGATTCCAGAGAGGAGAAACTAAATGAGAGTTGTGTGGAGCTCCTCTCAGTACAGAAATGAATTATTAATCCGGAGCAGAGGACCTACCTGTGTGAGATTTACATTGTTGTCGGGTAATCGTGCCTCCCGCTGCCCCCTTGCTGATAGTAATGTCTCCCTCGGTGGTGATGAGAGTAAGTGAAGCAGCAGCAGGCTCGCAGTGTGTGTAGGCTGCAGCTATCCTTAGCACTTTTGCATTGGACGAGCACCACCACCACCCCGCCGCCGCCGCTGCTCCCACTTGCGCTGCTCGGATTTCAGTGCAAAACCAAAAGAGAGGCTGAAGCTCAAATGCAAGAAGCATCGTCTCTCGGCATGTTAGCTTTTTAAGTGTTATTCAGCTCAAACAACGACCCTTTAAAGTGCGATGATCTCCTCCTCCACCTCCTCCTCCTCCTCGTTGAGGCTTGTGCGTGTGCTGCTCCAGATCCAGGCTCCGCTCCTCTAGCCGAGGGTTTCCCCGGCGAGCGCTGCGGGGAACCCTGCGAGAGGAGCTGTCCAGGTGCTGAAGAGCCCGACGAAGCCCCCGGTTCTCCACCGACCCGCTCCCACAAGCAGCAGCCGGCCGACACAGCGCACAATTTCATCCAAACGCCATCAAAACATTGACGTTTTCGTGCCGGAGACTGACAGTAGCCAATGAATCGTGTGACATTTGCATCGCTCCGGTCACGACATAGCAGTCTAAAAATGTTGGCCGTGTGTGTGTGGATGTTTGTGTGTGTGAGTAGATTTTCTCAGTTCCCGATTGAGGCCAATTTGAGAGCAGAATTATCGCCACAGATGATTTTATTAGCTTTACGCCTGGTAGGTCGTCCCTCTCCGTGTCATGAGCGGTTTTTTATGGTTTCCCAAAATAAAGATACTATGGGAATATAAATTGCCTTTACAGCAATTGGCTTAACCGTTTGTCATTCATCGGGATTAGCCAGTCGATGGTTAAAGCGCACATCAATCAATCTGAAGCGTCTCTTTCCTTTATTTAAACACGCCTGGACGTGGGCTGCTGGAGATGTTATAGGCTGAAGCTCACATTTCAGGGTGTGCGCAAAATAACGAAAAGCGGTGATGTGAATTAACTGTAGTAGGCCTGTGGTTACAACCGAGGGAGGATGCGTAACGCCCAGTGGTCTAAAGACGCTGCTGTAGTGGTTTGAAAAGAGGGGTTAGAGAAATAAATGTGGCACATATCTACATACTGGATGTTTGCAATTTATTGAGGAAAAAAGCAGAACAGACATGATTTGGCACATGTAGAAAAGTGCATCAACACCAAAACAACTTTGTTCAAAGAGCCATAAACACTAACTTAAAATACATTTTAATTTGCATCTTCACTCACTGTACTCAACAAAAATATAAACGCACCTCTTTTGGTTTTGCCCCTATTTTTCGGGAGTTAAAAAAACTGATCTGAGACTTCTTGTGCCACAAAAGGTTTATTTCTCTCAAACCTTTTGTCTGCATTGAAGTGTTAGATCTGCTAATTCAAGTCTTGAAAAATGTGAGCAAAAACAAGCGTTGTGTCAATATTTTTGTTGAGTATATAAGAGCAGATGTGTGTATTATGATACAAAGGGCTTCGTTAAAAAAAAAGTAAAATATTGGAATTCTCTTGAAAACATCCATTCTTGCAACAATCATTGCTCCAGCATGTACAGAAAAGCTGAACTTAAACATATTAACAGCAACTAATGAACAACAAACAGGTATATACTGGAAGTTGCACTCATTAGGATATTCTTCTTAGTGAGGAAAATCAATCAATGACAGGTTCATAGAAGACTCAATGGATCTTGACAGAGAAAGATTCTACTATTTCTTATATTTGGCCGCTTTTTCAAACATTTAACTAGGTAGTTAGTCTAAGACTATACTATCAAGATTTCAAAATGAACCTTTATTGTTTTTGCCAAGGATACCAAATATATCATCATCTCCACCAAATGCATAATTTTTTCTGATACTGGACACTATATCTTCAATTTCCAACCAGTTTCCGAGGTTAGACAGCAGAAGAGCGGAGTCAAAAGTGAGGTGAAACAGAGTTTCTGGTAGCTAGTGTCACTTGCACAGCCAACAGAACAGCCATGTTCTCTCATCTGTTTCAGTATGACTTTTTCTTTTAAGCTACAGAAGCCACTGTAGGGAGATGAAGTAGCCATTTAGCCCAACCATTAAGAGCTGGAAGTAGGTAGCAGGAGATACAACCTGACATATGGACAAAAAGAAAACAGGCACTGTAAGATTCTGACTGATTTCCACGTGGCCAATAGCACCATGGTACATGGATATCTTGCAAGAGTATTAATTTGTAGGCTAACACGGTTTATTATTTTTTCATTGGTTAGACAAAGAGTAAAAACCATAAGTGTAAAACCTACATAATAAGGAAGAGCATTCAAATCAAGATTACCTTGATTTTGTGGAAGAGGGACCACACTCCTCTTATTTACATGAATAAAAAAGTGCCTGCGCTGAATCAACAATTATTAACAAAGCTTGGGGGACACACAAGCTTTTATAATTTACTCACCTGCAAAGCAAACAGACCATGAGGTTTGATGACAGAGCGAGGAAGATATGCCTTAAATGTGTGCGAAATTTGGGGAAACTATAAACATATGTTTTACAAGAGCGCTCTATTACAGTTCAATGTAAAAAGAGATTTTTCTTTTTCTATCTGATCTTTGTGAAAGTTTTAATATGATGCTGTGTTTACACACACACAGTCTCCAAGGGACACAATTTCCCAAATGATGCCATTACATTGATGGCTAAAGGGATCATTTTCCTGCTTTATGAGCAGAAATGGTGACAGCAAAATTCAGTCATAATATGAGTTAACACTGTACACAATGTGTCTTGTTCCCAACTGCTGTCATAAACAGAAGTGTGAAGGGTCATCTTTTCTTTCCTGTTGTCCAACGTCACTGTGGATCGGTCAGTCAGCCTAGATGAACCAGGGTCATGACTGTGGTGTACTCATGCTGCAGACTGTCCGTGTCAGTGTCGCAAAGCGTGTAGTCATCTTTGATGATTCGGTCACAGCCGATCTCGCCGTTGCCGAACAGGCCAAAGAGTGGGGTGCTGGGAAACACCTTGTGAAAGGCGTCGGCCTCTACATTGGTCTGGTTGTTGTAGTAGTTCTGGCCTCTGCCCACGCAGGCAAACATGAAACCTATGGTGTTCCTCTCAGGAATTTTGGCAGCCTTTAGCCGCCGGATCGTAGCTTCAGCCGCCTTTGGGTTGCTGATGTCTTGGTCCAAGAGCACGGATGCCCCTTGCACTTTAGGGCCACTCAGGGCCAGGCCCACTACGCCGTATGCACCCTGGCTACAGCTACAGAGCAAGAAATGACGAAGCAGGGATGGTGTGAAGAGAAAAGGCCACAGATAATTTAATTCAGCTAATGGTAAAATCATAACTTCCAGTGTTCACCTATATATTCAATCCAAGTCTACTGTCAGTTCCACAAATGGCATAACTGACAGAGAAATACAGAACTCAATCACTCAAAACTATGACTGTGGAAGCTTCAAATTATATGGACTTTGGGAATTTGCATAAAATGACATGCATTTGTTATTTTTGTATCAAGGCATTCTTCCCAAATTTGGTAAGATAAAAACTTGACTGAAGTGAAGGACATTAACTCACCAGTGTCTGGTGGGAGAGAAGACACTTTCTACCAGCCCTCCAGCGATGAGGGCTTTGCTCTTGGCCAGTGGCTCCAGTATCTGGCTGAGGAAGCGTGCTCCTCCAGATTTATATGCCTCATAGACAAATATCAGCACCACACGCAGATCTGGGTTGTCAACTAGTCCTAGAAAGAAAGTATGACAATTTAAAAAGTGATATGAAAACAAGTTGTGGAATATTTTTCAAGTTTTGCATTTCTCTGTTTAGATTATTGAAAAACTGCTGTAAGCCTCCACTCACCTGCTTCTTTCAGGGCTGTTGGGGAGATGGACTTCTTGCAGAAATGAAAAGGCTTGATGTGGACACCTTCCATGCTGGGGAGCATGATTGCAAAGCCAGCCTCACCCTCCTGGTACTCCTGAGGAGGGCTGGAGCAGGAGCCGCTGGGAGTCACTGTAGAGAGAAGCAAGCAGTAAGTACCACAGAATTATTACGTTACATGCAGTACTTTGCACACGTCATGTGTCATTCCAAAACAAAGCAGTGAGTAAGTTCCTACTCTGTGGCTGACAGCATACTCATCACTGAAATCAGATGTTATGTTAACTTGGAAAGAAAACCTGTTCAATCTTGGCACATAACTAAGAATCCCTTAGTACATGTATTGTTGAAGCATAAGTTAGATATTAGAATTTTCTTACTTTATAGTCCATTAATACAACCATCAAGCTTATTGCTTGCAGTGTTAGTTGCAATCACAGAAATCAGACAAAATCTGTGGCATCACCCTGGTTTCCAGAGGGGGTGTGGAAGACTGGATTTGGGTTTACCATTCGTTGCCATCTTGGACCCATAAAATTCTAATTTGGCCAAAGGACAAAAAACCTGAGAAAACCAGATGTGATAGGAGAGAACCAGGCTCTCATGTGTGACACCTGTCAACAGACCTTTTTTTTACTGAAGTCATATTGATATATATTGATATTGATTGATATGAACAGTGAGGTAAACACAGGCGTTACCAATGATACTAATTGATAACCTAACAGCAGTACGAACAGTAGTACTAATTAATAGTTTATTGGTATCACTGGTAACACCTGTGTTTACCTTACTATTTCATGTCAAAACGGAGGCTGTGAAAAGGGTCTATAAAGATGAAAAAGCATAGGTATAAGTAAAAACATTAATGATGGCTGAATTCCATTTAGCTGCCTCAGTTTCAGGGTTCTGGGCTGCTTCCGAAATTTCTAACCAACATGTTAAAACAGCATGTGAGATTTCCAAAACCTTGGTTTAAAACCAACAGTACATGAGGTTCATACTATTTCCAGGGAAATATTACAGTATGCAAACAGTGGACACTACGCCGGCATAAATATCGCACAATAAAATTCAGTAGTGACAACCAAAACAACATAACAGACAGAGGCTCTGGTGTAACGTCAATAACGCTTCAAATGCTTCAAGTTAAACATTAGTTAGGTTTCACTTTGACACGTGTAATCTAATTTTTAAATTAGTTCTTCGTTGGCATTGGTTACCATGGTTACATGTCTCCAACCAGCAAGGAGGTCTCAGGAAGTGACATGATACATGCTCAGCTGTGCATCCAAAAAGATCCATACTACTCTTTATTTACACAAAAGTATGTTGAACAATAGAACACATTTTGAGTATGTAGTGCAAAGAATGCGATTACTGACGCAGCGCTGGTGTTGTGCATGTTGGCTCACTGTCACAGTTTAAAGGCTGTCCACAGCAAGAGCTATAACCATAAAAATATCACTGTAAAAACAGTTTTAACTCAAGTGGATGGCAGAGTCCACACTACAACTATAAAGCTGTGGTTTAGACACCTCCATCCACTTGAGTTAAAACAATTTTACAATATTTTTATAGTTATAGTTCTTGTTGTGGACAGCCCTTTACTGGGAGACTTAAAGCCATCATTAATGTTAACAATAGCACCTGTACTTTTCCTGCTTTGACACAAGTCAAAATGTCAACTGTGAAAAGGGCCTAAAGACTTCTCTCACAGCCTTTATTGCTCCTAAATGAACAATGATTCTCGCCAACTTCGGGTAGAAAACAATGTTTGGCTTTGTAGTGAGAAGTTAGAAGATTTTTCATTTTTTGTGAAGACAGTTTCTTACAGTCAGCATCTAGTGGTCATTAGACAAACTGCAGCTCGAGGCACTAATGTACTGGCCTCACTAATCAACTCTGGTGGTTCCCATTGGGTTGGGAGTAATTTGTAAAAAATCAGCAGGGGAAAAGGTTCAGCAACACACCAGGAATGATTTCAGCACCCTTTAAGTTACAGGATCATAACATAAGCAGCCTCATACACCAGCGCTACACCTTTTAGAGCTTAAATTTTTGTTGAGCTGAACCCCTGGTGTGCAACTGTATTTGTACACTACAGAAATACCAGACATCAGAATCTCATTTAGTCAAAAAGACTAATGCTGAAACATTATGTCTAGGTGTATCACAAGTCATCTTTTTAATTCTGTGCAGCCCCACTACCAACACGCAGAAATAATTAGTTGTAATCTAGGCTATATGGCAGACTTATCACAAGTAATCTATAGATCCAACCTTATCCTATCAAAGATCTCATTCATTTGAATTAGATGTGTGTGGTGACCCTGGGGTGACCCTCAGCAGCAATATCACAAAATGAGTGTTATCACAAACAGTCGAGGCTGCCATTAAACCTGATAGACGATGGGAGCCTGATAAGCCATCATCTTGCAGAAAGAGATGTGGCTGATGGAGAGTGGCTTCTCCGCAGGATTGTGATTATATGGAGAAATGGGGAGCACAGCGCCAGGCAGACTAGGCAATCCATCAGAGGGAGAGGCAGGGAGGTGCCAGCCACCAGTGGTGCTTTCTAACTAGGCAGCAACAGCGGGGATTAATGCGTAGTCCTCGCTGCTGAAAGGTGAACTATTTCTCTTAGACATACCCAAGACACCTGGTTAGCTTTTTTTTTTTTTTAAAGAGAAGATGACTATGCCAAGGCCATTTTGTACCATCATAGCCTTGAAGCAGATTTAAGAAACATTTTAAATTTTAACACTGAATTGTCCTGTATGGGGCTATTCGATGGTTTTACTGGCAGTAAGGGTATTTTATTGTTTTCTATATGAACGAGGAAATATGACAAATACAGAAAGAGGAACACTTACAGACTATGCCTGGTGTAGCGATGCCCATGATGTCACAGCCTTTGGGGAAGAGCAGGTTCAGTTCTTCAATTGTGTCTGGACTGTGACGACTCTTTTTTGCTTCAGAGTTGTTGAGAAAAAATAACATGTTAATAAGAAAGGTCACTGTTTCATATGCTTGTCATTTTAATTATTCATTAAGAATATACTGCTGGAAATTTATATGTCCTTCTGATGTTCTTTAGACTAGCAAAACACTTGTTTCTTAGCAATGATATGTTTACATTTCTTAGTGGAGCAAAACATTGCTATATACCTGTCAAGAAATTTTTAAAATATCAGTAAAGTCTCTATGAAACAACAAACACTAGCAAATCAATATACAAACTTTAATATGCTTTTTTTTAATTGGCTGGCAAATGTCCGTTAGTCCTAGTCAGTAGTTTAACTACTGTTCTAAATCAGCATGCAAGGTATATTAAACAGTATGTAACCATAGTAACTATGATTATGCATCACAGTATTTACAAATTAACTCACCGGTGAAACTTGAGTGTAAACAAAGTCTATATGACAACTTCAACACATCTTGGCTGTTTTTTTAAGTAAATACAAACAGCCACGATGACAACAACAACCTATGCCACTGAAACTGTAGTGACAAAGAGGAACAATGGTCACGAGTGGAAACTGACCAACAGGGAACAGACACTCAGTGAGCCAAAACCTACTGCTAACTGGCTTGCATCATAATATGACCCCAGTCTGTAGCAGTGTTTACCAATTCAACTGTCAGTAATTAAGGTTACTGCAGACATTAAGTTCTCTTTATTGTTTAATGACTTTGTGGAGCCCCTACGAATGTAAAAGTACTGCAAGTAGTCAGACTCATATTAGTGGCTTCCAGTTAATAATGCAGCCCCAAACACAGGTCCAACTTTTGTTGTATTTCAGTAATATCTTGTTTAAAAAACTAGAAGGTGGGATTAAAAGCATTGTGATTATAAATAAAATGTGAATATTTGTAAAAATAATATTTTTTTTTTTTTAAACACGCACTTATATGCACTTACCAGATGTATTCTGTCTACTTTATACAATATAATAGTCCAACAGCTCCGTGTACTATTATTTAATACCAACCTTTACTCTGTCTGTAGCAATAAGCTTGTCCACTGAAGGCCTCACAGTCTACCATTGCCAGAACTGTTTTGGGCAGGAGAAACACTTTCTGAAAATAATCAGAAGCAAAGTGCATGCCTTTAAACACTGGGCACGAAACGTGGTCCAACAATATAACACACCTTATAAGTCATTCGTATTTAAAGATACATGAGATGAAATGTTTTTCAGTCACCTCCTGAACACATTTTTAGGTTTTAATGCCGAGCTTACAAGAGGAATAATTTTTGACTGAGCATGCCTGTTAAGCAAATCTTCAAGGCAAGCACTGCTATCAAAATGTTTACTATACTTCGTGTAGTTTTTGCATTGTGTATGCACCACTACCAACCTTGTACAGCATACCTGCGAGCCACTTGCTCTCTTAAATAAAATGTTACTGTCCCAAACAGCTTTCTGTTCCAGTTCCCGTGATGTGGGTGTCATGATTTACCTCCACCTCCTCAGAGAGGATGCTGCAGAGAGCATGGGTCTCTGTATTAGACGGTCCACAGGCTGACACCCACGTCAGCTGCTGCTGAGTCCTCAGCACTCTGCGGGCACAGTTTCTCCACAGTCTGCACACACTGGAAAGAACCACAGAAACATTCAACTTTGACTGCTCATTTGGTAGGAACTTGGCAAGAGAGTTAGCTAGCTGCTACTTCCGTGCTTCTGTCACAGACGACTGAGCTCCTGAAAGCAATTACTGAGTTACACCTCAAGTATAGTGACACACAACCTTTAGTCTATCAGTCTCATTCGCTTTCTAAATGTTTCTTATGTCTCTGAAAAGTAGTTTCACTTCCATCGACAGCCACTGACGCTAGCTAACTTCGCTATTTAGCATACAAACATGTTCCGTTACCTCGCGATCCGGAGAAGAGATTTAGTCGGTACGAACGTCAAAATTCGTTCAACCACCTCGGCAACGTTGCTGAGTACGTATGCAGCCTTGCTGTCTTGAAAAGAAACGCTAAAATCTTGATTTTCACCCATGTTTCCCTTTCAAGTCGTGGGTTTTCCAGCACGGCTGCCCAGCTACGACCTTTCACCTTTGCTCTTCAACCGCTGCCACGCGAGGCGCATGGAGGTGGCACACTGCCCCCCAGCGGCGAGGAGGAGCTGTGGCAGTAAAGTTTGCCCCAATTTTCTTGTTAAACTTGACAAACGGCAATTTTTAAAGAATATAATGAACATTTTCCTCTGCTACACACTATTATGTTTATTACTGCTTATATTAAATATTAATATAATACATTGGCCTTACATATCAGTCATATTTCACTGCACTGGTTATAAGCGACAACAAACTGGGAGGTTATAACTCATGTTTAACATTACTATATTGTGGCGATGTAATGATGTATCGGTGTCAAGATCTATCACAATATTTATTAATTATTTTTAATTCTATGGAAGGACTGGTATTTACTACTAGCAGGACATGCAGGCTGGCTAATTTTAAAGAAGGAAAGCAGAAAAAGCACTTCAAGTTAAAAGGAGAAGCTAATTTTATCCCAACAAAAAAGGCCGTACAAACCAGATTTCTTATTTGTCAAAAAAGATAATTTTTTTCAAAGTCATCATTTCCCTTTGTTTTTTTAAAATAGCACAACAAATATCATGTCATGGACTTTTCCGTGCTATTGTACCTTGAGTTTTTGGAATTGTTCTATTCCTAATGTACTATGCCATCTTTTTCAATTTAAAATTACAAGCAAGACTTCCACTTTAAAGGTTTAGTGTAGTATTTTGCATTATTTAAATAAACTTGGATATAGAGAATATAATGTAAGATGACAGCTACAGTAATAAAAGAAAAAAGTTCTCTTTTGATATTACATTTTCCCTTATTCCTTCATCAGTATATAAAAATGCCAAAGAAACATTTGTAATAAAGCCAGACACAGTAAATTATCTTGATCCAACCATTTATTTATTTATGATCTTTACATTTCCAAGATAAAATGGGAGACAAAAATCAAACAAATGACAGAAAAGTGAGTACAGTGTGCAAACATTTCTTTCACTTAGCTGAACAAAACAGTACATTCAAGCAACTGGGCTAAGAATTCCTTCCTTGTCAAACTGGAAGTGTACAACATCGACACTGAATAAATGTTTATAATAATACAGAAGAAACAAGACAAGCAATTTTACAAAAGTACACAGAATAAAAGTCCCTTTTATATAACCTTGGCTTAACTTATGGCTTCGTTCATGATGATTATGTGCAGTATTTTTACCCACAACAGTGCAAATTCTCCCAACATATACATGTAAACCTATTAAAGATATATAGTGAGTTTTAACTGACCTTTGATTACAGTGTAACGGAAACAGTGTAGTTGAACTGTAGCTCACCGAAGCTGTTTGTGCTACTTTGTGTAGAGCTCGTTTCTTCAGGATGACAAGGTCAGAGGAGACATATAAACAGAGGGCCCAGCATTATCTGTAGCAGCCTATATGGGAGCCAGCCATATTCAGAGCAGATGAGGCAATGTGGAGAGGGAACAGAGCTGGGTCAAATGTTAACCATCTCCATTAGAGTCTGATCCAGCATCTGCTTTGCGCTCAGGCCTTCTTCTTTAGCACGTGTGAGTTTATCTGTTAATATAGCATGGCATCAGTTAAAATCAGAAAAAAAACACAGCGCAAAGATGCACAAAATATAAAGAAAGCTCTAGCCCAGGATAACAGTGTTAGACATGTGCTGCTGGATATTGTTACAAACCTTACCAGTGTGAGAAAAATCACCTTTCAGTACATTGTTTTTTTGATAACAGAAATTAGCATTCACTGAGTACATATCATCAACTCCAATACAGTGAGCCAATTCACTGTAAATATTATACTCAAGCTATAGACAGGGCTGTAGGCTATATGAGCTGGGTTTAGGACAAAAGAATGGCTCTTTGCCAAGTCTGTTTGACAACGGATTTATTTGTTGCTCATGACCCACCGAATCACTCCAAGCAGCCTTGCCAAACAAAAAACAAAAAACCTCTAACCTCAAAAAAGAACACGAGCACCAATTAAACCCCAAATTAGACACCTCCATGAAAAACGCTCCCTTTTTATATGTCAAAATTTATCATCATCATCCAGTGTTCGTGCTCATTCCAAATTTGAGATCAGGGCTGGGGGGGATTTAGATGCATTGCCAGTCTCTCTTGAGAGAACCGATACAGGAAAGTCAATAATCAGACATTTAAAACCCAATTCTCAATCGTGATCACTTCTATGAGGTTGAGGGGAAGAGGGACCTGGACAAAAGGCACACTGTATGCAAGTAGTATCCAATTAAACTATTTATGGATCATTACAAATACGTGACATTTTTAAAATAGCGAGTAGTCACACAATGAGAAGAAAATCATGTATTAAAATGAAACATGAAACATTTGCAATGACGCATCAATATATCAATAATGGTTTTAGAAACATAGCCCCCAGAATCAAATCATGAGGTGCCTAGAGATTCCCACAACATCCTGACTAAAATGCTACAGATCGAAATAAATTTTTTTTTACATCTAATAAAACACCAACCAGCCCCAACTGCAACAAGTCAAATCTGCATTAAAACCAAAGTAATGGGCAGTTTGGTTTTCAGCACAGCTCTCACTGCATCTTGTGATTTTCAGTCAATATTTGATTATTTTTGCTGAAAACTTGTCCTTCCAGTTTAGCTGTCATAGCATTACAGAGGGGGGTTCAGGGATGTTAGGAGGGTTTCTGTAACCCTTGCAGCATTTTGAGCCTTCCCTAGCCATCATCGGCAACTAGCATCATCATCACAAGCCTTCACGCCATGACCAACAGCACCATGCAGATTTCAACTGCACTGATGTGCTACAGCCCTGTCAATAACTGGAAAATATTCCACAACTTTTTATAACCTGAGGTTGTCTGACCTCCCACCTGAAACTGCAGTTTGAGCATGCATAATGAGAAAACCATACATTTGTATCCCGTTTGTTGAAAGCATTACTTGGTTGAAGTTTCCGTGTCATGGACACAGTTGTCTATACTCTTGTTATATCACAGCATTAGACAATATGCCTGGACATTTGAGTTTCAAAAGAATGAAAACATACGAGCGCCTGTCCCAGTTTAAGCCTCGTTTAAAGCTACTCTCAGTTCATTGGTCAGAAGACGGTTTTTCTCAAGCTGCTTGTATAGATGGTCTTGACAGTCAGAAAGCAGGTAAGAGAAAAGGGAAAGAGACAGAAGGCAGGTTAGTACAACAGACAAAGAGTTAGTGCTGATAAAGAGCTAATCACAAAAAACAAGTGTCTGTATTCAAGCTCTTGAAGTTCCTACCTCATAAACAAAGCAAATTAAAGCAATAACTCACTGTTTTTGTCATACACTTCTCACAAGCTGTCACTAACTTGGTGTTCTGGTTACCTATGGCAACATCAATTACACTCATATTAAGGATATCCTGTAAGAAGCCTACACATGACCAATGAACAATCCCCATTCAGAGATTCAGTGTCAGTGACATTTGGCTTCTGGTACAATCAGCTAAGTCTCAGCAGATTGTGCTGTACTTTCTAAGAAGTAGAGCTGCAGCAATTAGTTGATTAGGTGTCAACTATCAAATTAACTGCCAACTATTCTGATGATTGAGTCTTCCTTTGACTCATTCAAGAAAAAATGTCCAGATTATCTGATTTCAGCTTCTCAAATGTGAATATCTTCTGGTTTCTTTAGTCCTCTATGGCAGAATAACCAAATATCTTGGGGTTGTGCACATAAGACACCACCTTGAGCTTTGGGAAACCCACATTTTTCACCAGTGTCTGACATTTTATGGACCGAAAAATAACCGAATAATTGAGAAAATTATTGACAGACTGGTCAGTAATCAAAATAATGGTTGAAGCCCTACTACGAGGTATACTAGTCTCACAATATAACTTCCTTTCTCAAAGGAGGATGGAAACATTAAAGATCACCGTTTTGATCAGTAAGTCAGTACTTCAAGTTTGAAATCCCTGGTGATGTAGCTGTTGATCCTTTTGGTGACCAAAGTGTGCTCAAGATATCAGGGTTTGGAAATAAGTAAATCTAAAGCAGATAACCTGACATGAATGCTGATTATTTTACTGTATTCTTCTAATTCAAAGGTAACCTGAGAGGACAACCATTGTACTTCATGAGAATACTAGTTTGTTACTAATAAACAGAATGAATTAACACCCCAATAGTGCCATTATACCAAATGGTCCTCTCGAACAGAAAAGGGAGCAGTGAATGTGAGAGGAGCTTCAGTGTTTATTCAAAAGCTACTCGACAAAACAAATTAAAACAGAAAGAAGACAAATTAAAAAAAAAAAGTTGTGACAAATGGAAATAAAGAAACGTGGCAGGAGAAAGAGGGAAGGGCTGGCATAGATGGAATAATGTTTATTTTACAGAAAGCAATAGGGCTCAGAAGGTCTGTATGAGATATGAACAAATGAATGGCAGCAGCCACGGCCCAGCGTGCAGAAGTAAAGAAATACAGAGACAGAAGAGACAGAAAGTTGGGCTGTGCTGCACAGGAGAGAGATGATGATGCTCAACCAGCCTCTGGGGTGAGGGGTGTAAAGATTTAGCTGTGAAAAAATAAGAACAAAAGTGTTGGGAGATATACAAAAGGAGGAATGGAATATAAAACATGCAGAACCATAAAGAAGAAAAGGGGATGCAGAAAGTGAGCCAAAAAATGAAAATGAAGCTTAAGAAGAAATGTGGCTGTGTTGGGAGAAATGACAAAGGGAAACTAACACTACTGCTGTATGGTGTTAATAGTCAAAATTTTGGGGAAATCTAGGCTGTTAACACACAATAAATGTTAGACAAGCAGTGAAGGAGGATTAAAAAAAAAAAAATCCACACATTAGCTGAAAAAAAGAAATCACTGCACTCAAACATGCCACAAGAGGGAGCTATTGTATATTGTAATAGTGGTTAGGGGTGTTGAGATCTAAAAGGCACAGAGCAGAAACAAGCATGTGGTGAATTACATGGAAGTCATGTCGTTGAGGGCGTGGTCCAGCTCCTCGCTGATGGCCTTGTACTTCAGTTTCTGGGCATACAGCTCATCTATTGTGTGGTAATTATTATGAGGTCGCAGTAGAAGGAGTTGTAATAAAATAAGAAGAGGACAACAGAAAAATAATAATGTCAGAGAACCGAAAGTGAAATGCAAATAGAGAAACTGAGGGAACAAAAAAGGCAGGACAGAAATAGGAAGTGTACAGGGGAACAGCTGCTGATGTTGTGTCAGATTCCTGAGGAGTCACCGAGAAACCGCCTCACATGTTCCATGACCCTGGAGGACTGCTTGGGACTAAGTTGGCCTTCAGCAGTCACTACACCAGAATGCCGAACAGCATTGTGGTGAGAAATGCTGTTGCCAACATGAATAATATCACGCTGGCCTCTGTGGATCACTGCTTTGTTTTTTCTCCCCTGGTAGACAACTGACAGTGCAGATATTTTCCTGAGGACTGTTTAACACCTTGCTGACCAGATAAATAATCTCTCATACTGCACCAATGTTTACAAAAGAGGCACTTTTTTGTCTCTTTTTTAAAGAGGAGGTCTCTATGAGGAATCCATTAGACCTATGAAAGGTTTGCTTTTGTGTTGACATTGTACCAACCCACCTCTGAAAACAACTTCTCCCAATGTCTGAAAATCAAGTGAAAAGATTCGTACCTTCCAGGTCATCAATGGTCTTCTCAAGTTTGGCGACTGATCTCTCAGCGAACTCAGCACGAGTTTCAGCCTGAGTGAAGAATACAGTAAAACATCAGCAATTCATATTAAGAGGTTTACATTACTAACCACATCCCTACAGTATGTTTAAAGCACTTAGGTGCAGTAAAAGTGCTGTAATCAAAAAAAACAAAGCATATAGTCAGCATACTTAATTCAAATAACTAAATACTTAATTCATTCCGCTATCAGACTACTAAATGCTGACAGCAGTCGTTTTAAATGACTTGCTTTTTATTTTTACTCTCAGTCATTATGTGAACTAGAACGAAATGCTACATTTCATTTATTGTTGGTTGTTACTTTCTTGTCTTGCCCTGCTGCCTCTGACGTAACTACTGCTAAAGTTGTCTGAATCTAGAATCCAAAATCACGTCAAAAAGAAGCTCTACAAAATGGCTATGACAAAGATAAAATCACAGGATGGATAAACTTTTCTTGAAAATGACTCAAAAGTGATTTACGCTAACTTTATTTAACTCACCTCCTTGAGCTTGTCTGTGAGAACTTTGATCTCCTCCTCGTACTTGTCCTCCTTCTGTGAGTACTATAGTTGCACACAAAAGCCAGAGTCAGATATACAAGACAATATCATACATAGGAGAGTTGTAAACAGATTTCAAGGGTATTTGTCTTTAATCTTCTTCGACAGCCATCTTTACCTTCTCTGCCTGAGCCTCCAGAGACTTCAGGTTGTTCTGCACGGTCTTCAGCTCCTCCTCCAGCTCAGAGCATTTGCTATGGATTTATTGGTTTGGTTGAACAAGTAGGATGATGGCACAGACAGAGAAAAAAGAATTACAACAGATTTGCCTGAAATGTTATTGAAAGTTGTGACATAGAGGAAGAGAAGGAGGGGAAAGGGAAAGAAGTTCGTTACCTCTCAGACAGCTCAGCACGCTCCTCTGTACGTTCCAAGTCACTCTCAATGATCACCAGCTTACGGGCCACCTAGAGTCACAACATACAAAGTTTTAGTCTGACATCAAAAACAGACAAATTCCTTAATTTAGCTTAGTATTTATGACTTAGTGGCAATAATAAGCATCAGACAGAAAATGCCCATTGATGCCAGCTGTTACATTTGAGTAAAAGAATGTAGAAAATGCTAAGCTTAAAGTTCAGAGTGCAGAGAACAGCTGAGAAACTCGCCTCCTCGTATTTGCGGTCAGCCTCCTCTGCAATGTGTTTGGCCTCCTTCAGCTGGATCTCCTGCAGCTCCATCTTCTCCTCGTCCTTCATTGCCCTATTCTCAATGACCTTCATGCCTCTGTGAGAAAGAAAATAGTATGGGGGTAAGTCATGAGCACCATGGACACAACAGTAGGGAAATACATTTTGAAGGTTCCCTCTTGTATGACTGATCAGTAGTTTATCTTATAATGTAAAGGCCCAGGAAATCCAATTCTTATGCAGATTATAAGAAAGCACATGGTTCCTACTGATGTCTTATATTGGTGAAAATGGTCTGACATTCAAGGACTACGTGTTTGTATACTTTACAGACACACTGTTGCGTCAAGTTATGGTAGCAGACATAACTAGTGCATGACTGTTGGAGCGGTTGGGAGTTATATAGCATTGATTATAAAGAAACTTGAATGTCAACAATGGTGAACTGCAAAGTGAATAATTTAGTCATGCTATTGTGCAAAACATCTAACTATTTTTCTGTCACAATGTTTCAATTTAGTGCTCACTTCTGAACATTAGTGCAATATAACTTCCAGCCACCAGAGCCAGTACTGAGCTAAACATCAACAACCGTATCATGTGCAATCTTTGATTTCTAGTATGTTTTAGTTTAGCAATGCTACAGTCATGAAACTTGCTTTCTTATTTTTCTTAAAAACATTCAATGCCAACATGATCATTGTGCTCCAAGAAGTTTGCAACAGCGTGGGACCAAATACACAAGTACACTAGAGTGAATTTTCCTAAATCTTAAGATGTCACTCTTTTTCATAGAGCATATTTCACGACAACAAATAACATGAGGTGATGGGGAACTAAAAACCTCACAAATTGTCAAGCTCTATGCAAATTAAGGTAGTACAATGCTATTTTTTTCTGCACAACATCAAGGACTAACAGCTCAGGGTGTGTAAATGGATTGTGTTGGGGTCTTCCAGGTGTTAAGGAACCCACCTCTCGCTCTCATCAGCAGCCTTCTCAGCCTCCTCCAGCTTGGTCAGAGCTGTGGCCAGACGCTCCTGAGCACGGTCCAACTCCTCCTCAACCAGCTGGATACGTCTGTTGAGGGAAGCTACATCACCCTCAGCCTAGGAGAGCACAACAGCACAGCCATATAGTCAGAAGTTAGAAGTTTATTTTGATATCCTAAAACAGTGTTTCCCATTTTTTTACAGTCTCTTACCCCATTCAGGTGTTCTACCCCCAGCTATATACCTCCCAACCACCCTTTTTTCATATTTGTAAGCCCCCTCCACACATACATACATATACAGCATATATATAAAATCTGATTAAACGTGAAATATTCAACACATGTAAATGAGAAGGACGTGCTCGAGATGACGAACACAACTCTGCAATGTATGGCTGAATCTGACAGCCTAAAACTTTTTTTTCACACAGTCTGTGCCTGTATTTTGCTAATCGTGTGTGTGTGTGTGTTTTTTTTTTTTTTTTCACATATCCCCCAAATCATTTACATACCCCTGGGGATAAACGTACAGCAATTTGGGAATAGGGGACCTAAATGTACCATGCTTTCACTGGGCTTTGCAGGCTGACAACATCCAACCCATCCCATGCTCTCCTTGGAGGGCTTGGGCTGGGCCAGGAACACGCCCAAGGGAGGGATGCAGTCTCTAATGTGCACACTTTCAAATAAATTTTCCCTTCTTTTGACTCATTTTAAACCTAACGTTAGCAGTACATTTAAAGAAAATGCTAATTTATCCACCTTTCCACCCATCTTCCCGTCAAACCTGTAATGTCGTGTCTCAGTTTTCAGTCATGTTGTCCCATTAACAAATTATAATGCTACATGATTAGTATTTTGGAGGGGTGAGAAAGCAGCTCCAACTAGCCAAGCTAGTGGCCTGCAGGAGTTTCACACAGGAGAGACCCTGTGTGCTGCTGCTGCAGCGTTAGCCGACTTGTTACCAGGAGGGCTGTTTGTTTATTCTGGACGCGCCGGGTGGTGTCCTTTCATCCACCCATCGTCCCCCTCACATCCTACACGGGGCTGATTTCCACCGACATGACACCTGACAGTATTCGAGCATAAACCGTCGCAGTCTGGGCCTAGCAGCCACGCTTTTTGACCAGATTGACGCCTAATGCCGTCGTCAGTCTGAGCGCTAATTGCCTTAAATAATTAGCAGCGGCTTACTGCTTCCCTCGAACTCCTCTCCTGGTTCAGTTCCCGCTGTAGTAACGCCGCCCGGTCCTCCGCCGCATCGGCCTGCTCCTGCAACGACTTGATTTTCTTCTTCACAGCTTCCAGAGAGCTCCCACCGGCCATTTTTGCTTTTTTTTTTTTTGTTTTGTTTTGTTTCAGCTATGCTAGTTTCCCCTTAGCTCTGTGCGGGCTGCCTCAACAACGCAGACAGACACACACACGCACACACACGCTCGGAGATGCGGCGCGTTTGATCCCTGCCCCCACCGCCCTTAATCAACCGCTGATGAGGATTGGGACGTGCCATCAACCCCGGAAGTATCCGATTTTATACTAAAATGATACATTTTGTGACATGGATAAAAAAAATATATGAGTTGAGCTAATTTGCAGCGTTGTTTCAAAATGATTTCATGTCATCTCCTATACCTTTTTGTGAGTTAAACAATTATTTAATTCATGATCCGTTTTGAGTGCATCCCCTACTGGTAAATTGAGCTGGCCCTATAAAATCAAAGCTCCCAGCACTGGACAGTGAACACTGAGTCAGTCATGTGCTTCAGTCCTTCGTCAGCTAGGTCACAATTCTGTTCACATCAATTAAGAGTCTAATTAGTTAACACCACATAGGTTATTATTACTACTGCTACTATTATTATTTTTTATTTGTTTATTTATTTATTTCGACTTAATTATGTTCAGATTTTATTTGTGATTTCATGTGATTCAAAAAAGTACTCTTGTACTTAATTTGTGTATGGTGAATCAAGTACCTCTACTTATAATTTTTCATTGTTTGCATTGTAGTAGTTGCCCAAAATGTAGAGCCCAACTGATATACCAAAACCAATATTACGTCCTGATATTGGCCTGTCATAGCTACATCAGTCTATATCAGTATTGGCATATATGTGTCCAATATGTGTCAATATCAAAACTTTTTTAAGAGAACATAATGCCAAATTGTCTTATTTTTTAGCTTTATAGATAGCATTCCTTTCATATTTGATCCCTTCTTAATTCATGTTTAATATATACATACATTTTGTTCTTTTTGTGTGTTTTTTTTAATTTCTGTTATTTATAATTATTAAAAAATACAGATGAAAGATTTCCTGTTTCAGCTCTTGATGTCATTTTGGACAATAAACTGCAAAATATCCTGCCTCAGTTACATATCTTCACAAGTGTTAAGCACTATGAGGGATCACTGCATCGCATTGCAACAAGTGTGTTGAAGTATATATCCTGTATATTGTATTCTGAATAAAGAATATCAGCCAATATCAATATCATCCCAAAAAGTCAAGTATTGGTCAGGCCCTAATTATTATTATTATATATAAAAAAAATGTGTGCAATAATTCACAAGGTGTATTTTTATTTTGTATATAATTTATAGGGTATATTTTTATACAATTAATACTGTGTATTTTTATAACTGTGTACTTTCTGTATATAGTGTGTATTTATTTAGTGTATATTCCTTTCATGCTGCTCCTTTGTTTTTCTATGAACTTTTTTTTTTTTACAAAGTTACTCTGAGAGATGCATACGAGAATGCCATTGTACCTGTACTGTTTGTACCCTTGCAAATGGCAATTAATCTCTTGAATCTTGAATCTATTATTATTGAGCACATTTGTCAGCTGTTGACCTACTGTCCTACTGTCTGTGTACAAATTGGCCCTCACACAGTTTTGTTATCGTGCTACAAATGCTATAACTTCATTTCATGCAGCTAACACTGCTGCCTGTAGAAACTTAATTCATTATCCTACTGCATTGTGTAGGTGATTTTTTTTTCATATTTTTATGTTTATTTATTAATTGCAACTTAATTATGTCATGATTTTATTTGCAATTTCATGTGATTCCACAAGGCACCCCAGTGTTCATATCACAGTAGGTGCTCAAAATGTTTAGTAGTTGTAATTTTTAGACTTTTCTCTTATTGGCATGCATCTGTTTTTGTACTTTTTTTTAGCATATATCAATCAACCAATTAATCAATCAATCATCAGTCAATCAATCAATCAATCAATCTGTGGAATAAATGAAGTTTATCTTATGTCATCTTTTGTTATCTTAATAATATTGTTGTTGTTGTGTTTCGTTCTTGTTGGTGATTGTGACCTAATAAATTAAGCGTAACCAGTGCAACATTAAACCCAGTCAATAAACGGGTAATTTCATCAGGGCTTAGACATAACTGCCAACTGAAACCAGAAGAACCACAAATCTGTCAAGGATTTTACAGGCCAAAATATTCTTGTAAAACGCCTGACTGAAATCCTACACTGGCCCTCAGATTTGTCCAAATGGCTGTGGAATGCACTGGCGAGCCACTGAGCTGTGACCTTACCATATACAGCACCACAGCTAAATTTAACTATCCACAATTTCATCTCACAGGCCTCTTATAATTAATTATTGCATAATTATCATTAGGGTGAATCTGAATTGGGGGTTGGTAATCTTAGAGTCCTGAGGGGACCTGAATGGGTGGTTCAAGGTCAAACCATTAGTCACTGGGTGCCCTCACTGAGGGCCTCTCCACCAGTCAGTCAATGGTGCTGTCACCCCAAACTCACATCTGTGGCCTTCTTCTCAGCAAGCTCCAGTTTCTCCTGGGCATCCTTCAGGGCCTCAGAGTACTTGTCCAACTCATCCTCAGTTGCCTTCAACTTCTTTTGCAGTGCCACCAGGTCATCCTCAAGCTGGGACAAAGAGACACAAGAGGAGATGATATAATTACTCTCCCACTCACAACACCAAGCATGCAACACCTCATAGTGTCTGTAAATAATATCTAAGGTGTGAAAAAATTAATATGTGTACTACTTAATAAATTGTCTATCAACCACTTAGAAATACAATTATTCTAGGCTATTAGAAAATACTAATTCATAAGGAATATAACGGCAAGTGTATAATGTTCCCTATGTTGCCAACTTCATGCAGCCCGAATATGAATAAGACACGAATATAATTTAATATTAATATTAATTTAATCCTTCTATTTATTAATCCTCAGTCCACGGACATGCAGAAGCCATGTCGCGCCAGGCGCACTATGCTATTTTACGCGCACCGGTGCGTAAAAGCCCCAGAGCGCGTTTCACCAAGGATACCGACCTGTTTGCTCCTGTCCTCAGATGCCTTCTTGTCTGACTCGGCTTGCTCAGCTCTGTCCAAGGCATTCTCCTTGTCGAGCTTGAGCATCTGCATCTTCTTCTTGATGGCATCCATGGCTGCTTACTGTCGGTGAGTGTACGCGTAAAAGCGAAAAAACAAAAGAAACTGAATGGAAGGATCGGAGCGTCTGAACCCTCTGATCACCAAGCTGGAGTGCGAGCTCGCCTCGGTTGTAGTGAGTCAAATATGTAGTTTGGCTGGGCAGTTACTGGATACCCAATACTTTTTTGGAAACAACTGCAGCTGCTTGCCAACGCGGGACCTGTCTTTTTATTGGATCTGTTCGGTGATTCGCTCCTTCAAGACATTTGACCACTTCTATGACTATATATGGGGTGTGGACGTCAGGAGGACACTGCCCCCGCACAACAAGACGCCCACGCTTGAATTCTAACACCCAATTTCAGCAGGAAGTAGTGTGTCAAGAAAGTAGTAGCTCTTCTGAGTGAGGGGGTTTATTTGGGAAAAACATGCTGATGATAATGACCTAATTATCACCCAGGAATATAACCCATAAACTACATGAACACTTATAAATATCAATAAAGAATTATAGGTTATAACAAGTTTTCATATATAATTTTTTCACTATTTGGCAAAATCCAGTTACTGCCATTTAATCTTTCTAAGAGTTACTAACATTTATAACTGGCAAAGAGAACCTTATTGTAAAGTGTAAAATGGTGCATGCTGAAAATGTCGAGTCAAACAATATTGCCAGAACCTTAATGTGTGAACATGGTAATCTGACTTTAACTTATTAACAAATATGTGTTGAAGCTGACAGGTATAATTGGTAGCAATTATACCTGTCAGCTTCAACATGACAAAATGAGCAATTTGATTAGGGATGAGCGGTAGACATAAATGGGGTTGCTATTTGGCAAGCAACAGGTCACTATTGGCCTTTCTATCTAATGTGTTGTAATAGCTTATTAATTATTAATAAACATTTATATCCTAATTAATACCCTTATTATAAACTAAATTAAAAAACATGTCTAAACCTTATAGCACAGCACACTGTGTTCATTAAACTCAATTTTTTTGATTAATGTGAACTTTAACTGAACCATCAAATAATGGGTTTTTATACTTAAAATTATTCAGTTATGTTAAATTATTGCAACTTAATGAGGTGGTTTCATCAATCATTTTAATTTAGCTGTAAACACAGAGTACACTAATTTACACTAATTTTGAGTTCTGTTAACCTCCAACTTTTGCATTTCTGAGCTCAAAACAAATGTGCCAACTGACTGCCTCAGTGTTTTTGAGTACTGCTGACCTATTCATAATTACAGTCTTATAGTGAAGTGGCACCATTATTTTATTATGTATTTATTTATTTTACATCTGTGTCAAAATAGAGGATTTCATCGCTATTTAATGAATCATGTTCTCACAACACATTTCAACATTTCAACAGAGATTGGTGCCAGAATGAATTGTAACAGCACTTCATTCGTCAGAGCTATTCATACAAAACAAATATATCTGATTGGATAAGCCCCTGTGAAAGTTCTTCTCCCTCTGTGGGGTGTCATATTAGCCAGCATGGCTTGTTTGTCTTCCAGGGATCATTTCAACAGCTCCCTCTCACAACATAGTTCAACATCCGAGCAGCAATCAGATAGGCTTTGCTCTCTGTAGAGGTATATCATCAAGCTTGTCCAACTCCTCTCTCGGCTGATACATGCCTGAGACTTATATCTCAAATGGTCCACAGTGGATACAGTGGCGTGCTTGGTGGAAGATACAGAAGCTTTGGCATTTCAACAGCCCCCTCACAGCGCCTCTGTGATAGTTCACGGGGCCACTGGCACAGCCGCAGCTGTCACACACAACCTGCCCGCGGTCAGGCCTGGTGGATGGTTGAGTAATAATAGTTTACTGTCGACTACAGTAATTAATTTTTGTGCATGTTAGGGAAATTGGACCTTGAGAATAAAAATCTATCTCCAAATATCGCTAAATAAGCGAAGTTAATAGATGAATCCAAGATGTTTTGTAGAAAAAGGTTAGATGTACATATCCACATAAACACTACTGTTATGTAATACTATATGAAAAGCACTGTCTTCTTGTCCATAAGGCATAACAACCCGTGCTTAGAGTGATTTCTCATCCTCAGAAGAGCCTTTAGAACTTAGCATCCTCTCTTTTATACTGACTCCCTACTACTCTGCTTGTGTTTTGTTGTGTGCATATTTTTGGTCTCTAGCTCCTTAGAGAGCACCTGCTTGACTCTGTCCAATGGCCCCCATAGTCACTCCCACCCTGGCTTTAAGAAAAGGCGTATTAGCTTTCTTTCTAAATCAGATCTTTTGTTATTCCGGTTTTTTTGTGAAAGCAATTCAGTAGAAAAACTGAAAAAATAGGCAGCTATATGATAAGTCATTCCAAAACTTCCCACTGTTACTCCCCGCTGTCATAGGTCTTCATTACTGATACATAGAGATGGATAAATATTGACCAATATGGAGAGTGTAAATGCTTCTTGATTTGAACAACAGAAGATGAAACACTTAAGATCTACACTGCAAAAAATCATAAAATCATAAACATAAACAGGAACATATTTTCTCAAATACAACTGAATTATATAAAGTTTATTTGACTAGAAAGGTTTTTTGTTTTAGATCATTCCAAAATTACCTCATCTTGTCTTTTCAAGTTCAGTCAATTTTTTTAAGTTAAAACAAATAGTTTATTTTTACAGTGTATAAAAAGTGAGACTCTACAGCTATTAAAGTCTACTTTTTGCATTAAACTTCTTGTCCCTTTCCTTCTGTGTCTTTTACTCCCATGTTTTATCTCTCTGGTGGTCCGGCCTTATATCCTTCCTGTGGAGCTTTTTTTAAGGCAGTCAGCTGTCACTGTGTTGTCATCCCGCCATGTGTTTTGTGGACTGTTAAGCAGCCAGCCAGGCATGCCTGTCATATACAGAGATCAGAGAGGCTCACGGCGCAATCCATGTCACCCTCGCACCCCAGATAGATAGAGAAACAAACATTGTCACATTGTACCGGTCCAACAAGTAATGATTTAATCAGATTAAGAGTTAGGGTTTTGATTGAGTAATCTGCAAATCATTTATTTAATACTTGGCCCTTAAGCTCTTTATAGTGCAGACAGAGGGTTTTTTTTTAACATAGCTCAGTACTTTATGGTATAATGTGATTTCATCTTCTCCTGTAAGGACCATTTTACATGTACAATGCATGTTTACAGGATATTTTCCTGCCACAAAGACCAAGTGGTCATTATCATGATTCTTTGAAAAACTTTATCACATTGTTTTGTCCACATTAAAGCCAATGAGCTGCTAATCCATGATCTAAAGTTCTTTTTAAACCCTCTTCAACTAAATTTTACTTGAGTAAGCTGGGTTGCACCAACAAACATTCATTTTTAAACCTGATTAAATTATGGCTTAACAGTGAGTTATGTTGCACCAAACTTTTAACCTGACACACCAGATGGTTTGTCACACAGAACGCACAATCTCGTGTTCTCATGATCACATGATCTCACAGATCCAGCTGCCTTCCCAGTCAGCCAAACTACCTTGAAATGAAGAAAGACTACATTTAAACTAAACCTCAGTTTAGTTTTTTACTCTAAACCGAGATTAAATTTAATTCAGTTGCACCAAAAGTCTAAACTCCAATTTAAAATGTGATCCTTTAAACTTTAAGCTTACACTTGCGGAGATTTGTTGTTTAAAATGGCTCCTGAGCAAAACAAGTCTCTCAAATAAAGTAATTTGGCGATATTGTTCCATTAATTCAACCAACAAGTTTTTCTCAAAGTAGAAGAAATTAGAGCTTCTTTGCTGAACTGGCATGAGTAGGCTAACTTTTTAGCTGGATAGCAACCTCTGAAAAGTTTTGATAAGGAATATAGACCAGCTGAAATTTAACACTTTCTCCTTCTCTTTCATGTTTACTGGATCCCTTTAGCATGCAAAAGTATTATTTTAATTTAGGTAAGCAATCTCCATATTGATTAAAGTCTCCTCAATGGTTTAAATCAGTGAACTTGGATTTACTAAACAGAGGTTAGTTAATTTATTTTAAATTAGATTTATCCGTTTTAAACCTAGGTTTAATACATTTTGATTAGAACTAATCTTGTGACTCAATCATGTCAAAAACCACACTTTTTCTCATAGTTGCATATCTGAGCCATTTACTCAGAGGGAGTCAATGCCATACTCCTAGACCAAATGTCTGTATTTTAATTAGTCTGTTCACCAGGAAAAACTTTTACTGTGAGTCAACTTTATGCTGACGGGGGTGATAATTGAAACAACCTTCAGTATTCCCAGCACTCCCATCAAGTAGGAATGTCTGTGGCCCTGTAACAATGATGTTACGGCTGTTTGAAGAGACACACATGAAGTTTAAAGACCTCTGACATTTGATTTCATTAGGTGACCATTGTCTGTTGAAGGCCATGTATGCATTATTGATTTATAGGTGTGAAGAGCTCATAAATCTAATCACAGCTCAGCACAGTTTGTGATCTTTTCTGTGGTTGAGTGACTGCCATAATTCATATCATGTTGTATTATTTAAAGGAATTAAAACACAGCCAGACCTTGATGTTGCTGCTAGAGTCAGACCACAAACAAAAGCTCAGAGTTATTTGAATAGTTCATCATAGATGTGTTGAAGCAGCTGAATGAGCAGCTCTCAGACAAAAATGGGATTACGGTGATGATTTCATTGTTAATGTCTAGACTGGAATTTCTCACCTCCTCCTAAATAATTAAAAGTATCAAGGAGGAGTAATGCTGGGGTTCCACCCACTCTGAGTCAAACATTATCTCTTGCTGTGATTCAACCTAATGAAGCTCATCACAGCAGTTCAGACGTCCAGAGTTCATGAATGAGGTCATCAAAAATGTCAGTGTGATGAGTGTTTGTTGCTGCCTGTCACTGGTGTGTCACTTTCCATCAGTGGAGAAACACAGCCAACAACCTGATGATGACAATGGTCTTTTTATTGAAAAGAAAATGAGAAAAATTCAGCAATTACTGTAAAAATCATGAAAGTGTTTGTGCCTGTGGCGTCCACAAGTCAGGACAGGTAATCTTATATTGAATACAACTGTCTTGAGTGGACGAAGCCTGCAACCTTGCTATGTAGCATGCTGCAGTCATCAGTAACTGTACCCGCTTTCTGACGTTTCTTATAATTAGATTTAGGGCATAAAAATAATGGATGAGCTGTCTTCTATCACCTGCTTGTCCACATTAAATTCAATGCCCTCGTCCTTTTAGCCAGGGATCCTGCTGTCTACCCTTGAGCCAAGCTGTGTAACAAGGCCTCTTGTTACAAGTCAGATTCAACAGGAGCAGAAAAAATGTGAAAGTCAATGAAATTTAGATTTATGTCACTTTGAAAAGCGTGCGCAGTTGAAGCCTAAAGAATGAACTTCAAGGGAATATGTTGGAAGAATATGGCAGAAAAAAATGGATTCCAGGTTTAAAAGCAGAGCTGGGAGCAGCTGTGACTCTGTAATTGACATTGCCGCCTCAAATTTTAGTGCCAGACAAATTTAGCACGGGTCTCAGTTCATAGCAAGGACTGAATATAGCTTCAGGTTTAGTGCTGACTCAGAAATACCATCGTGTCCTGACACTAAACTGACACAGACACTTAAAGAGACACTTGTTCACTTGCCAGAATTTACCTCTGTTATTCACTAGTGAAGTTCTGCATCCTGTCAGTACTACTGCAGCTGAGACATTGAGAGAGGATGTATAGAGAGTTGGATTTGTACTTTCCATAAATTTGATTTCCCAACATGAAGGTCGAAAGGCTCCCAGGAATAAAATTCTGGAGGAGAAATGAGTTCTTATAGATCTGTTTGTGAACCTCAATACAACCAAAATGGGTTTGTGGCATGAAGGACTGAAACTGTCAAATGCAGAAAGCTGGTACTATATACTTGTTGTTCACAATTGCTTTGATCAGATATTTGTATTTCCTTTATCTAACACTGATGTATTGGAAGGATTGATATATTTTGCTTAAAAAAGGTGTAAAAATGGTCAAAATATGTTTATATTTCCCCAGGGAAAGAACTGTATCAGCACCAACATTGATACACAGCCCTTTTTCCCCACCCCCCCCCCAATCTGCCTAGTAGTGGAATTTAAGTATATCAAATTTGAACATATTGGAATCTCTCTATAAATTACAAAAAAATTTAAACTGTAGAAGACAAGCTGCCCCAAGTTGCTAAAACCCTACAAATTTACACAGAAAATACTGAGGACACGACCTCAGTGACCGTAGCAGAGAGCTACGGCCCTGATGCAGTTCCAGATATTTGAGCTTGTGAATGATGTAATTCAGGTTGTGTGCGCCAAATAACTTTAAAGTCAAATCCAGTATGCATGTATTTTTGCAAGTATACAGATATACTCAACTCTAAGTACTCTTGGGGTTTGGAGGTGTGAAGAAGGGTGAGTTTTTCAATTCTTTTCCAAACACTCAAACTCATTTCAAAATTTTTCAAACCAGGTAGGATTCAGCATTGGTGTAAGAGCAAATGTAAGTCCAAGTCTTAATTCACAAAACTAAGCAGATAGTTAGTTAGTGTTAGTGCTTCTGCTGCTTCATGCCAGCAATAAAGTCATGAGCATTGGACCACTGAAATTCATGTTAACTTTCACAAGCTTGAAAGTACCGTACAACAAGCGGCAAAATGAGGAACTCCTAAAGTAGACAATATATCAAGTAGTGGACGTAGCCCATTGATTTATGGACGACCCTTTTAAAAGCCTCGACTTTGGCATTACAGGGGTCGCCATCATGGCTTTTTGGAAACAGAAGCACCCACATTTGGACGAGAGGTAGAGCAGCCAAAGATGCACATTGCCACACCTCCCTCCTGATTGAGGTCGGTGGTAGTGACTTGTCAATCACAAGGTAGCCACACCCTAAAGCAGAACCTGCTTTATCGTCTATTTTACTCTACAGGGGTGCAAAATTTGCAAAACTGGCATCATGCTGTATGGGAGAAGACTGAAACCAGTAACTGTGACCATAAACTTTTTTACTCAAGTAAAAATAAATAAATAAATAAATAAAAATCAAGTGAGAATTAAGGTAATTTTCTCAAATGCTTAGATACAATTAAGCTTGTTTTTGCAACCAGTGGAGTTGCACTTTTCAAACACCGAAGCCATGACCACTGCTTTACTTTACTTTATATACAGTCGATGGTAGAAAGGTACGATTTAAATATGTCAAAATGTATGTTGATAAACCAGAAAGTAAGGATATGATGAAAAAGTGTAAAACACACACACATTTCCATCTTTGCTCCACCAAAGAAATAACCACAAAAGAAAATTTGACACACAAAGATACATTGAAATGCTTTATTTTCAGTGAATACAAAAAATAGTTTTATTGAGGCCAGATAAATATCTTTTATATCGTATGTTATCACTTATCTTTATTGTAGTAACTTCATAATTTTATTTCTGTTGAGGGAGGGAGAAACATACAGAACACTTCAATTTACTCCACATCATTGAAATGCGTCACAACATCTTAATGGTGACAGATATATATCGAAATGTTCTTATCACATTTATCTTTCATAGAGGATTAAAAGCACGAGAAAAAAAGAGCCCATCCATAAAATGTCAGTGACTTCATAACGTACAATAAAGCAGTTGACAGACCTGAATCTCCAGTCTGCCGCAGTTTAGAAGCACTGTGGTACATGCCCATGGAATGCAGTACAAAAATGTGTTCATATGTATAATATACATACTTATATATATATACTGATGGTACATTTTAACAGCAACACATTTTTTTGACTGGCGGACAGTTCCTCTGTCATCCCCAAAAGGCCTTACATGTGGCAGAGAGTTAAAGAGAAAGTAAAGGGGACTCAGTTGGTTCAGCACTTGAAGAGGAACAGGATGTTAACAAGTGGGACAGCAAATGTTAGAAAACCCACCAACATGAACCTACATTCCTAGAAAGATTGCTTGTCCAGTACCTTCTATTGACCGATGAGGTGAAGCTGTCACTCAAAGCAGACCAGATGCTGTATGGGCTACGGACTAAGGCACTAATAATAACACTACAGACTTCAATGATGAGCAGTGGAACCCCCACCCCGCCCTCCCTCCCAAGCTCACACACAAAATACAATGCCAGAAAACACCTCTGAATTCAACTGTTTAAAAAACTAAAAAGTGATGGCCTGTTTTAGCTATTAGGCATACTGTCTGTCTGTAGGTAGAGGTCAGAATCACTCAGTGCATCCTTAAAGGTTTCACTCTGTCGGTGGATAAACAAAGAGATGCATCTGAAGCACAAAGCCATGCATTTTTCACAGCAGGACCTAAATCTTACAAATATACTGCAGTTTAATATCGAAACACAGCCTGTATAGTAAGACGAGGGAACCAAACACACTACAATCAAACTCGGTAAACAAAAAGGTTCCTCTATTGCAGCAAATAGTATATTCAGTTAAGTCGCACAGAGCACCTGATGGACAAAACAGGATTAACTGCAGTGATTAGCTTTGCAGTCACTTCATTTTCAATTCACGTTTTAAAGGTGCAGTGTGTAAAGATTTACTGTGCTGTAATGGCAGAATATGGCAGAAATGGAATATTCCAAAGTACGTTTTTAATAGTGTATAATTACCTGAAAATAAGAATTGTTGTGTTTTCGTTTAGTTAGAATGTGCCCTTTGTATCTATGGCGGGTTTGGGTCCTCTTCCGTGGAGGCCACCATATTGCAACGCAATGTTTCTACAGTAGCCAAGAATGGACAAACTCAACACTGGCTCAAGAAAGGGCCTTTTGCATTTTCTGTGAATTTCATGGCTACCATACCATAGGGGAGGGTGAGATGGCATTTGTAGTGTAAGCATGCCACTAGATCCTACACACTGGTCCTTTAACATCAATTCTTACACATTTTATTAGTTAGAATTAGCTTATTGCTAAGTTATTTTCAGAAATTCAATTTTGCTGCTTCCTGAACTAATAGAATTGGAGGTGAAATGACTCAAATCAAATCCTTGGCAGTGGTTGAATATTGCTGGAAAAATGACTATAATCTTACCACTAACAGTAAAAAGGCTAAAAAAGTAAATCTGCAGGGAGTTTAACCATCAGACGAAGCAAAGAAGCGGCACTGCACGCCATTCAATTGATTCAAGAAATCTGAGGTATTTACAGGTATTTTTAATTTGCATGATGTTGTAGCCAATCGACCTGTCTGGTAGGACTGAACAATAATTGAAATTTTATCAAAATCACAATATGGTCTACAGCAATTTTCAAATCAAAGGATGCCCAATAGCTGTTTAAGGCGAAATGTGTGTCAAAATACTATTTCAAATTACACACTGCTGCAGTGTTGCAGAGATTTCCTACACGTCACATTTTACCGACTTAAGGAAACAACTTTGTTTGATACAAATCCCTGCAAAATCACACATAATCATTTTTATACATGCTTTTCAATGGAAATGAGAATTATTATGTAAAAACTACCATTCCCTCTAATATCACAGATCATATTGCCAATGAAATATCAAAATAATGTCAAAATAATTGCAATTAGATATTTTTTTCAAAATCGTTCAGCATTACTGCTTGGTTACTCTAACCACATATTTTATACAATATCATCCCCGGTATTATTACTTGAAGTTTGCATGGTGAAAAGGAGCCCAATGCTGCCCCCTAGAGCACCATCCATGTTATTGCATCATGATCAAACTTTATACTGTATGAAGGTCTCAATACCTGAAATGATCAAGGAATAAAAAAAGGTGTTTGAAGGGTTAGGGAAGTTATCTGATTGGAGACCGACACAGGCTCGGCTCATGGTAGTAAAGACTATTTCTGCCCCCCTCTCTGCTAAAAATACTCATGAGTAATAAATATTCCTTCTATGGTAATACGTCGTCCTGTGTAGAAAAGCATTCACATTGTAACATCATGTTAAACATTCTACTTGAGTCTTTGTGGCTGCACACGATGACACCTATACTCAAGGGCTGAGACAAATGTGTAGAACTTGTTGCATCTTAAAAAGACAATTTGCATGTAGAGCCCATCAACAACAGCATCTAAAAAAACAACAAGAATGAAAGCAAAGACGCTTATATCACTGTCTACTTTGAAAGAACACCCCCCCCCCAAAAAACATCTGTCCATTATTAGATTTACAGTGTGGTCCAAGAAACACCAATATGCAAAAAATCCTTCCTTCATATTAGGCTTAATGACCACTAAATCAAAGACACGCCACATGACTCAAACAGATATTAAGGTGCCAAATTGGAGCTTAAAGGCCAACATTCGTACAATTATCAAAGTACCGAGCTGAAATCATTTCGTGACGCTGCAGTTAAACGGCTATATCACATGAACGGCAATACAATCAATTCTTCATCTTACAAGTGTGTGATCTAGAGCTGCAAAAAGAAAGGAAAAAAGAAACTGTAGCTTATGGGCAAACATGAGAGCATATGAGCTGTGCGGTTTGTCCCAAGCATGTCACATTCTGGTTCAGATTACAAAGTAGTTATGCTATACATGAGGACAAAAAGCAGTTCTTCAGTCAAATCACCACAATCTTAAGTTGTTTTCAGGAAGTAGTCAGTTCCACACAGTAGTATTTATAAGTTGCTAGTAGTTGATTTTGAGATCTCTCCATTTCATGTGGACTCAGTCAAGCGTGTTCACTGCAGACTTGGGTGTTACTGGTTTGCTAAATCAGTCACAACATATTTGAAGTCATTATAGGCCACATACCTGTCCAAGTGTGCCATTAAAAATGACACAAATTCACACGCAAACACAGATGTGCTCCTCACACTGCTTATGCAGCAGTGATGGCCAGTTTGAATAATTAGTTGTTGTCCTCTCGTAGTTCGCTGGGCAGGAACTTGTACTGCTGCTGTCTGATCTGAGCCAGTTTCTTTCTGGCTTCTTCCAGCTCTCTCTCTTTTCTCAGCATCTCCTCCTGGGCTGCAATGATCTGGACAGACAAAAAAACAGCAACATTTAAAACATCTAACATTTTGTTTTTGTTTTCTGTCTTAAAACATATTTGAAATAGCACCTGAAAGTGGAAACAGACAACTTTTCAGCCCCCCAGTGTTTCCAGATGGTATTATTGTTGTGCCAGTGTGGAAAAGACAGCAGGTGTTGAGTCAAAATCTGTTTCACCGTCCTTATGTGTCCCCCCGACCTTACACTGCTACTCCTAACCATAACCACACACACACAAACACTATTTAATAGGGGAACACACTTCGCTTTTGACTTCCTCAGAGTCGGAGCCTAGCTCTGTGAAATTATCAACCACCACCGCCATTACCACCACTTTGGAAATAAAAGACAAGAAAGAAGCTTGTTCACTGAAGAGGTAAATTGAAATAGTCACAATTTTATATTGAATTTGGGAACATTACTATTGTAATGATGTGCATTTCACAGTAACACCATAGTGAGATTAACGCTATTGCTTTGCACAAACAAGTAACTACAGCAGGGGCTGGCGTCAGGGTGGAGGGGAGAGTAACATTAGGAGAAAACATTAGAAGAAAAAGCATGAATTTGTTCATTCATTTAGTCTACAACGGACACATTTTCCTGGGAAAAATCATGTTCTCTGGCAGACTAATTTGCATAGTGAAAGCGAGGCATAAGGGGAACCAATCTAAACCCAGATGTGTCATTATTTCATCGCCACAGATCTACACAGTGCAATCAACATTTACATCATTATTATAAGTTAAAGCAAAAAGGTGGTCTATTTTCACCCACCCAGTCAAAAGTTAAGTTAAAAGTTAAAAAATAAAGATAAAAGTAAAATATGATTATAGTAAATATTACCAAATAGACAATGCAATTGCCATTTCTCATTGCCTCCCCAATGGTTGGTGTGTTTCTTTGCGTACGTTTACAATCCTTATAAATAAAGTATTTGAACTGAATGAAGCAGAGGAATAACATCTTTTCTGAGAACATACACAACGTGTGAGAATGTACAGGCTATATGCTGGTTTAATAAGACTTAATAAGACTGGGATTCATTTTTAACTCCCCGACATTACACCTGATAATACACCAGCACTAACTGAAAAAAGTTTGAAAAAAAAAAAAGTAAAAAAAATAAATAAATACTGTTCCTGCAAAGTAACTTGTTGTAATACTTAATGCTGCTCGACATTCTTACCTGTGCTATTCCACCAACAAATTTTGTCTTGACTACCACGTTGTCGTCATCTGCTTTGTCAAACGCTGCTTTCTGAGCCGCCCGCACCAAGTTGTCCGATGCCTTCTTTACAGCATTTCCAGCAATCTAAAAAGAAAGAAAAAAGAGATGACTTGAGACAACTAACAGCGGCATTAAAAAAAAGAAAAGAACCCATTATTACTATATTAATCTTGAAGCACTGAAAACCTGCTGTAGTAAATGAGAACACTGGCCCACTGTTATGAAAGCTAATTATTAAAGCAGTTGAACCAAATGTGTGTTGTTTGGAGTGTGTCTGTACCTGTAGTCTCCTCATGGCCTCAGAGTCCTGGTCAGCCTTCACCTTACAGGCCACCAGCAGCTGGGCGGTGGAGGCTGCCACCTGTTTGGCTGACGAGATGAGCTTCTCCTCACTTGCGTGGCCTTGCACCGAGGCGTTTGCTGCCTCACACAGGTTGCTAGTTGCTGCTGCTACCATTCGTGCCTGATGGAGAAGAGCAGAGAAAGAAAAGCAGAGAAAGAACATTTTATGTCATTCTGTTTGGACTGTCAGTCTGTGTAAAAATAGCCCTTCACTCCATACTTACAGCAGAGATGAGCCCCTGGGACCACTGTCCATCATCCACAGCATTGGCAGGGATGAGGCCCACTTTGCCCTGAGCAACCAACTCTCTCTGGGCAGCTGAGGCTGATTTGACCAAAGCGCTGGTGGCTGCAGCAATGGACTTGGCTGCCTCCAAGATCTGCTCCTCGAAGTTCAGTGTCTCGTCTGCTTGCTGAGGGGGAAAGAGACCAATCAGTCAGACCGGGTGACGTTCTACCCAACGTTTGTTGCCATCAGTGTTACTTTGATATAAACTTAAATAGTTAAATAAATACTTTCTTTGGGATAGAAAAAGTTACATCTGATTATTCATTTTTCCATCAAAACTGACTCACTTGTGACTAAGATAAACAAAACATGACTTCAAAAAGTGCCACACAGCCAGATACAGTACAAAGCAACTTTATACACTGCAGCAGCTGATAAGAAGCACACATCCAATCATACTCAGGTCTGCCTGTTAAAATCACACACACACACACACACACACACACACATACACAAACACAACACACACACACACACACACACACACACACACACACACACACACTTTCAGACACAAACACATTCACAGCACAAGTCTGTAGACAGAGCGGGACACTGTAGGAATATGTTTGATATATAGTTGGGACTGAATAACAACCTAATATATCAAACATATCAGACAGAGCCCTGCAGAGAAGGCCTCCGGTGGTGGGGGCAGGCAGGGAGGGAGGGGAAGGGGTTAACTGGGAACCACAGGACATATACTGGGAAAGGCTTTAGCTACAGCTACCACAGATGGATAGATGATTGGAGGAGGAGGACGAGGAGGAGGAGGGGGGGGGACACTTGGGAGATGTGTTTTATGGAAGTAGGGGATGGCTGAAGATAATATAATGTGGAGGGGGTGAGTTCAGTGAGTTTGTAACTCAACAATGAGGAAAGTATCAGCTTCAGAGATAAAACTCAAAGTAAAACTTTGATGGGTATGGATATCCAATAAAGTGGGCAAAACATGAGTGTCTGTGATTGTTATGGGAAGCTGAAGGTAAGAGGCTCTGGTTTAGTCGTGGTCTTAAATCAAGGTCAAAGGAAATGAGATGGGAAAATGTAAATAGGCAGGACACGGCACAAGACACAGAGCACCCTGTCTGTGAATGTCAAAGAACAAAACCTTTTTGTCATTTTGTTAGTGTGAAATCCCAATATCGACACTGAAACTTAATATAAGCCACAAAACAACATAATGATGTTTACAGACAGAACACTGACAAAGGTAAACAAAAAACATTGTGTGCTTAATGCTTGATATACAATGTTATATATGCTGTTCAGTCCAAAGACATGTGATCAGGTTAAATCTAAAAGGCACCAGAACTCATTATAGTTACAAAGATGGACATAATGATTTTGAAATGACCCATTTGTGTAAAATATATAATAAATATACTCAAGTACTGTAATTGAGGCACCTGTACTTTTCTTAACTGTGTCCATTTTAAGTTACTTTTTACTTCACTTTATATTCCAACTTCACTACATTTCATAGGGAGATAATGTGCTTTCCACACTATACACACACTAGATGTATCTGAGAACTGTAGTTAAGTTACTTTTCAAATTATTATTTAAAATATAAAAACATGTGAGCTTAGAAAATACAATCCAAAACCCCCATTTAAAAAAAAAAAACGTCTGTTGGGGCCCTCGCCACAGGTGTCGTGTAGGATTCTCGTATGGTTTCATTTAAATAATTGTATGAGGCCCAAAGAGGTGGAATCATATAATATCTCACAAAACACAAATACTAAAAAAGGTTCCAAACAATTACAAACATTTTGTGCAGCAGAACTTAATTTCTCCCAAAAATCTCACAACTCCTCTAATTTATTGATTTTGAAGAGGACATGATCTCTGCTACTTACACACTGCTGCATTCATATTCATTTTATATGTAATGATAATACTAATGGAGAATCTTTATATCGTTACGTTCATCATCCTCTTCCACCACTGGAAACAAACTACTCAACAGTATATAAAGCAGGTTAAATTAGCCACTAATGAAATAAATAATACTATAACCAAAGGACAAAATTAGTAGTAGTAGTATTTTGCTAATAACACATCTGTATTTCTACTTATGTAAAGTTTTAAATGTTTTTTATTATTATTATAGAATCTACATTGTGGTGTTGCTTTTCTGTTCACTTCCTACTACTACCACCTACTGCAGACATTTATACATTTCTAGAAATCATTGTGATGAAAACTGTGAAACAGAGTAAAAACACCATTTTCTACTGCTCTGCAGCTCATTTAGGAATAACACCGTAGTGGATTCAGCTCTCTGCCCATGGGCAAAGTCCCACTGAGTTATCAGTGAAGCAGTCACCCACCTTGGGCTTGGCTCGGGGTTTGAGCTGCTCCAGCTTCTTAGCGGCTGCTTCAATGGATGCCGCTGCTCCAAGCAGCTCTGTTTCTGCGATCACTGTTGGATCCTCGGGGTCCACCCACTCTGAACCTGAGGCACGCATGCACACATGCAGTCAAGATTAAGATTTCAAATTTAAAACAGGGGGTCAAAAACACTTCACAAACAATGTGTCAAAACATCATGCCTCACAACAACAACACTGTGATCACACAGAAAAAAAAAAAAAATCACTGCATCCCATGCATAGCTGATGGATGCCACAAACTGCCATTCACTGCAATGAAGATGGAGTGATTTATTCAGAATGAGATGGCACATAAAACGAAGCACGAAGGATGGAGCGGACTCTATGCACTCGAGAAGCCTGCGAGCAGCTGGACTTCAAAATGAGATTCAATGAATCAATGTAAGCACTGAGGAGAGAACATGTTGAACAGCTCACGACTGGTGAAATAAGTCACAGTACAGAAAACAATGCTAACTTACCTCCATCTGTAGCAAAAGAAGGAGGACAGGGGTATTACCAAAAAGTCTGTTTAATGGACTGTGTCTGTTGTTATATGGGAAATTAAAATGTATTCTGTTATAGATGCAGGTGCCTCCTACTGGGGATTATCAACAATGACCAATTCTGTAGGAAGCCTCATTAGGAAATCAATAAAAGTTATCACTTACTGATGAAGACTTGAGTTCATCTAACACTATAAAATGTGTGAGGTGTGTGTCAGTCATTACCTTTCATGGCCTCGGCGGTCTGGATGAGCTCTGTGACAGCTCCTGCCACTCGTTTTGAGCAAGCTGCCAGCTGCTGCTTCTGCTCTCCAGTGGGCTTCTGCAGGACCTACACACACAAAAACACACGTTAAACAAAAGACCACTATGTTTATAAAGACTCAGACCGTATTCCCTCTGGTTGTGTGCTGTGCCAAAAACGAGCAAGTAGTTTCCACTAAAGATGGCACTGCAAAGAAATAATATAGGAATATACTATTTTTTAAGTTTAAAAAGGTGAGGCATACCTAAATTAAATGATGTACAATTTAAGGATGCACAATATATATCAGGGCTGATAATGGCAAATGTATATTTTTATTTATTATTCTGGTAATGAAATTAATACTGGTTACAATAATAATAATTATAATATCTGATTTGACAGATAAAGCATTTCATTTTTTCTTTTTTAACTTTGTTTCTTCTTTCTTCTTTGTTTTTGTTGATAGTTAATAATTGATTGTTAGTAGTGATGTCAGATTTGGTTCGGTAAGAGCTATGAAATATTAAATCATCCATCTTTGCTAATTTCTAAAGACATCAAATATGCAACATCAGCTTCATATAATGCATAGAAAATGATACATGAGCTAAATCTAGAATGTTTCCAGTTTATGTAGCTGTGTGCCCATAAAAATAAGACATCAGGTTTAAAAATTTATCTGTGAGCATCATACCATTTCAAACAGTTATGGAACAGTCTGACACAAAGTTATAATTTTTCTGATCATTTTCATACATAGTGTACTGTCAACTTCATGCTAAATTTAAAACAATATAGGGAGAAATTTAATGGAAGAATAAGAAGCTCACTATTTATGTGGATGTCAAATCAAATTCCTGTGTGTGCTATATTGACCAAGTAAACTGAGTTGTCCTACTTGTGTAGCCGTGCCATATGCACATGATGCATTGCACACAAGTTTCTGATTCTGACACCCTAACCTATAGTGAGTATTTTGTTGGCCAAAACATAGTGTTAAGTGACAAAAATAATCATCTAGCACATCCCCTGGCTACCCAGAGGTGGAGACTAGAAATTCAAGCTCAAATAGCCTGTAGTTCTTTCTTAACACCAACTATATCACTGTGACAACACAGGATTCAGGAAGAACAACAGATTTGGAAGCTCTCTCTGTCAATATAGCAGCACTAAGAAATGTATCATTTCAATTGGCCACATTTACCATCAACACTGATGTTCAAAATCTAAAATTATTTCAGTATGTGAGAGCATAATTTATACACATAAAATCATTAATGACATAAACATTTACTGTCTTACTTGTGTATGCTCACAAAGAACATCAAAAACAAAAAAAAAACAGAAATCTTTATCTCTCTGAAGACACTTTCTGACACAATGTTAAACCTACCAATAGTACTTGCTCCAGTAAGTCAATGTATCCAGTTGTACACTCTGATCCGAACATCAGCGCTCTGTTCTTCACCTCCTCACTGACCTCTGGATGGTAGGCTGCTTGCTAAAAGATGAAAACACAGAAACTGATCTAACAGAAATCTTACACTTTATATGCATTCTACAACAAACAAAATAGATTTTTTTCTATTGCTAAGGTAAAAAAAAAGAACCTTGCAGGTGGTGAGCATGTCTGAAATAGCCTTGCGGCTCAGGTTGGCTGTATGGATGATGTCCTCCTGCCGGGCAGAGTTCCCTGCAGCCACTGCTTTAGCAGTTGCCATGGTGATGCCCTTAGTCATGCGAATGAACTCCTCAGGTGTGGTTGTCTTGTTGGGAGCATCCCTGGATTGAAACAGCTGGGACGACAACGAGGGTGGGTGTCATTTGAGAGCTAGTATACAAATTTTGACTGAATGATTAAAAAAACAAAAAAGAAAGAAAAAAACTGTTTTCCTTGTTCACATTTTCATGATCAGCCAAAATATTACTCTTGAATCAAAGACATCTTTCAGCATCAATCAGATATATGTAATTAATCCTGGGTGACACTGGTGATACTGCATTACTGTTGTCCATCCAAGCTCATGCCCTCCAATCCTCCTCACCGACAGTTCCTGTTTGATACATTCGATTGTGGCCTCCAGCGCTCTGGTGCCCCGGGTGGCCTCGTCCTCAACAGCCTTGACCGTCTTCAGCAGGGACGTCACGTTGGTCACCATCACCTGATGGAAAAAATGAAAAAATCTGATCAAAAAGTTGTTCATTCACATCAAAATTTCACAGCAACAAAAATGGGGCATTGTGCATGTTTTTGTGTCATGACCAACACAGCTTATGTGTATTAGAGTCTAATTAAATTTAATTCAGTGGATGAAATTTGAATTGGTTATTACCTCTACTGTTGAAGCTATGAGCATTTTTTTTCTTCAGGCAACAAATAGAGAACGTGAAAAATACACAGACAGAGGCAAAAGCAGCCACATCCAGCCATAGTTTACACTACAATCTCTTACGGCATCAATAACAAAGCTTACACAATACAATTCATTATCACAGTGGCTCCCCTAAAATGTCCTTTTAATTGTAACCATATTTGCCCTGTTTTGTATGATCCTAGGTATAAACCCCTTGTGCCTTCTACTGTGGTTCGGGCATTGCAACGGACTGTGAGGGTGCACTACATCACATTCAAAGCCAGGGGGCGCCCAGCACCCATGCAGGAAAGCTCACAGCCCTCAACACTTGAAACTAAAATCTTACAGATGGTTTACAGGATTTTTTTTCACCTCAGGTCCAAAAACTGCATGTGAGGCGTGTTGTTATCGTCTGAAAGACTCCATGACACACGCCACAGACTGTGAAACTGTCAGTTTTTTTTCCAAAAACTTCACAGCTCGAGGTGATAATGAGCAGTCAGTAGCTCCATCGGTGGATTGTGAACTGTGGCTTTGAAAAGATGTGTTGAAGCCGAGGATTCAGCTGATTTATCTTGGATACAAATATCCCATTTATCCTGCTATCCAGAACATCTACTGTTTACATTAGTGAGACACAGTCTCCAGTTTAACTCATGTGAACAGGATTCATAATGTCAGGGGAGGTGCTGGAGCTGATTAATGGCACAGCCTGAGGTGGAGGAGGATCTCTGCTGTACATACAGTATGTGGGATAATATAACTATTTCCATCATTGCAGATTTAGGATTTTCTTAAATAGATCTTTTTCATATCAGCTGCAAGGAAGAATGAGACTGTTTTTATCACCGTGAAAGAAAGAAAATAACAGAAATTGTTTCCTATCAACACAAAGAAACACCTGATTCTGATTTTTAAAGGGACCAGTGGGTAGGATTTAGGGGCATCTAGGGATGAGCCTGCAGATAAGGGCTGAAACTGACAATTATTTTTGTTATCGATTAATGTTTCAAACATTTTCTTGTTTAAGTAATTAGCTGTTTGATTCATAAATGTCAGACAATGATGAAAACACCCAAAATGATGTCCTCAAACGTCTTGATATATTCAGTTTAGTGTCACAGAGGACTAAAGAAACAAGAAAATATTTACATTTGGAAGAACTCCACATTTTTCCTTAAATATGACTAAAAATGATTAAAAGATTATCAAAATAGTTGGTGATTAATTGAATACTTGATAACTAATTACTTCATTGACTAATCATTGCAGCTCTTTTGCAGATTGCCTCCCCCTTCCCCTCTAAGCATATATGAAAACCTATGGTGACTGCAAAACTTGCCGTCTCTAGAGCCAGTGTTTGGTTCGTCCGTTCTGGCCTACTGTAGAAACATGGTGATGCAACATGGTGACCTCAATGAAAGCGGACCTGCTCTCTGTAGATATAATCAGCTGATTCTAAGGTAACAAAAACATAATGATCCTTGTTTTCAGGTGACTAAACAGCAATGAAAACACAATTAGGTTAAATTTCTGACATATTCTGCTAGTAAATCCCTGTAAATCTTACACACTAGACATCTAAGATAGTTAGATCCAAAAAACACACGGACCAGATTCAAGCCCGTTGGATGCCTTTAAATTAGGTGACATGGTTTCAGGAGCTGCAGACCCCCGGCATCCCCTCACCTTGGCAGCGCTCTTCAGCTGGTACATAGATGGATCATCTGCTGCCTTGCCAGCAGCACACTTGGTGGCACTAATGAGCTCAGCCAGCGCCTTGGCCACATCTTTGACAGCATTTATCAGAACCACCTAGAGAAGAAGGACACAGAGATAGACACCAATTTATCACAACTCACCCTGGGAAAGAGAGAAAACTCTGAAAGGTTATTGCCATTCACAGCTCATTCTTGCATTTTTCTGATAACAGGCACAGTGAATAAAGGACAAGCGGACAAATAAGGGAAGGAAAAACAAGACTGGCTTACCTGAGTCTCAGGGTCGTCAGAGCCAATACTGGCAGCCCCCAGTTTGACCACATCTGTGAGCTGGGTAATGGTTTTGGCAGAAGACTGAGCGGCCTGAGACAACTTGTCCTGACCGGAAGCTGCACCGGACACTAGCATCTTTGTGTCCTCGACCAGAGCTTTGGCTGTCTTCAAAATGTTTTCCCTGAGAGAGAAGAGCCAAGCAGGCAGGAAGAGAATGAAAAGTGTAAGACAAAAGTGTGATTTAGACGTCTTACTCCAGCACAAACAAAATGTACATGTGTGAATTATAGTCATCAAAATGATGCACACTGGTGCACTTCTCTTTTTATACCAAAAGCATTTGTACATCAAAGCTGCTGCAAACAAAAAGAGGATAGGTAAGATCACGCAACCAGTCATTCTTCTAAACCTGACAAGAAATATTGTAGGAAGCTGCTGCAAAGTTTCTTCTTGATTTTCAAGGGAGCTGTATGACATAATTTGAGCTAAAAAGTGATTCCCTTTCATCTTGCCCCAGCAGGGCTTCTCTACATTTCTGCTTTCATGATTCTTCAGTGAGGTACAGAACAATATCACTAACAATTATCTGTACGGATCTGGGTTAATCATTTTCGGTCATAGTGGCATGTACTGTAATACATCTTGGATCATTAGATATGGATCTCTTTGAACTCTAATAATTCAGAAACTGGGCCAACCAAGTTTACCACAAGTCAAACACTAGATTGTAAACTTTTACTAGACATTTGCATGACAATTGGGATTTCATAGAAGCACAACAGACTCATTTCTAGTTTCTAAACCTTTAGCTGTTTTGTTCTTATTTTTAGCAGCATGGGATTCCTGCCTCTGACTGGAGTCTTTAGTCTAAGAGTGAGAACAGTAAAAGATGTGACACTTCTTCCGTCTTTCAAACCCTGAGGGTAATTTGTAGTTTCTAACTTAAGAGATTTCCTGCCCCCTGTTCACCAGCTAATACGTCATAGTGTCAGTTTCAGATGAAAGATAAGCAGAAGGCGGATTTTAGACTCCAAGCACGTCTCATACTAGCGATGTCTTGCACACTGAGTAGTGTATACACACACAATCAGATATGTTTCCAGCTCTAACCTGTGATCGGCGAAGGACTCATCATTCTCTGCATTGAGTGTACCGGCTGAGGCAAACATGATGGTGGTGTCCAGATCAGCGATGATGCCAGACACTGCGCTGGCTGCTGTGATGCAGGCCTGAGTGCCCTTGTTTCCTGCCTGGAGGGCTGAGAGGACCAAGGACACCTGAGGACACACAGACAGACATCCCACCCTATAATCATACAGGTGAGGATGTGCAGGTGTCTTGACCGGAAAGCATATTTTCCATACCTTGAAGGCAGAGTTCAGAATATTTGATGTGGGGTTGTATGTGGGACTTAGTTTGGAAAAGCAGAGAGGAGCACCAGTATTAAAGGTCAGCAATAAACTGCTGGGGTCAGGGTCAGCAGCAAAACATATTGTAGCCACTTAAAAAAAAGTGTGCATTATTTTTAGAATATTTTCACCCCTTTGCTTTGTCATCAGACAGCCTTTTCTAACAGGAAACTGCTATTATATAAACCAAATATTGCCCCTCTCTCCAAACCAATCAAACTACAGAGGTGAAATCAGTCATTTTACCTTGCAAATGTCCTTTTGAAACACAGAAGTCACACAATAACAAAAGCAAACTAACAGATCGAAGCAGCAGTAGACCAGCAGCTCCTGTGTTCTGTAAGGTTAAGTTACTTATTCAGCCTATGGAGCCTTTGGCTGGTTTGGAGAGAGAAATATTTGGCTTATATAACAGCAGTTTTCCATCGGAAAAGTCTGTCTGATGACAAAGTAAAGCAGTGAAAATTATTCTAAATATAGCTACAAATGTAACTTAAACTGATATAGATTTTTTAGTTGGCCTTTTTTTTCGACTGGCTAAAATTACTTTTGATGCTGACCCTGTCCACGGTAGCACATTGCTTAGCTTCTGCTCTGGTGCCTCTATCTGCTTCTCCAAACTGGAGGTCTGACAAATGGCATCTACTGTAGCTAATACACTGACTGTTTATAAGTACCTCATACAACCTCACTTCAAATAATCCAAACCATCCCTTTAACTGTCTGAAAGCAGCAAGATTCGCATATTTCATTTATTTTGTTCATTAGGAACACAACCAATTTACTTTTTGAATAGTTTCTTACTGTAAAGTAGTATTCCTATGTTTTGGTCAGTTCGAGTGGAGTTGAACATACCTTTACTGGTCAAAACAGAGCACAACAAAGCAACACACTGTGACAGGTCCTGACGAACACTTCCATTTTTCATTGTTTTTGATATGCATCTCCTCGGCACATGATAAATAATGCATTCAACTGAGAAGCTCAAACACCAGTCGAGTCAAGAGGATTTAAAAATCTGCTGTGACAGCAAAACACCATGTTGGTGCAGAGCACGCACAGCATCACTCACTCATCAAACTGAGCACATGTCAAACTGGTTTAGACTCCATTTGTTTTCCTCACAGATGCCTGAGTGGCAGCACAAACTGATTAACTCATGTTTGCAGACTCCTGACACTTGTCTTCTTAAATTAAGAAATAATAGCTGTGAAAAGTTAAGGGTTAGAATTTCAAAATAGTACAAGCAGCACAGGTTACACAGACAAAGCATTTCTTTTCTTGTCACGAAGATATTTAGCAAAAAATAAACTGTTGATTTAAATGCTGAACCAAATTAAAATGGTCATACTTTGAGAATTGCTGTGGGTTCCCCAAATGAAACCACAACTAGTACCTGTTTGCATTCACAGTCAAAGCATCTGTACAGTGTAGCTGGACTGCTTGGATATGATCTGTGCAATACTTGAGCATGAATTATTAAAACAGTCTGCAGAATAATGTATTTTGCCAAGGACTATGAATTAAACAGTCGGGCTTTGAAGCACAAGCATGCCTTGAGCAAATGGTTTCATCCAAAATGCTTTAATTCAGGAGGCAGATGATAAAATGAATTATGGCACTAACCCTCTTATGTTGTTGATACCATGACAGCAGGATCACTTAGTGAAAAATCACATAGCAAGAAAATAATGTTTTACTGTTCCAGTGAAGACCAACACTGTAAAGAGTTAGTTTGGATTGGGTCATACTGGGTCGAGCTGGAAAACCTCCAGCCCTGAGTGATCAAGTATTAACATTCAACAACATTAACTTTGACAGAAATGTGACAAAGCCTTGTGTTAATAATCAATATACCAGCACTGCTGTGGATCCACAGATGACAAAACAAATCTTGTGACAAGCACAGCAGATAGAAGACAGATATGCTGATAAATAAATTAACATACTTCTTAAAATTAAAGACGCCATCAACAACAAGGTCTTGTAATGACAGCACAATACCTTCTCTGTGACGGCGCGGGCACATTCAATGAGCTCTCGTTTTGTGAAGCCGTCAGAGGGGGTGATCTGCAGAGCTCCAGCCTTCTGGACGAGGAAGATGCAGCCGTGTCCGAGCTCCTGCACCCGAGTCTTGATCTGGAAACCAATCTGGTTAACAAAGAGCACAGGACAATACAAGTTTATTGAGCTATTATTCTTTTGCAAAAATAAGGATTATGAATTGACTTGTCTTGGTAAGAGACAATTCAGATTAAAATAAAATCATGTAGTGTAAATGTTTACAAAGTAAATGTGTTTTAGCTCCACTGTGGCATATATCCACTGTGTACTACATCCAATTTTTTACATGCACAAAGCCTTTTTTTTCACCTATGTTTTTATTGATGATTTCAACATTTACATAGATATAAAATTAGCAGATTAACTTAAACAAGCCCCCAAAACAAAATAATACCAAAAAGAAAAAAATATTTACTTGGGAGTTACATTTCAAGTAGTCTCTCCATTCTCTCAGTTTCATCTACTAAATCCATTGGTTCTTTCCGTAGTCTTCGTTGCTGTTCTGGAATCTGAACAAGGTCCATTTCTCCCACTTTTCTTCCAGCTGTGTTTCTTTGTATCTCAGGCAATGTGTCAGTTTTTCCATTACATAAAATGATTTTCTCTACTATCTCCATCCATTGTTCCTGGCTAGGAGGGACCACTTTACTCCATTTCTTTGTGATAGTTTTTTTTCTTACTAGCTATTAGCAATATTTTTCCCCACATATCCCTTCTTCATACATTATCTTTAGTAGAGTTAAAATTACACAAAAAAGTTCCATGTAGCTCACATATCATACCCAAGTATCCTTCGCCTAATTTTGTACACAATTCTCTAAAACACTGATTTTTGTGGCATTTCCAATATAGAAGTGCATGGCCTACATCTATTACTCCACACTCTCTGCAGCATGGGAAACTCATGTTGAAATAATCACTCTTGACTTTGAGTGTGTTAAAAAAAAATCTCCCTCCATATCTGTGAATTGGTGGATGTCTGCTATATTTTCCACATGTCTTGCCAATTTTCATCAGAATTTGTTATCTCTCTGACTCCCATTTTGCTTCTAAATATTTAGTTTAATGTTTGCTTGTCGTCAATTTCTGGTGTAGAGCAGATGCAATTCTAGTTACATGCATGCATCTAAGGAATATAGTTAAAAAGATAAAGGTGCCACACTGACGTAGCAGAGTCATATAGTGGGTAAGACAGTCTGTGTTTGGGTGACACCCAGGCTGTCCTCACCTCCTCTGGCTCAGCTGTGTGAGCGGCCAGTCGTCCCTGAACGGCCAGCTGGCTGTAGTCCACAGTCACCTGAGAGGCCAGGGCCCCCAGCTCATCTGGACAAGTCACTGATTTGGTCATCTGAGGGATAAAGACACAATGACTGTCAGCCCAACCATACCACATTTTGGTGTTCTACTTTAAATCATACGCTGGCAAGTCTGAAAATATTTTGAGATTTTCCATCCAATCAAACGTCACAGTCACATTTCCAAAACAGTCTAACACTGTAAACTGTTATTTTGAAGGCTCACCATTTCCTGAGCAGTAACAGCAATGGCCTTAGAGTATTTCACCATACTGGTCTGGTAATCCACAAATGAGCCCTCAGGTTCAGGCGGTGTGCCTTCATCCAGCTGAGGAAAGACACACAGACACACAGAGTTAATACAAAACTGCAATTTTAGGCATGATTGGTTTGCCCCTCACAAAACAGCACAAACATCTTCAAATATGAAGACAATCAATCATTCAGCTTTATAGCTGCAGCGACATGTTTAATCTAATCTACCCTTCAATTAGTATAATTCTGCCAGGTGCGCAGGCATCAGTTCATCTGAAAACCAATGTTAATGCAATTTTATATTCAAATAAACACTCCGAATGAATGATAAACACTCATTATAAATTATCCACTGAATCCACTCTGTAATTACAGCTTTAAAATAGCATCAAGGACAAAAACATTCAATCACCAGCTTGCAGTGCAGACACTGTGTTTCTAACATTTCGGCTAAATTAGACGACACATCTGAGTGTCATGGCAAAGCTAAGATGAGAGAGATGACGCCACGTGGGGAAAGCATTCTGGTGCTGAAGTGACTCTACAAAATCGCAAGTACATGATGTTCGCAGAGTGAAATAACACCTCAGAATCTGTGGTCTTGACTATAAGTTTGAGCTTTTCTGCCTTTAAATCACCTCTGCTGAAACCACTGCAGAGAGTGACCATTATGTCGATGGATTTTCTAAGAGGATTATCTCCTTTTAATCAACTACTGATACACACATGCTTAGTGACACATGGACACACTCATTATGCAGACTCAAACTGAACCACTTTCACTAATTATTCATGATGTGTGACACAAAGTTGATGCAGAGATGCCGCTCCCTCTGGTGACCCACACCTGAGGCACTTTTCCCCCCTGCGATAAGTCTCACTCAGGAAAGTGAGGAAGGATATAATTAGTTTGTCTGTACTTGAGATTAAAGGCTTTTTCTTGCTTCACACCTTATGTGCTTGCCAATAGTTTGACTGTTAATTGGAAAGATGGTCTGAAGACCTAACACTGGCTGACAGTGGATGTGTTGACAGTCAATTTTTCTCTGCTTCGGTGGCTCATGATTTATATTTATATGCTAATCTGTGGCTTTTTATGGTGCCTTGGAGACGCTGAGGTTGTAATCATGATGCTACACAAAGGAACAGGAACTCAAGTAAAAAAAAAAAAAAAAAGAAATCTTAATTAGAAAATGATGGTCATTTGTACAAATCCTGGAACATCCTGGAAAAACATTAAGAACATTTGCTGTCCTGCCAGTTCCCCTGCACTCTCTATCAACTTCTAACCAATTTATTCCACTTGTTTTCTCAACAGTATTTCAGTATTTCAGCTCTTTCCATTGAGGCACTTGCCAAAACAAGAACTTTTCCGGTATACAATTTTGCCAGCTCATTAAGACTATGCTGAAATGGGAATATTGTTGTGTAATCTCAGGCAACCACAACTTTGTCCTCAATTCATTTCAGTAATCAGTGCAGCAAAAAGTGGAAAACTGAGGTCTTTTCCTGGAACCTGACAGAAGGGTTGAAGGCTGAAACTCTGTGGGGTCATGCAGGGTGGACCAAGTCTTGGGCCACTGGATTTTAGTTGCACATGCAGGCTCTTGGTACAAGGAAAGTTCAGGGTTCCTACACCTTTTCCAAAGTCAAATTCAAGCACCTTTGAAGGTGCATTTTCAAGCTTTTCCAGTACCTTACGGCTGTGGTAAATTACATATTTGTATACATATACTCAAAATGAATATTTCACTTCTTCATCACATTAAATCAGTTGTTATTGTGCTATAAATGACCAAAATTACATTTTGTGATAGCATTCACTCGGGTGACAAATTAATGGGAAACACAACAAAGTTTTATGTCTCAAAATCTGTCACCTTGGCACTTTTCAAACCTTGAAAACACCACATTAAAATTCAGTTCATTTCAAAATTCAATGCATTGATTCATTTTATGCACCCTGAAAGTTACATTTTTGGCAGGGAGGAAACTAAAGCTCGTGGCGCACCTCATACATTTGCCCTCGTTTCACCATGCTGATTCTCCTTGAAAGGGTTTAGACTAGTTGTCCATTGCAAGAGGTAGCACAAGAGTGTGGGGATAAATATTATGTCCCTCAGCTCAACAGGAGGGTCACCTTAGGGTAAAAGTAGATGACCATATTATCAGATTTGTAGCCATATTGTCATGTAAGACAAGCAAAGATCGGGCAGAGCTATCAACTGATCACCAGCTGTTGTTGAGCTGGAGTACAGAACAGCTGCTTCTATGCAGCTAGAGAAAACATTTGGTAGAGATTACTTCTCGACACCCCAAGAATACACCGGAGGGACCCCTTCTGGGATGAACCTCAAGACATGGTGAGGGAAAAGGATGTCTGGGCTTTTCTGCTTAGTTAATTGTGACTGGATGACTAGCGGAGAAAGCTGATGGAGGAGACAATCGTCTGTAGCTGCTCTCAAGTCTCATTAAAAAAACAGAGTGTGAATTGCTTTGACCAGTCACAGTCCTGGCTTCCAGGCAAATGGAAATTTAATATCTGTGCTCTGATGAGCTCTAATCACCAGTATTGGCGCAGCAGCACCCACCTTGGCCATGGCGTCTGCGATGGACTCCACCATTCCTCCCACCATCCCTACTTCACTGGCAGCCTCATTCAGCGTCACCATGATGTCGTCAACAGCCTCCTTCATGAGCTGGGCTGCCTCTGCTATGGCATCATGGGTATGAGATGCCTGTGTGACACCAAGACACAAATACACATTAAACCTACTACAGGAGTTTTAAACTGGTTATGAAACAGTCTAAATTTAATACTGATGCCTATACATGACCTACATAACTTAAGACCATCAGCAGGAAGATCAGCTACTTCTATGTAGTTGTTCTTAATGGCTGCCACTGGGTCAGATTCTCCTTGAAATCAGATGAAACAAGCCAATGTTTTTGTTTTCCCAGGCAATATAACAATAACAGTTAAAAGGAAGAAGGAGATTTTTATTCAGATAATTTTATTTCTGACATTACATTTTGTGGTAATTACAGTGGAAATATTACCACTTTTGTCCACAGGGCCCTCCAAAATCAACACAATATGAAAGTTCCTTGTAGCAGCTTTAAATAAGACTTTCCAGATAATCCTCCCAGGGGCGGGGCAGCACCATAAAAAAATGAATTAAGTGAAATACAGTTTTCCTACACATTTTCTATTTCAAAATTCTGTACAATAACAGATTCAAATTTCCAGACCACATTTGACAGCACAGAAAGCTAGAAGTTTATTAAGTAAATAAATTGATTAAAATTTTAACTATAAACATGTTACATTCTGACTACGTATGCTATCATGCTTCCCAGTAACTGCCAGTAGAATGTAGGTACTGTACCTCATACATATCAATAACTTGTACACAGAAAGTTCGGTTAAAAGTAATGTTATATTATTGTTCCCTCCTTTATATATGAGAACCAGAAAGGAGTTGAAAAAAGTTAAATAATTAAATTTGATGATGAATCAGCCATCAGCCATACACAGAAAAGAAAGAATTATCAGAAAAGACAGTTTACTCCTCTGATAAATGATCAGATAACCTAGTATTTGGTTATTTGTGATGCTATATATGCAATTCAAATATTTTGACATGTTTTCTTTTTAATTTGGTCACAGATGTCTGAATGTGGCACACTTATAAGCAGTCACACATGTAATCTGCACCCGCAGAATTCTGATGACAACTCTGCAGGTCTTTTGCAGAACACACAGAGATGCTGCTCGTAAAACTCATAATGTTCCCAGTTATTTATTTATGTATTTGTTTGTATAGGTATTGAAGTAGTAATCTCTGGGAGATGAATAATTAATGGTTTTACAACTGAATTTTTGCTCTCTCTGCTCCACTTTGAAATGTGCATTTTTGTGGCTATGTGTCCTCCATTTCATCCTGGCTGACTTTTCCAACAAATGTTCACACTTTGTTTTGAATTTTTGGTGATGAAATAAAATAACAAATTTAAAGGCCCCTCTAAAATCGGCTACATATTTCTTTAGCTCTGCTTGAGGTAATTTTAAGTTGTTTTAATGTAATACTGTGTGAGCTCAACAATCATTGTTATGTTTATTCAATATTGTCTATTATATTATAAGCAAAAAAACATTTTGCAGAATTCCAGAGATTTTCATTCTTCTTGACTGCTGAAAACTGTCAAAAAAAAATCTGCAGATTCTGTTTGAGCCTGGTTATAAGGCTCTTGGAGCAGAGCTGTTCTGCAGGCTGTGACATACAGGCGGAGAGGCAGCTCTGTGTAGGAGTGTGCGTTCAGTCGCACACTATATTTCTTGCCTTGCTTTTGATGACATCATGCCCACTCTGGCCCACACTCCCTCGTGTAAACATTTTGGCTGCACTGGCTGTCCGCTCCAAACTTCATGAAAAACACTCTGCCTGCGTGATCATTTTATTTTTAGATTTTTTTAAAATTTTATTTTACAAAACAGAATAGGAGCAATACATTTCCTTACTCTCTTTTATTTTTTCCATATTATCCAGACCGGGAAATTATTAAAATCAAATTCCATACTTTTCCATACTACGTAGGAACCCTGGAAATAGTCGTACCTTTGGATTTCCTCCACCCTCCTTGGCAGCATAGAGCATCTGCAGCGCAGACTCAGCCAAGGTCTTAGTTTGGTCCAGGAAAGTCATCTGCTGCTGGTGGTCCTTCAGCTTGGATGCCACGCCCACAGAGGCTACGATCAGCGGTTCGAAGTAACTAGCCAGCTGGGTCACCTGAGGAAAAGGGTTAATGAAGGATTTTAATGAGTTCTGTGAGAATTCCTCAATGTCTTAATTACAGCAAATGCTACATTTTCAAGTAGAGTAGAAGAATGAGAGAGATACTGCTGTGATAATTATCACAATACTAATTTTGCCCAGATGGCCCACTCCTAACAAGTGTAAATGTGTAATACTTCTCCCCATTAAAAAAGTATTACTTTGCTGTAACACAGTTGCAGTATTTAAGTAAAGTAATTAACTCCCTGCCCTATATATACCTTGTGTCCTAGTTGGGAAGCCTCGCCTCTGGCAGCAGTGGAAACGGGGTCAATTAAGTGTCCAATTTCCTGCACAGTGGACGTAAGCTGCTCTTGTAGCGCCTAAAGAGAGGAAATAAAAAAGAAATTAGTTTTTTGTCTTGCTTTTTATAGGAGACAGAGGACCATTCAAATAAGTCGGCTGGAACCTGCTAAAAAGCACCAGACAGGGAACTAAAGAGGGAAATCTTTGCTCCAAGCAACTCCAACTTCTGATATGTGAGCTTAAAGTTGTCGTAATTCAACAAAACTGCTCTGTGACCAGTTCTGCATTAAAATATACCAATCTCAGGTGTACAGCATTAAGATCCAGTGGGATCTAAACTGTACTGTACTGTACTGCACTAGAAGGACCAGTAAAATACTGGTTTGCTGTGCAGAAAAGTTTTTTGACACAAATAGCCAAAGTGATACATATGTGCCAACTGGGCACATACACATACAAAATGAATTAATAGTGACAATAAAAAACAAATACTAAAAAATATCTAAACAACAAGTGTGCACATATGTATACACACATTCATTTATATCTGTCCTTGGAAAAAAGGAGAATTATTTTAAATTGGAAGATATGCCCCTTAATACTTGTACATTGCTGCTATACAAAAAACTAGGCCTTATAGTTGACAAGTATTTTTATTAGTTTTTGAGATCATGCAAAATACAACTTGAAATACAGTCTGATATGTTTTAACAAAATCCCATCCCACAGGTAGCTCTAACCAATTGTACCATTACAAGTTTATAATATGACATATTATATACACAGTATGATAAACTCACACAAAGGACACAAAAATTAAGGAAAGAGAAAAATAAGGAAGAAAAAAGTTACAAAAATAGAACGTAAAAAAGAAAGAAAGGGTTGGGTGGTTATATCTATCCATTTGAAATATCTGAGGTGACCACTTTTTTCACCTGATCCAGAACTGGTTGTCAAATGGTGTAGAAATTGAGGGCACAGCCTCTTGTAGCTTAATGATTTTTTTCTAGGGTTAGATGATGCATGAGCTCTCTAATCCATAGCTTGAAAGCAAATCATTCTTTCATTTAAGCAATATTAGTCCAGTCCTTAGCTTAAATGTGATTCTCTCCATTGAGTAAATATTGACCATAATGTAAACCATTACCATGGTTTCTACACAATGAGCTGTTTGTGACCTAGAATGGACAGAAACCTAAATAAAATCACCAATAAGAGATCTATAATTTTTCAGACAGATGCAAAAAGCAACTAAAAAAAAAAACAAAAAAACAATCAGACTGTAAAACTGTCAGAGGAACAGAAAGAAAGAAGTGAGCGAAGCAGACACACAAGCAGACAAGGACAAACAAATGCAAACAGAGAAAGATACAGGTGGCTGTCTGTGAAAAGTGTCGAGTCATTTTCTGATGCTTGCTTACCTCCAGTGAGATGTCGTCCCTGCTGGGTAAGTTCTGGCTGACTGCTGCCAGAGAGGCCTGCTCAATGTCCCGGATACATTTGTTGATGTTATCAATTGACGAGTCGCACTCCCGCTGGCCTGGGGCCTTGTCCCTGAGAATAAAATGGGAAATGGGAAAAGAGGAGAAACAGAAAGCAATAAAATGGTTGGAAACAGGAATAAGAGGTTGAAGGATGATGTATAGGAGGAAAAACAGGATGGAGAAGGTGAGGAAAAAAGAGGTATATTTAGAAGACAGGAAGAGAGAACAGAAGTGCAAATGTTAACATAATGAACACTTAATAAAAAAACAGACAGGTTCCAGGATGTCTCTCTAACATCTTTTCTACTGGTTCCCTGATCTCATTGTTGCTCAGATCACATCTGCTGAAATGTAGCCTGTAGGGTCCCGTCACTATGCAGGGAGATCAAGCTGGGCAGCCAAATTAGCTCTGAAGCCTCTGAGTGGTCTGAGGCAGCGGCCACATGGGCAGAATAAGTTTAGTTAAACATCCATTTCCATGCATGGCGACACCCTGGAAATAAAACTAAAATAAAACCTCATCTGTGCGTGTAATGAGACTAACAAAGTTATGAGGTTGCAGGATGAAGTTCAGTCCTATTTGTGTTTTTTGACACCGCCGTGTATCACTGAATGATATTAAAAGCCTGGGCCATACTCCCAGCACTCAATTTACAGTCTAAAAGGAAGACAGTGATAAGGGCATGAGAACTGAGCGAGATGCTAAGCTGGCTGCATCTGAATGCTAACGTGCAGATGTTCTGAGCTGAGAAGAAACATTAAAATTCAGTGCATTTGACACTGGGAATTAGTTCCTCATGAGCATCAGTTTTGTTCTGATCAAGGTCAGGTACAAAAGGTATGAAAGAGGAGATTAAAAATTTAAGCTGTGGAGGAATAAGGACAAGCATTTGTCACGCCATGGTGCAGCATTTGGGCATCCATTCTCAAGGACGTTGCATTCTGTCTCACAGGTGTTTTATAGAGAAATGTATTCTGATAAATGGAAGTAAAAGCTACTTTACAGTCTAAACTTAATTGTGAATTATTTAACATCAGTTATACATTTTCCTCCAATGGTCCCCTTTGTGTATCCAGAAATGACTACATTACTGCAGTGACATACAGTTCACAAGTGTAAAAATGCAGCAAAGTAATAAAACGATGTTTTGGTAACTTCCTGGATTTTCTGCTAGTTGCTTGGCAACCTCAGCCTGCTGACAAGACTCAAAGTCACTACTCTCAGCCATGAAATAGTCATAACCCCCCAGAAAAAAAAAATTTGTGGCATTTAAGCTTTCAGGGTTTTCTTGGTACGGATTAAACAAACAATATATAATGTATTAAAATGCAAGTTTTTGAGGTGCTGGTAGGCGGATATCATTATTTTTGACATAGCAAGGCCCATTTCCAGTCCTTATGCTAAGCTAAGTCCACCAACTGCTGGCAGTGACTTCAAATGTGAGTGTGGTATTGATTTTCTCATTAATTCTCAGCAAGAAAGCAAAAAAGTTAATTACCCCAAATGCCGAAATGTTCTTTTAAAATTTGACCTTCATATACTGCATTTTGTCACCAGTCACTTTCTTTAGTGTGTAACAAATAGGGCTGCAACTACAGGTTATTTTCATGATCAATCAATCCTTTAGTCTATAAAATGTCAAAGAAATGTGAAAAATCCCAAAGCACAAAATGATGTCTTCAGATTGCTTCTTTTGTCCAACCAACAGTCCAAAGCCCAAATACTTTTCATTTGCAGTCATACATGGATAAGAAAAGCAGAAAATCCTTGCATTCCAGAAGCTAAACCAGCAAATGTTTGAATTTTTTGCTTGAAAACAGTTATCAAAATAGTTAGTAATTAATTTTCTTTGGATCAATTAATCAATTAATTGACTAATTATTACAGCTCTATTAATACATTTTTGTCCACTAACCGGATGGCTGTGATGAGACTCTTGATTGAGTCAGACACGGTGCGGGAGTGACCAGCCAGAACAGACCAGGTGGGCGGGTCTTTGGGGTTGATAACTAATGACCGTGCAGTCTTGAGTAGGTGGGTGGAGCTGTCGAGCATGGAGCATGCCGAGTTGAGGATGGGCTCCTGTGCTGCAGACCCCTGCACAAAAAACAAATTAAACTTTAGCGAGAACGTAGAAATGTATTTATGACCAAATCTTGTTTTTTAAGCATATTTGCTATAACACCTCTATTGATCAAATAATGAATGTAATAGCTGTCCATGAACACTCTGAACACTGATGTTCATACCTCGTTGCTGATTTGAGCAGGGACGCTGGCAAACTCTGGGTTGGAAGCAAATGTTGTCAGGTTTTCAACAGCCTCGATTAGCGGAGCTGTGGCAACTCGACACCTGGTCCTGTTCTCCTCAGAGAAATCTCCATCTAAAGCCTAAAGAGGGAAAAAGAGGCCACATGAAATATGATTGAACTAGAGTACCTATTAACTTATCTGACCCAGAAGTCAAGAATTAAACAAATCATTGACAGAAGGTTGATGACAACAAAATATGAGTTTGTTTGAGAAATCACTCTGAGGATCCACCAGAATGATCCCACATCTATTACAAAGGACTTTACCTTTACTGTCAAAGCTACATCCATTTCTAAACTGTGGTATGCCAATTAGGGGACAGAGCCAACCTTTTGACAAGACTGGCAAACAAATCCTACCTTGATGGTTTTGACCAAGTTGGCAGTGCTGTTGGCCACCTCTTTGGCAGACTGGACAAAGTGCCTCTTGGCGACGGGATTGGTCGTCTTGGAGGAAGCCAGGCGGCAGGCGTTGCACAGTGCTGACGTGTGCTTAGCAACAATGGTGGCTGCAGAGAGCACCTGCCACAGTTTAAACACAAAGAAAATCAGTTAACTGAGATCTCCAACAGTTTATTAGTAGATGACAACGTGAGTCATGCCAATCTGAAAATCATCAGGTTCTTGCACTACTAGCATTTCTATGCACTAAAAGGCACAGTATTTACTATCATATGCTATTTGCACGCATTGCCCTTAAACTTGTGGTACAGACTGGCAAGCTGGTAGTTGACTTGTATAAGAGTGCTGTAGAGGGGCGCATAATTAGACTGTTAGTCTTGAACAAATCATGTTGTTGAAGTCAATAAAGGTGATAACAAGGTAAATATCGGACTTTCAGACATGCAGTGAGGCATCTGGGTACATGGTTGGACACTTCTGCATCAGGTATTCGCAGAAAATATACAATTGTGTGATATATAAAAAATGGTTTTGTCAACATCAGTGATCATAATCAAATTTTTGTAAGGGTTTAAGTCATAAATAACAAAAATTATTTTTGAACGCTTCCACTGAAAAAGCGTGCTTCGTTTAAACAAGTCTGTCACGTTAGCAGGGGGAAAGGATTCAGGAATATTTTTATACAAGATTATCATGAAAGGAAATCAGCAAGCACTCTGAGCAATACAACAACCAATAATCAGATTATTTGATGTGGGGTTGTATAAGGGACTTATTGACAGTCGGTTTTATCAGCTACAGTAGATGCTGGTCGACATGCCCTGAGTTTGGAGCATCGGAAGCAAAGCAATGTACTGCTGTAGACGGTCGGAAACAAAATGTGCTTTAACTACTTGAAAAAAAAAAAAAAAAAAAAGTCCACCTAAATAAAATCAATATCAGTTTAGTGTATGCTATATTCATAATTTTTTAAGAAAAAGAAGCATTTTACTGGCCATCAAACAGCCTTTTCTGACAAGAAAACACCATTAAATAAGTCAAATATTGCTCTCTCCAGACCTGAACTATCCTTTATAAACAACAAAGTCATACAATAACACATTTAAAGCTGGTACACCAACAACTGCTGTGTCTACTGCAAAATAAAATGACTGATTTTGTCTGTGGAGTTTGGTTGGTTTGGAGAGAGCGATATTTGGCTTCCCCTCCGAAAAGGCTGTGTAAGTAAGCCAAGTAAAGCAATGAAAACTTTCTAAATATAGCGCACACTTAAACTGATACTTAATTTTTTGGGTGGACCTTTTTTAAGTGGCTAAAATACCTCTTGCCAACACCTAAACCTGTTACCATGTAGATCAGACTGACAGGTTTTTGCCTCATTACTATACAGAGAGTACAGAGAGCGCATGTACCTGGGAGGGACTACTGTCTGGGTCTACAAGATTCTGACAGGCCATCTGGATCGCTTGGTTGGCTTTGGCAAACTGGATGGGATCCACCAACCCCTGGTGCCCCGCCTGACTGTTAGGATCGGACACACCCACCAGGTAGGAGGCCTGTGGGGGGAAAAAAAACCTCTCATCATCAACAACAAAGAGACAATATCATCCATTTAACAGCTCCTGTACAGTGAGAGCCGTTTCTCTTTCTCTGTACCTGTCCTGCAGCTTCAGTGAGGCCACACAGGGCTTTTGAGGCTGATCCTACACAGTCTCCAAACGCAGTTACGTCTCCGGTTTTGCAGTTCTGAGAAATACCTGCCATGGACTCTCCCAGGACCTGGGCAGAACAGAGAGAGACGAAGAGAGAGGGATGCTTAGGATGCTAAGCTCTGTATGTGCAGAGGGCTCTGGTGTTTGATCACTAGGGCTGTTTGATTTGAAGGCCCACCTTGGAGTTCTCCATCACACTCTCGATGCAGTCGAAGTAGGAGAGGTCACTGACCGGCTCGTTGGGATTGTCCAGCATTCCTCTGACAGCCTGGGAGATGAATGAACAGTATGAGTATTACAGAGGATTTCACAGGTTATTTATTTTCACAAAATGCTCTCTGGTTAATGCCAGAAGAAAGAATCAGTAGAACTGCAAATTACTGTTATTTCTTCTGGGACAACACAGATAGACGAGGTAAATAAGACTCTCATCAAGCCTTTGTTGATATGATTGCAGATTGTTCCTGTTTGATAACAAGGTTGTTAAGTTTTGTTTACCTCCAGCTCTCTCAGGGCATTGTCGCACTCCTTCTGGCCAGGAGCCTGCTGTGTGCACAGCGTGATCAGCTGGTTAATGCTGTCAGTCACTGCTCTGAAAGAGGGAAACAAACAGGAAAATGAAAAAAAAAATAAAAAAAAATCACACCCTAGTCCTGAAGGTGTATGGTAATAAGTGTTTGTGAGCACGCTGCCTTCAACACGTGTGAGCACATTCACTGGATGGTTTTTGTGTGTTAACATGATAAAGCTTGTGCACACATCCTTTCATACATCAGTATCCCTGCTTATGCATTTCAGCAGCAAATAACTGAAATGATTAATATTTCTTTCTTCGTGTCCTTTTGAAAATGTCATGGGATTTTTTTGCTCTTATTTTTAAATTATAAGTGAGGTTTGGCAACTGCAAGCTTATAACCTTTAATGACTAAGATGACAGATGACTCAGAGCGTTTTGCTGATAACATGGACCTCATAATGAAACATGAAACACTTGCCTTGATGGATTATATTACCATAGTTCAACACTTTACATGAGTCACTAACTAGGTTAACTTGGTAAGTTTCAAACTGAACTGATTCCAGTCAAATGCCCTTTTTAATCATACTGCATCTTAAAGAAATAGTTTGGATTATTTGAAGTGGGGTGGTGTGAGGTACTTAATGATAGTCAGTGAACTGTCTACAGTAGATGGCAGTCAACACACCCTGAGTTTAGAGAAGTGGAGAGGAGTACAAGCCCAGAAGCTAATCAATGTACTGCTGGGGACAGGGTAAGCAGCAAAACATATTTTAGCCAGCTTAAAAAAAAAAAGAAAAAAAGATCAATATCAGGTGAAGTACACGCTAAATTTAGAATATTTTCACTGCTTTACTTTGCCATCAGACAGACTTTTCTGGCTGGAAAATATTAAATACATACACTATGGATAGAAAAACACAATGTTTAAGAGAGTGTGTGTGTGTGGTAATATGTGTCCAGCTGTGGTACCTTGCAGCAGCAGCTAGCAGGTTCTTGGCATTTGCTGCTGCAGGATCAACAGACAGACTCTTAGCTGCCAGCAGCAGCTTGCTGGAAGCCATGGAGATGTTCTTTAGGTTCCCAATCACCTGCACCTGGTCATCCTTTTTCTAAAACAACATACAGTCATAACATCAAACACACATCAAACATGGCTTTGACAGACTTTGACATTCTTGTGAAACTGATACAAGACTGACCTGAGTGTGGCCGGCCATCTCTATACCAGCATCCAGGAACTCGTCAAAGTCTTGGCTGAACTTTCCAGAGGCAACCGCCAGCTGGCTGCTGGAGCCTCGGGAGGCATGGACCACCTCGCCCGCTGACTGGTTCAGGTCTGCCGCCGTTTGGTTCAGCTCGCTCTGGGCCTCCTGGAAGGACTTGGAGGCTGGAGGGATCTAAATGGAGGACAGAGAGAAGGAAGATAACTATTTAAGATTAAACTTATGTTCCTTATTGTCTGCACTAATGTTGTATGTGGTGTATTGTTACAGCTATCTACTCTGAGGTTAACTTCACCAGTCCAGCCGTGAGGTAATACAAGAAACTTGAAGTTGAATCTAAAAAAAAAATTATTAAGAGGGTCCCTGCTGTGATGCTGCGAGCAAGAGAGAGAGGGTACTGAAGTCAAATACTGATGTAAAAATTCAAAAACTACTGCATCTATCCAGCAGTCAATTTCCTTTTCTAAATTTTAAGCATCATTAATCTTAATACATTCCTCGAGGATCTTTTTGCTGTGGGGGTATTTAAAGAAAAATACATTTAACACATTGGTAATTTTGCTGTAAGAGCTCGGGTGAGTCACAGACAGAACTCACAGTTTCAATCAGCAGCTTCTTGCTGGCCTCTCCGATGCTCTTGAGAGCCATGTCCACATCCTTCTGGCCGGGCAGACAGTTGACGCAGTTGTTCAGGGAATGAGACACAGCCTTGGCCACCTGGAGCACACAGCAGGTTCACAACAGACTGGGTTAGAGCGACCAGACTGAGCCAGAAATTTGAATTTAAAATTAGCAAGAGACAGCCTTACAGAATAACTGACCATTTTGCATTTTGTCTCTTTAATAAATATCAACCAATATGTCTGCGTGTCCTCTTTGATCATGCAACCAATTACAAAGTGGGCTGTCAAATCAAGGAGGCCAAAACAGAAGCACATAACAACATGAAAAGGGCCTTAGAGATACAGTTCACTGAGACACAAACAAGAGCGAGTAAGTTAAAAAAACAAGGCTTCTTTTAACATAATTTTATAGTACATAGCAATATCAAATAAAGTACTGTAGTGCTATATTACAGTTTTTTAGATTAATAAAATGCCTCAGTTTTGGAGATATCAGCCGCAGAGATGTCTGCCCTCTGTCAAATATAGTGGAACAAGATGGCAGTCTGCTTGTGGTGCTCAAAGCACCAGAGAGCTCATTTGGAAATTAAACAGCAGTGTCTCTTTCCAGCAACCATGACACCTTTACTTAAGATAATCACCAGACCTTGTTGTGAGCAGTTTCATGTAGATCTTATTTCTACTGAACTACACCCACCAACCACAGCACTAGCTAGCTCAGTGGTGGTAATGTTAGTCAAGACAGACACCACCAATGTTGACATTCTGCACTGTCACGAGCACAAGCCTCTCATCCATAAGTAGATGCACGAAAAAAATAGTTCTTACATTAGACTACTCTCATCAAGGTCTGTGGATTGTCTTGAATAACTGGGTCATGATTTCTGGAAACAGACATTGCTGTTGAGTTCTAATGTATTTTTTTGGCACTTGGATCACGACGAGCCAAATGCCATCTAGTTCCATTAAACTGGAGAGACGGCAGACATCTCTACAGCCGATATCTCTAAAACTCTTCAGCTCACACCAAAACAATCTAGATGGATAAATAGCACTTGATTTGGAGCGGACTGTCCCTTTAAATTCTCTATATTACTAGGACAGGAGGACACGAGATTAATTATTAAAGGTACTTGGCCTGTAAATATGCCACCAGGTTTATTAAACAGAGTCCCTTGCTGTATTTGACAGGTGCTCACTTTCATGTATTACTGAACAGATGTAGAGATTCATCTGGTTCAGACTGTGTCCATGAGGAAATATACTGAGCAAAGAAAGAGGCGATGCTGAGCAAAAAAGATGACAAGTCTTTCATGTGTACATGGTTGCATGTTTAACTTCTTACATATAAACATCTTTTCAAAATAAAATAATAAAAAAAAAAAAAGTCACATTACTTCTATGTAAAACACGGGATGAGTTCCCATGAAGTGTTTACCATCATTAAACTTTCTGTTTTAGTCCAAATTAGGACTCATCCAAGAGTTCAAATTTAAAATATTGTTTGATGTGTAATGCTTTAAAAATCTGACTACAATAATAAAATATTCATAAAACAGATACACACACTGTATGTGGTGAGGAAAACATAATTATATATAAAATGACCTGTTAGAGGGTGAGGATGAGGTTACAGGAACTGTAATCAGATTACAAGTGAATCAGCACTTGTAAACTAAAGTCTCACATGTTGATTTTTGTTTTGACAGCCTGCAGAATTGTCTTTGCAGTGGCATTTGATAATGTCAGCTTTGTGGCGCTGGTGCTGTAGTCTGACAGAAAGATGAATTGAGCCTTGCAGCCTGCAGCATCGACAGTTACCCGCAGCGCTACAAAAGACAGACATGCAGAGCAGACTCCATACCCCCGAGTGATCCTGAACAGTCTCACCTGCGCCAGCCTCTGCTGACTCTCAGCATCTCCGGGGGAAATAAGCGCCTGCTTGGCCTCATGAATGAGCAGCGCTGAGCCCTCCATAACGTCACGAGCAGAGTCCAGCATGGCAGCGGCAGCCTTGGGGTCCGTGGTGGAGGCAGCGACGCCACGGGCTGCCTGGGCCAGTGTTTTCAGGGCCTGAGCCGTCTCCCTGGCTGCTATTCCTATCACACAGAAGCAGAGGTAAGTTTAGAGTACAGACCTGACCATCAGGAAAATATCCCAGAAACATCATAGATGCATTTAAACGGCTAGGACACTTTATCATGTGCTCATTTTCAATCCTAAAGAAAGATACCCTACTTGCACAGGGTTTTTTTTGTTTGATGCATAGAATGTTTTTCTCTGTCCTAACAAATTCAGTTTCTACAGAGAATCAAGGACGCTATAAACTAAGTGAAAAGTCTTTAAAAAAATACATTTATTGCTGAGGAGATCAAAAATAGGCAAGGTTAGTACGCTAAAAAAATTTTTTTATAGCATTATTTGCCTTCTTTGCCTACTGCACCACACAAAGCAAACTATTTAGAGCATTATGTTGGATCAGGGCAAAACATTAACTGACTTTTGATGCTGTATATTGGAAAATTGAGTTACTCAATCACATCTCCAGTAGTTCAAATATTTTAAAATGTCACATGAAACAGAGAGACGCTTTGTGTGCAGTTTATACTCTTTTATACTCTTTCAATTGTTATTTCTGTCTCCATTTTCTTGCCTGTTGTGTTTATAGCGGTGATCGTACATCTAGCCAGTTAAGGCATAAGATCATCTTCTATTAAAACTGACATTAATGTTCATGGTGGCTGTTGGGATCATGTATGTTCACAGCAAAAGTTTCATGTTTCTGACTAAGGAGTCAAGAGATACATTAAGTTTATTTGAAAACTGAAAGGCAGGTTTTATGGTGGCATAAGAGCAAAGGTAGTTTCTAAAAATAGAAGAAGTTCTAACCTGTGTAGTGTTCATTTCCTTGTGCAGCACATGTGAGCAGCTGAGCCATGGAGGATCCCACTGACTTCGAGGTGCTGCCCAGATCCTGAGCACACTTCTCCAACTAAAGCAGAGAGAAAGTGGGAAAAAATAAAACAGCTTTATGTGTAAGTAACTAAAAACTAAATGTTAGGCCACAAACCCATTAGACCCTTTTGTAAAGTTTGACTGAGCTTAATGCAAACTGTCATATTTCATGATGGGTTTGGGAAAATGAAGCCTGAGTCAATCTCATGGATCTAAAACCTCTCTTACCGATTCTCCGGGCAGTGGTTTCAGTTCGGCATTAACAGCAGCCAGCTTGGCATCTTGCAGCTCACTTCTCAGGGTCTGGATGGCAGTGAGCGCGGAGTCGATCTCCATGGGGCCGCAGGCTTCATGAGCCTAGAAAATAAAGAAAGTCTGCTGTCACTCACAGTTCACTTACAAGGGGGTTATTACCTCTGCCAAGGAGGTTAAGTTTTTGGTTTGGCTTGTTTGTTTGTTGGCTTGTTTGTCTGCTTGTCAGCAGGATTACAGAAAAAGTACTGGACTGATTTGGGTGAAACTTGGTAGAAAACTGTCACATGGGCCCAAGAAGAAACCACTAGAGTTTTTATTTTTCATGGCTGTCAACACCACACGATAGGTCAGATGAGATGATGAGGCTTCAGCTAGGGACCATACATGTTAGCATTGTTACATTTATAAAATCCATTCAATGTTTCTTGGGATTTCTAGCTGTAGCTAATTCCCATTCCTTGCCCCTGGTTAGCCTTTTAAAGATTAAAACACAAGATACCATACAGACTAACAATAAAACAGACATATACAGAGGTTACAGTCTTCTTGCACTTTTTATATATTGTGTAAGTGGTTTGTTGTACATTTTTTATTTGTTTGTAACCAAAACACAAGACACGACCCTACTGAAGTTGCTCCTGTAGTCAGAATATTCCCAGTATCACAATATGAATTTTTATCTTCCAAAAAAATGAAACCAATATTATCATGAATGCAAATCCTGTACTTCAGGAAAATACATCAAACTATCAGCAGCTGATTTGACAGCAGGTTGCACTTCAGTGCATCTGATGTGGGCTTATCAGTGAAAAAAAAAATCTCCACACAACAGGACACATCGACACTATTTTTGCCCACACCATGATTTTAACCATGAAGGTGATCATACAGTGTTTTTCTAGGATGATGTAAATGTATTAGATTTGTTTGTGCATGTATTTTGCATATTAAATGCAATGATTTAATGGATGCACTGTCACATGTGTGTTTCTGTGCTCTACCTTCTGTGCAGACGTCCGCAACTCAGCCAGGCAGGTGGCCAGGTTCTTGGCACACTGACCTAGTTGCATGGCTGCAGCCTGATCCTCACCGTGGGAACGGATGACTTGGCCGAGGTCACCATCTTACTACCAGGCTGCAGAGTGGAAAAGAAAAAGGAACAAAAAGTCTGAAATGTTCAATAAGAATGACCCTTTCCTTCAGAGCATTAAAGAATTGGTAACACTGGACAACAACAGGGAACAGAGGTTAAATTATGTGGCAGTATTTGTGGAAACCCCACTGCACCAGCTCCAAAGTGCCACTGAGGCATTAAACACATAAACCACTGCTTCTTTAACTGCCTGCTTACACCAAAAAGAGGTTACAGGCCTATTTTTAAAGGGATCCCCACATGGCAGAAACACTATTTATACTTTGTTCAGCCTGGTTCCCAATGTAGGACTGTCAAAGTTACTCTGTTTGAGTGTGGGGACATAAAGTTTTTACAATCCAGCAAAGCCAAGAAATGATAAGGCCTGTGTGTTTGTATGTGTGTGTGTGTGTGTGTGTGTGTGTGTGTGTACCGCACCTGTAGGAAGTTCTGGCTGGCAATGATGAGTGCTAGTTGTGCACTGAGGTCCTCTGGTTTGGCCTGACTGCCACGCACACCCTGGACGAGTTGTGGGATGTGGTCTGCCACTGCCTACACACACATAACACATACACACATATATACACAGCTTAAATACAGCCCTAGTATAAAATCCCTCAATTATTCTATTCAATAAATCATCAAACAAGCAATTTGGATGCTCACAGTACAATGACAGCTACTAGAAAAGTGCTCAATGAGGATATGAAAGAAACATATTGTGATATAAACAGTTTAAATACTTTATTATAAGAATAAAAAATAGAACAAACCAAAGAAAAAAAACATCAAAGAGTAAAAGACACCCTACTGTCAGCACCTCACCTTACAGCTCTGCACCAGCTGCTGGTGAGCAGCGGTGTTCTTGTTGGAGGCGCAGCATTTTGAGCAGCAGCGATGGTCTGAGTGGCTGCAGCTGCAGCCTGCTTGGCAGCATTCTGAGGAATATTATAAACATCCACATGTAAAATATGGTTAAACAGAAGCTCTCTGTCTGTCTCTATATCATCCTCTCTTCATATGTCCATTTAAAGCAAACACTTCTAAGATCAAATCTCTGCTTTTGAGTTTAGATGTTAGAAGATCAACTGCTGAACAGTGTAAAGAGCGCTGAAAATCTGTACTGAAGTATATTATTGCTGTGCATTTCCTTGTGTCTCCACGAGGCCTCACTGACACCAATGCTGCTTTGGATGTATGAATGAGTGTATGGACGTTGTATGGCTTGGGAACTGTCGAATTGAATTGCCCTTTGGGACAAATAAAGTTGTTTTGATTTGATCTGATTTGATTTGAAGTACTGTTATATTACTGAAATATTACTCAACTACTAGCAAAACTACTGGTGTTAAAAAATATTTAATTAGAATGTACTGAAAGGGGTTTTGTTTCTCCAAATTTTCAGTCTAAATAACTCCCAACTCCTGCACTGTTCTGGTGATATTTTTCTACACAGATCTGTGTTTCCTTACATTTTCAAATTTTTTCCCCACAAGATGACATGCTGAAAGCATCTCTGTGAAGTTAGGCTGTATGAATAAATTATTAAAAAATACTGCATTTGAGTGTAGATACAGCATAAATAAAATATTGGTTCAATTTAAGGTCATATACCTTGCTTATACATAAATAAATTGTTTTGTATAATAAAAATCTAAATGTTACTATAATTATTAATGATGCAAAATATGAACACAACTGCACAACTATAAAGCAATAAAGGACTACCCAACTTGTTAAATGTGTAACCAATGCTGTGAAATTCATAAACCCTGTTAATGAGTTGAATATTTCAGTTGGAAGAGGTTCTGAGCTGTGAGTCAAATAACCCTGAGGCAAATGAACCCATTTCAATCCATTCTGAAGACAGATTAATTTTCTATTTCAGAACCATTTAAAAAGAGTAACAGCAAAACTAACTCTGTCTAAAAACCCTGACATTTAATAGTGAGAGACATGCTGAAATCAACATCTAATACTTGCTGATCTTTAGTGCCAAGTGATGCTTTCACTCGTACTTTATAGTATCCTCACATTTGGCACTTCAGAGATGGTGACATTTAGGACTGGTCTTGGTGTGAATGTCATCTATCTATAGTAAATATTTTCAGATTCAGGACGAAATAGCCTCTTCCTGAAGTAGTTCCTTCTCCTAGGACAAAATATGGCATCACTGACCTCCAGTCTGTTGATCAGTTTCTTCTTAATAGCATTCTGAGCAGCAGCGTTTGTGGCCACGCGTAGCCCCTCTGCCGCCTCCCTCAGTCTCTGCTGCTGGTCCTCATTCTCTGGGTAAGCTGCCGCGCCCTGAGAATGCACAAACATATATTTACTTTTTTTTGGAGATATTACTTACACATACATTAATTTCCTGGAGACCTACACTCACCCTAACCTTAACCACTGACCCAAAAATCAGTAGCCCTGGGCGGACGTTTAGCTCAGTTGGTAGAGCGTCCGACCCATGTATGGAGGCTGTTAGTCCTCTGCAGCGGCCGCTGGTTCAACTCCCGCCCTCGGCCCTTTGCTGCGTGTCATCCCCTCTCTCTGCCCCGTTTCCTGTCTACTCTTCAACTGTACTATCCATTAAAGGCATAAAAGCCCAAAAATATAACTAAAAAAAAAAAAAAAATCAGTAGCCCTGGCAGCGGTATGCCAGGAGCTGCTGAGCCCTACTGACTGCCTACTCAGACATGACACTGAAAGAAACACAGAATTAATTGCACCTAATTGCACCAGCCGCCCCTGATTAACTGGTCCCTAGTCTGAAATGCCTCCTTGAAAACAGCTTAGGTCATACCCACACACAGATCAGCAAATACAGTAAACAACTGGTGAGAAGGAGGGGAAAACAACTAGTATGCTGGTAGAAAGACAGAAAAAAAGAGTAAAGGCTGGCTGACCAGGACAGTCTTTAAAAAGATGATTTTTCCTCACTATTTTTTTAGTCTCTGAAAAGCATTATCATTCCTGAGTGATATCAATCATTACATCACGCACACCTACTGAGACGAGCAGTAGACACACCCACCAACTGCCATCAGCACATACAAGTAATCTTAAAATATCCAGTCTGTGCACACAGACCTCTGTAAATGACGCACACTTAATCACTGCACTCAAACTCAGCTGCAGCTCTTCGTCACTCGAACAATCAGTTCTTTTGTTGATGGCTAAATGTCAGCGAGACACGCTGTTTATTTTTATCAGCACACAGCTCTTTTTTTTTACCTTCCTGTTTATGAATCAAGCAGTACAACAAGTTAACTGGTTGTTCTGTGGAGACCAATATCACTTGGCACCTCCATGTCTCCTGCTGTCGTAGACAAAGCTAAGCCTGATGCCATTAGGTTAATTAACTGGGAACTCGGTGGCTTCACCTGCAGCTGCACAGAGAGGAGGGTGTGTGTGTGTGCTGTTGCAAACCAGTGTCATTAAGGTAATGTTTAACCACAGATCACTACAGAAACAAATATTACTATGAACAACAGTGTACAAACAGACAATTTTACAGGTTGAAAATGCCCCCCCCCCCACCCCACTGTACAAAGATGTAGCATTGAATCACAGTAAAATCATTTTAGTGACCAGCTTCGAATGAGTGGAGTCTGCAGCTGTCGTCTGCCTGCTGGCAACTGCTGACACCGTTTAAATATAACAGCCAATTTGCATAATTATTAAAAAGTGTTGATTTCCAGTGCAAAAAGCGGAGGTCTGTTTTACACTGATACAACACACATATAATAAGAGTCTTGCTAAAGCAAATCATTACCTGACGAGGGATTTTAAAAAATAAGCAGCCAGCTGTAAAACATACAGTCCAAAAACTAAACTGCACAAGCTCAAAACAATCAGTTACCATGACAACTGAGGTCTCAGCCTCCATTCACACATAAATATACAGCTGTGATGGCGGTAAGTCTGGCATCAATCTCGACCATCAAACCAGCCGGAGGGCGTCATTTAATTTCCATGGTGGAAGTGGAGGGTTGTTAATATCAGTGTGTGATGCTGTGGACAGATAATGAGACTGATGTAGAGAGATAGCAGATAAATAGTTTGGATAGAGGAAGATGGGATGAGCCTGGCCCTCGGCCGTCTGGGAGGAAAAGGTTCTCTTAATCATTTTAGGCAGAAAACTTGAGATGTAAAAAGAACTGGACGGTAAATTTAAACACTGTGCACATTATAATAATATTTCAATATTCAACCCTATAATTTTGTATTTCTTTGGCCATTCATTCTGTACTCAGATGTCTTCCTTACCATTGCTGTTTACAAGGAGAAACACATTGCTGTTAAACCAAAGGATTAGACCAGACTCTGTATAAATAAATGCACTAAACAGGACCATTGTGTTCCACTTAATTAAAACTGTCCACTACCATGTTTACACTGGATATTCAACATGATGCACAGTCCCAGCAAAGCAGGATTTCTCTTATTTAGTCATCTTATAAATAATTTAATGCAACAATTTAGAAATTACCACTATGTTTATGTATATTTGAGATTAAAGAGAGAAGAAATTGTGGCTAAGAGAGCTCTGAGTTGCCTTCTAGTAAAGGATTGTAGCAAGGGTCATAGTTATTCTATGATAACTATAGAAACAAAAATAAAACCAGAGAGTGTCAGAGTAGCATTAGAGCCAGATTGGGAACAGGGATGCACATATGTGGGAAATTGGTATCAGAGATGCATCCTGCAGCTGTCAGATACAGCAGAAAGCAAATACCTGAATCATTCCAAAAACACAATTACAGGTCCAGTGTGTAATATTTACCGTGGTTTATTGGCAGGACAGGGCAAAAATGTAATGTAATATTCATAAGTATGTTTTCATTATTGTACAATCATATGAAAATAAGGATAACTACAGAAAGAGCAGGTCTGCTTTCATGGAGGCCACCATGTTGATCTACCATGTTTCTACAGCAGCTCAGAACAGACAAATCAAGTTTCGCAGCCATCAATGGTCCTTCTGCACACCTAAAGGAGAGGGTGAGATGAGGTTTTTGCAATCTGCACGTTCACCTCTAAATGACACTAAATCATACACACTGGTCCTTTAAAGCATAAAAATATGACTCTTCCACCGACATGGAACTGGCATTCTCCAACAAAAATAAATAGGTTTGCATTCGGAAAAAGTTTGTTGCCACCAAGAACCAAACAACAGCAGGTTTCCTTTGGAAACCAAAGTGAGCGTGTCACATACAACAGGTTGTTGCGCGATGAGCAATGCCCTATGTTGATAACATCCCTGATTATAATGGTTCTGCTCAAACCTGGTGGAAACACGGGATGGTTTGCTAGATAGCACCAAGGATCCATGAATCTTGAATAGAACTGGTTCAAGAAGCAGAGCTAATTTGGTGGGAAAAGGCCTAAAGGGTTTAAAATCTAATTAGAACAGAATAACTCAAAAATTCAACTAAAAAACCCTTGCACAAAATTCTACCAACACACAAAATGAATTAAATGTCAGTGTACTACAACTGAATCATTAATTCATTGATTCATGTTTCAATGTTCCAATTTCCAGCTTAGCAAGGAATTTACCATGTTTGCAGATGTCAACTTTTAAAAACATACAGTACACTGTAAAACCACTTTGAGAAACACACCTTGGGATTTGGGTATTTTCAAATTAAATATTTGTCTGTGCCCTACATTTATTTTGAATAAGGTTTTAAAGGTCATCTTTTATTAATAAAATAACACTTTACAAACAAGACAAACAGAATCGCTTCCCCAACTGTCATCCTTGTTTTTTTTTCTTTCTTGCGCATGCATTCTTGCGCACGACACAGCACGCACACACACACACCACTCTTTGGGGGCTCAGCTTCTTTCCCCTCTGCTGTCATCCAAAAGGTCACATAGTATGTACAAGAGAATAAAAACCAGCCCGGTAGATTTTCATCTGGTCTTAAGAAATGCCACTGCTGTGATTAAAACCAAAGCTTTGCTGTATTATTTAGGAGTTAACAAGATGCATTATGCATGGACTAAAGTTTGTTTTACACCAGCATCTCAGTTCAGTAAACTTACTGCTTTTTGTTGACAAACGTTGAGATATAAATGCAAAATTACATGAAAATAAACAGAATATATATTGCACACTTTATGTCTCACACAAGTCGCTCACCTTTGCTGCCTCCACCATCCTTGCGGTGGCGTCAGCCAGCAGTTTAGCAGCTGCCAGCAACTTCTTCGAATTGTCCACGTCCACCTCAGCCTCAGCATCCGACCTCATGGCGTTCACCAGGTCTGAGGTGGCCTGAGCCAACACCCGAGCCTGACGAACCATCTCTCCTGAGAGGAGACACAGTTGATCAGAGCGTGATGAGAGAGGACAGAGGTAATGAAGAGATGAGACAGAATGAAATGAGAAAAATCTGAGAGAGGGGGGATTAATGGATGAGTCAGCTTGTTTTAACTTAATTGCATAACTCTGTCTTTTTGTTGTAAATCCTCCTGAGTTTATAATCATGAACAATTTGGGCCAAAATATAAAATCTTCATTTCTTTCTTGCAATAATAGTCAAAATACTGCTTTCTCCTGTGAAATAATGATGCAATGCTGGAAAACGTGGGTTGATAAGATACATATTTCAACAAACTGCTTTGATTTTTAATCAGGTATCATTTATTTTAGTATCATGGAGAGAAATTCAAAGTGTTCTTGTTGAAATGACTGATACTGTATTAAGTTGACTCATATTGTGACAGATGTTCAACATCAGCATCCTAACAGAGCACCTAGTGGGAGAAAACAAGACACAAAAGAAACAAACATCTTCCCTCAGCTTGGTGTGGCTGAGTTGGTTGCACAGTTGTATTTGCCTTCATATTATAACACCTGTAGGTAACTTGTGAAGAAACAACTGGATGCAACTATTCCACAAGCTCTGGTGTTTGTGACTCCTTCTGAATGTATTGTGTGTTTATCAGACTAATGAGGAAAGACTGAAGGGAACAGAAAGGGATCGGTGTCTATATTCTTCTCTATCATAGCAGCCCTGGCACACCACAAAAGCTATTTGGCAGTGAGCCTCAATAATTCATGTGAATGTATCAGCTGATCTGCCAACACTGTACTACAGAGGTTTTTTTTTTCTCATCACATTTCATATTTGTACCTGAAGGCCAGCTTTGACATAATCTGACACATTTGACACCGGTTCAAAGGTGGTGTCTTCAGACCCTCAGCAGAGCAAACAGCAATTCTACTTGTCTATCAAGTCAATCAATCTGGCTAAACCGGCCGCTGGGCTGGGACACTCTGTGCATCTCTGTCTATCTGTCTGTCTTCCTCTGCTGTCAGGCTTGTTGACATCACTGTCAGCTTTTTCTCTGTGGCTTCACAGAGCTGACAGCGGCCAATTCAAACCCACCATCATGCCAGTCTCTCTGAGGAGAAGATGGGATAAAGCACGATACACAGAAAGACATCTACACAGAAAACAGAAACTTTGCTGCAGAAAGCAAAATTTTTACATATTTTAGATTCAGTTTCAAAGTATGAAACTGGTATCGGGCAGATTCAGGTTGAACTTTTGTCAGATATGGGTGGTTTTGGTCAAAAATGTCTAACATGCACTTAACTACTACACCGAAGTCAAATTCAGAATATTCAACTTAATTGATATTAAACAAAAAACACCATGATGATGTGATGTTTTCCCCATGCCTCAAAAACATGTAGGTAGGTCAACTGTCCAGTCACTAACACTGACCAAGGTGCTGGCTTAAAACTGGAGTTGGTCCCTGGGGGCTGTACAGTAGCTGCCCACTGCTCCTAATACTAGGATGGGCTAAAAGCAGAGACTGAATCTGACTGTACTCTGTATGACTGTATGATCACAGTTAAGTTGACATTTAAAGTTGACCAATAAAGTTGCATTCATAGTCTCTTGGCTTTCATTTGTGCCCACATTATCAATAATTCTACAAGAGCTGCAACAATTAGTCAATTAATTGATTAGTCAATTGATTGATCGTAAGTGAAGAGTCTTTGGGTTTTGGACCGTTCACTGGACAAAGGATGCAGATGACACTTTCAAAGAAATTGTGACGACCACTTTTCACAATTTTAATCGATTAATCATGAAAATAATCAGAAGATTAATCGATAATAAAAAAATTGTTAGTTACCCTAATACTGTAAGTGCATTTTTACTCTTTATTTGCAACAACTGAATTTTTAACAACACTAAGGCCACATGTTTGCGTAGTGTTAATTTCTGAGGACATGCACAACACTCAAAACGGATGCAGGATACACAAGGTAGCCATGATGTATTGGACATGGAGTGGTGGGTCATGATTTAATGTGTAGTTAAAAGCAAGTATACCTCCTGCAGCGCTTTGAGCTAAAAGCTAACATCAGCATGCTAATTAGGTCAACACTAATATGTTGGTGGTATGATTCTTATCATGTTTACCAATTTAGTTTAGCATATTAGCATGGTGACATCTGCTAATTAGCACTAAAAACTGAGCGGAGGCTGATGAGAATGTCACTTGTTTTGCAGGTATTTGGTCATAAACAAAGTAGAGTTGCAATGATTAGTTAATTAACCAACTGTCAACTATTAAATTAATCAACTATTTTGATAACCTATTAATAGTTTTGAGTAATTATTTAAAGAAAAAATGTCCAAATTGTCTGAATTACAGATTCTTTGTCTTTTAGTCTTATATGACAGTAAGGTAAATATCTTTGGGTTATGGACAAAACAAGACATTTGAGCACATGGCATTTGGGCTTTTTCTGACTATTTGGTAATGAAAATAATCATTAGATGTATCCCTAAAACAAAGTATTGGACACCATTTTAATTATGAGCTGATGATGACAGATGAACATGTAGGGTTCACAAAACTGACAAATTCATCCTGAGGGGGACTTTTTTTAGGATTATTTTTTGGGCTTTTGCCTTTATTTGATAGGTGACAGCTGAGGATATGACAGGAAAGGGGGTAGAGAGAAAGTGGATGACATGCAGGAAATGGGCCACAGGCGGGAGTCAAACTGGCAGCTGCTGCAGATGGCTGATAGCCTCAGTACATGGGGTGCATGCCCTACTAACTGAGCTACGGTAGCGCCCTGTGAGGGGGACATATTTAATAGCAATCCATCCAATAATTGTTGAGACATTACACTCTAAACTTAAGATGTCCACCTCGTGGAGGTGCTAGAGGAAGAGTCAATGGGTCACAAGGTCATGAGGCTTCATCCTCTGGAGGCCATGAATTTCTGCACAAAAATCATGACAATCCATCCAATAATTGTTGCAGTATCTCAGTCTGGAATGACTTATCAAAGGCAGACGTGATAGAGCCAGACAGCCACTGAAAGTAGCCTGGCTGTACTCTCCTGCTAATGACTGCTTAAACCATGACTGCTTTTCAAATCAAAAATAAATTTTCACTTAAAGGGCAATTAATTAACCTAAGTACTGCATATAATTGCTTAATCACAAACAAAAGTGCATTAATTTCAACAGATTTCAGCCCATTTCTGTATTTTACAGCCTTTGCCAAATTGGACAGTGGCTGGATGTGAATGCACAATTATAAACCCTTCCTTTTCTAAGCTTTTCATTTCCTTTGGACTCACCTGCGTCTCCCATCGAGCTGAAGATACTCTCAGTGACAGTCATAATAGTGTCTGTGGCCTGGTCATAGCGCCCGATAGGCTCTCCCCTTGACGTGTACTGACGGACGTGTTGCAGGAGATCTCCCAGAGCCTGACTCACCACGCTGGCTGCTGCGCTCACCTTCAATACAGGAGATGCACATCATCAACGTTAGTGCCGTGGTTCTTAAGCTGCATTATTCCCTGCTTCTTATTCCATGAGGCTGGGGAGAAGCACACTGGACTCATTATCTTCATTGCCTCTTAAGCTGGGTGTTAGTGCATGAATTGAATAGCCTAAATAACAACCCACCGGCTTAAAAATCAGTATTCTAGTCAACTAATTTGATACTAGACAAAACAAAAAACGGTAAGTGAAACCCAAGAGTTGAGTGAACTGTTGCTCTGTACGTTATTCAAGCTGACCTGTTTGAGGAGCTCGCCATCCTCTGTGGCTGAGAGACAGGCCTGGACGCAGCTTTCCACCGAGCGATCCACCAGCTTTCCAGCTTCAATTAACTGCTCCTGGCACACCGGTGAACTGATGGTGGGACTCACCACCTACAACAACCACAAGTAAAAAGTGTATAAAAGAAAAAACGCTGAAGGAGGAATGAAGGACGTAAAGGAGACAAAGTTCAATTCCATCTCTAATATATAGAAACAAAGTAAAGAGACAATGGCATCATATGGTGCAAAGATTATCTAGATATGTGAAGATAGATAGATATGTGAATGATGAAACATTTGTCTCCATTTTAAAAGTCCAAATGGTTAAAAAAAAGAAAGAAAGAAAGGTTGCATTGCCACAAGAAAGGTTAAATTTAAACCTCTTTAACCATCAGTTTAGTTTTCACTCTAACCCTAGATTAAAATGATTACCGTTGCACCAAAACCAAACTCCAGTTTAAAAAGTGACCCAGTATTAATTTTAAACTTACATTTGTAGTGGTTTAACATTTAAAAGGGCTGCCTCTTTGTTAAAACAATCTGCCAGTTGCTGCCTGGCAGTCTCTTTGATTTCTGTTATGATATATATCTATTCTTTAATCTTTTATTATTTGACCATATTACTCCATTAATTCAGCCAACAAGTTTTTCTCAAAGGAGGAGAAATTAGAGCTTCTCTGCTGAGCCGTCATGAGCAGGCCAGATAGGCTAACTAACTTTTTAGGTAGCTACCAAATAATGAAACGCTGATGTTAATGGGTTTCCTCTCTCTTTTATACTGACTAGCACTAGTAACAGCACCAACAGCGCTCAAATTTATTTTTCATTTATTTATTATGGGAAAGCATGAATCTCCTTACTAATTACTGATTAATCTTATTTAATTATGAATTACATAAATAACTGAAGAACAGATAGTCGTTTTAATTGTGCATCAGGGCTGTGCTTATTTTCAAATCTGGATTGGCTCTTTTTAAATCTAGTTTTGCTAAACTCTGATTAGAGCTAATCTTAAATTAAATTAATCATTGTTGGTACAATCCAGTCAAAAAGTTTTCTCTAAAGTAAAAATTGGAAGTATTCAATAATGCCCAAGATAACCTAAATCTAATTTCCAAACATAAATGGTAACATATTTCCAAGGAATAAACACACTGCTAAACACTCTTTTCATCACTAAATCACAAATTACATTTCACACAGAACAGAGGACAGAAAAAAGGAGAGGAGAAAAACATTTGAAAGGGATTCGGCAGATGGTTCTTATCACGCTGCCATGCAGAGAGGTGAGGATTTGTTTACTAAATGCAACTATTCAGATTGGGAGCCAGGAGGGCATTTAAACTAATTAGAGGCATGTGGGTTATACAATTAAAGATGTGCTAATATGATGAGGGCACAGGGTATTTAACACTGCCTTGGTGCATCCTGATGTATTCACTCTCCTAAAATGCTTATTTTTAGCTGCAGATTGTAGGTTATTCAAATATTTGAGAGAAAATATCTCTCTATTTACCAAACCCCAGTGCACAGTCTACTTATGAAAAAGCAAATGGGGTATTATTGTCATGCACTCAACCAAATAGCTTTAACAAAAGCTTCCCAAGTGATATCCTTACACCACCACAAGTGTAATATTCAAATCTGAGACAGATCTGACATTATAAATGGAAGAACATTGCACCAGCAGTGCATCATTTCCAAGCATTTGCATAATATCCACTGAATTTACTTCTTGAGAATTGAGTGCTTATTTGACAAACACTGATATGATGTGAGTCATTAAGTACAATTCTCATATTTTCTGCTTGGTAGCAGTGGTGAATGTTCAGCTCTCATGGGATTTTTTAAGCAGGTTTTTTCAGATCATCTGAATGTCCTACAAACATGTTGTCGTACCTTGGCACACGCCACCAGCTGGGAGGTGGACAGGGCACACTGGGTGGCGGCAGCAATGACCCGGTTCTGAAGCACAGTGTCCTCTGCGACCTGGGCCACATTCTTGGCCTTCAGCACCAACATGGCTGCAGCATTGGCCACTGCTTTGGCCAGATTCATTAGGATGTCCTACAACAACGACAACAACAATAGGTGGTAAAATGGAAACATACGAACTATCTCAGACTATATGTGTGCAAACCCTGATTTGATGTGGGGTTGTATGAGTTACTAATCTAAAGTCAGTGTATTAGCTACAGTAGATGCTGATCAGCATGTTTGAGAAGCAGAGAGAAGTACCAACATGGAAACTTAGCATTGTACTGCTTTGGGGGGAGTCAGCAACAACAGGTATTTTAGCTACTTAAAAAGGCCCTACTCAAAAAAACAAAAAACAAAACAAAAAACCTATCAGTTCAAGTGTACTATATTTAGAATATTTTCCCCATGTTAGTTTGCCATCAGACAGCCTTTTCCAACAGGAAACCACTGTTATATAAGCTAAATATTGCTTTCTTCAAACCAAACAAATTCCATAGGCAAAATCAGTCACCCATCATTTTACCAAGTAAAACACAGGAGTTGCTGTTCTACCACTGCCTCGATCTGTTAGTTAGTTTGCGTTATTGTGTGACTTTGGTGTTTTAAAATGATAGTTCACATTCATCAAAGTTACACAATAACAAAAGAATAACAGAGGAACAGATTGAGACAGCGGTAGACCAGCATCTCCCCTCTTCTACGAAGTAAAATGACCAATTTCCCCTATGGAGTTTGGCTGGTTTGGAGAGAGTGATATTTGTCTTATATATTTGGTTTCTCATCAGAAAAGGCTGTCTGACATTAAGATAAAGCAGTGATAATATTCTAAATACAGCATGCACTTAAACTGATATTGATTTTTCTTAAGGTGGACTTTTTTTAAGTGGCTAAAATACCTTTTGTTGCTGACCCTGTCCACAGCAGTACACTGCATAGCTTCTGTACTGGTACTCCTCTCTGCTTCTCCAAACTGGGGGCATGCTGAATGGCATCTACTGTATAATACACTGACTATCGATGAGTACTTCATACAACCCTACATCAAATTATCTGAACTATCCTTTTAAGAAACATTTCACAGAATAGGACAACTAACCAACTAGCTCATTGCTGAATTACTTTAAAGTACTAAAATACACTCAAGTGTATTCTGTGACAGGCAAACTGAAGAAAAGTTTTATACATTAAAATAACAATCATAATTCAGCCAAGAAAAACACAAGCTTAACAGCTAGAATAGCATTCAACAGAAACAAAAACATAGAGCTAAAATATAAAAATATTCCCTCCATATTCCCCTGGTTATTACAGTGTGTTTTTGATTAACTGAGTGGCAGTTCTTCAGGACAGAGTTTTCACTGAACAGTACACAGTGTGGTGCTGATGACAAATGGACGGGGTGTAGCAGCGTTACCTGGAACCTCTCGTCGGTCTCACTCTCTCCAATCTGGCGCAGGAGGTCTCCGCTGGCCTGGCCAATACTGCCTGCTGCTGTCAGCACAGTCTGTCTGGGCTGCAGACACACACGCACACACACAGAAAGAGAAAAGCATTAGGATGTGAGACTGCATTTAGACACCGGGCTGAAAACTACATCATCTTGTATCTTGAGATATGGTTTCTACTTAACCTGTACAGTGTTTAAATGTGCTGTATGCAGCACTGAGAACAACATCAGTGTCATTTACTGAGTTATTTACACACAAAGACACAATTAATTCAAACAAACAGCCCAGATTTCTTCGTCTAACTCGCCTACAGGCTACAAATTATCTTTCCATCTACTTGCATGCATAATGCACAAGTGTATAAAGCTCAGGGTCGTCCCAAAGCCAGATAGGTCTGTGCATTATGCAGATTACCAGCTACAGCCTGTACAGTACATTAACTTCTCAATGATACTTTCACAACAACAAACTCCTAATAGACCTCAGTGAGAACATTACAGTCCTGCAACCCAAGCAGATGCAAACTGCATTAGAGCGGGTGAATGAAGTGTCATTTACAGTATTTTTTTTTTTTTTTTACGAAAGTTCTGTTTCCATAAAGGCACCAGATGCCTGACATTCAGTCTAGCCTCAATCTGAGGTCTTCATTCAGACTGAGCAGGACAATTCAGTTAGCTGAAACTGGACAGCAGCAGAGGATGTTAATATAATTAGGTGCAGTTTTTGAGGAACAGGAGACACGCTGCATTATTAAGAGATAATACACTGTAGAGTAGAGCTGCTCTGTGGCAAATTTGATTAACTTTTAAGGTAGTCAATTTGGATGAAAAAAAAAAATCCATGTAGACAACCCAACGCACACACACACACACACACACACACAATCTGGCTTTTCAAGTAACAAATGGTGAAAATTTTGCTTGCTGCATGGGCTCAACTCCAGACTCAGGCTTCACTTTCACACATTATTCTCCATTTTCTTTCTCTTTCAACAATCTATCCTCTCCATCCATGTGCCCTCCCCCTCCTTCTCCATTTGGTTTGGGTTCAATATAGTGTGCAATGTTTGCCTTCGTTTCTCATTTCACTACAATCTCTCATTATGTACTTGAGACTTCATTTGTCATGTTGGACTTTGACATCAAAAGCCAGGAGTACATCTGGCACGATAAACACAGTAGATAAACAGAGAGAGAGGTAGGAAGACTGGTTTAAGAAGCAAGCATGAGAAATGCATGATATTATAATACTTATAAAATGAACAGTATAAGAAAAAGGACTGATAATTCTATGAGAAGCGATGGTGTCATTATCTTAGGGTCTGAGGTTCCTTTGCTTACCTCTCCAGAAGCAGGCTCCACAGCCTTCAGCAGGTCAGACACAGCCCCTGCTAGTGTCCGGGCAGCCCTCATCAGGTCATTACCTCCGCCAACGTCGTCCTCCATCAGCGCAGCCAAGAGCTTCACACCCTTGGACATTTCCGTCAGGTTGGAGGAGATGGTGGTGATGGCGCAGCCCACTGCAGTGTAGTCTGTGTCAGTTGGATCACCTGAGAATGGGGAGATAGTATTATTAAGAGTCATCAGACAAAAAAAGGAAGATACATAAGATTCACTCACTTGTATTCAACCATGAGTCAAAAATATTTGGTCCATTTTAGCAGAGGGAAATAAGCAGGAAAAAGTGCAGAAATTTACCAATCAGAATGGCACAGAGCCAATATTCACAAAACCAAGGTACAATATGAACAAACTATTAGATCTTCAGTGATGTTAATAAACACCAGACTGATAGAAGGGTTCTGCTCTAAAGTCACTAAGTGGCCGGATAATTTTAACTGTGCAGAAAATAGCACCCCCAAAATATACTTGCAAAACTGTGGGCACACATGTTCCCACTCACACTGGTTTCATTAAGGATTTCTAAAAAGCTTAAAATAAATCCCACAAAGGCTATGTAACTATATATAATGTAGGCTTGCTCTAAGATCAAGACATTAAGTTTCTTCATTTTATTGCCAGTGAACTGCAGTAAAGCAGAGCCTTGGTGGCAGACAAACAAAGCACGTTCTGCAGAGTCATGCCAGTGCCACTGACCAGCTGTGAGGTTGACAACAGAGGCTGTTCCTGCAGTGATGGCGTCGACCTGGGAGTGGATCTCGTGTTTTGACTCGTCCATCTTGTTCTGGATCCATACCTTGGATGCCTACATGCACAGAGGTAGACCACATCAAAATTATTACTTTACATGCATGAAATAGCCCTAAACCATTGCTGTCACTCCACAGACAGCATTGTTATTTATTATTATGTACAGTACAAACTATCAATTTTGATTTTGTTTTATGACTCTTTCACATTACCATTGTATGTGTACAAAGTATGAGTATATTAACTGTAAACAGGTGTGTGTGCACTGTACATTACCATGTCCTGTCCCAGTGGTGGCAGGTTGTCGACCTCTCCAAGGTCAATCTGGGCCTTCTGCACAGCCTGCATACTGGTGTTGATGGTTCCCATCAGAGCCTGCTGTGCTGAACTCTGTGCATACAGGAAGATAAACAGGTTCTCACAAAATGCAGCCTGGAGTTATTTTTAAAGAAGCCTTGCTGAGGGAAGATGATTGTCCCCTCTGTGAAGCTAATTGTTAGCATCTGTAGGACCCCGCCACAAGGAGGGTAAAAAGGTGACAGAGTGGAGGATGATGAAACATCTGTCCACCTAGAACATACTCTTATGAGTGACACCTGTAAGTGACTTTTTAAGTGAATAAAAAATACACAAACGTCACACTGAGAGCCATTTTGCTGTTCTTACCAGTGGTGGCATGTGTCCACGGTGCATCTGACCCATTGTGATCTGCTGTTGAGCAGATGGCATGGTGCCCATGCTGAGTGACTCGGTGCCAATGGAGCCAGAGCGGATCACCCCTGGCAGTGCCACTGAGCCATGCTCCACCCGACCCACACGATTAAACTGCTGCTGAAGGATGGTGGACCTGCAGGTACACAAACAGGCTGTTAAAGCAGCATCTATGAATGTTAAAACACCATCCTGTCTTAAAGTAGAATGGTACACACAGCATGAAAACAACTGTGACGTTTTCTTTTGGAGAGTAAATCAAGTTTTATTAATTTACAATACTTTAGATTCAAATCACAGCATCACCAAAATTTTCAACTCAAGTAGAGAAAATCTCAGCTAATGTGTGTTGTGTTGATAAAGCCTGAGAGTCACAGGGATCTATTTAAATGAGGCAATTGCAATGACTATTGCAGAGAATGTGGGGTTGTTAAGCACACCTGCTAATTTTGTTCATATATGCACAGAGGCCTTTATCACCAAATAGATTAATCATTATCCTCTCAGCCACTCAAATTACTTGTGTCATGGCTTTATAAAAGCTGTGCCAAACACAGTGGTGCACAATGAAAATGCTTCACCAAATGTAGAGAAAAGAACAAGTTCTCCAAGAAGGAAAATAAAATGGTAGTCTGGCTGCAGAGTGGTTAAATCTAAATATCAACGCCCTCCAAATCTGCAGCCAAGACAGATGGTGAAGATTTTAAAGACAGAATTTACATTTGTGAGGATATTATCATTGTCATGTTAGGTTTTTGGTCCAAAGTGACGCCTGGTTTTATTTTGCAACACAGTATTGTACATAATTATCAAAAGAGGGCAAGAACTAGTGGGAATAAGGACAGCGTGATCAATATTCATGATTATTCTGTAAGAGCTGCACATGTCCTTCAAGATATTCCACCCAACAAAATCAAAACACAGCTACTACACATTTGGTCAAATTTGATTCATGACCAAAATGTGACTTTTAGAAATTTGTTTTACCATGTAAAATGTTATTATGCAGTGTAATTACAGAAAAACAGCATGTTTAGTTTAAACCACAGCGTTAAGTTTAAGATTGCTGGTAACATAGCAACAACATAGCAGTTTCCTGACACTGAAAAATTCAGTTCTATTATCCCATATAAATGAGGCAGTACCTAAATTAAGGTAACAAAGGAACATTTTGCACATCAATTTGATGAGACAGGTGCGTAGGAGAGGGACAATTGGAACAAAAAGTTGCAAATAAACTCCTGCACACCAGGTTCTCCTGACGAAGGATTTGTATTGAACATCGCAAATAAATGTAATATTGCAAGTTAAACCGTGTGCAAGAGTTTATTTGCAAAGTAACTAAATCAAATGATGACAAAAACAACAGCTAAACTAGTTCTGAAAAAAAGAGTAGCTAGCTATCATCTCAGTCCCTGACAAAAATTTACAAATCGTATGGCGAAGACATGACGTGCCCTACTCTGCCTCTGATTGGCCAACCCTGATATTCTTACCTTAACCCTACCTAATCATCTTTTTTCCCTGGAAAGGTCTGCCCTACTTGGTCTCTGATTGGAAAATACTTTTTGCCTTCATTGGTTTGGGTCATTCTGATTGTTCTGGTTTAGATATGAGGAATGAGACTGGGCAGGGTTAGGGTAAGAATATCAGGATAAGCCAATCAGGGGCAGAATAAGGAGGTTCATACCTTCACCATCCTGGGGAAAAAATATATCACAGCCCTGACATCCCAAAGATGGTGTTTTTTCCTAAATCGTCAAGATTTTCAAAAGGTAGAGTGTAAAATAATGTGCATTAAAAGGCATCAAATTAACAATTTAAAAGTTTGGTTTGGTTAACCTGCCTAGTTACTGCTCTCTTTGTAGGGCAGTATTGAGAGAATCTTTTTTTTTTTTTAGTTAAGCGACATCTCGCTCTTCTTTAATATATTTTTATTATCTGAACATCAAAGACCTCATTTCAACCAAAATAACAACAACTCCCTTTGCGCTGCTCCATTTGAATGACTCTCCCACCAGTTTGTGCCTCTCCTCCCACCTTTTGCATCATGCATGCTATGCAAGGCACAAAAATATTTACAATGCAAGAAAAAACTATAAACAAAATTCTAAATAGAAAGGCAAAGCACACATCAAGGTAAGAACAGATCAGAGCTGTTGCTGTGGTCTTCCTCCAGTCTTTGCACTGCCATACAAGCCCATATAGGTTTGTTCTTTAAGATTGTCATTTGTCAAACATACAAGCACAAACACAATGCACAGATGCACCCACAAATACACCATCAGCCTCAAGCAGAAGCCAAATAACAGCTCAAAATGCAGCTGTATTGTAGTTATATATCAGAGACAAAAATGGATCAGTTGCAAAACACAAGAAAACCAGAACACAAAGAGGGAAAAAAGTGACTAAAAAGAAGAGAGCATGTTTCTGTGTCTTGGTTGTGTGTGTGAGTGTGTATATGAGAGAGATTTAACACCAGGCAGTGTGGTTGTGTTCAGTTGTGACAGTGGGCCACAAACACAAAGAAGAAGTGACACTGCAGAGTCTTCCCACTGTGTACTTGTGGAAGACAAAGCTTTGTTTTGTTTTTCTTCAGATAAGGCCTTCCAGAGTTTGGCTTGCTGTGTGTTTGCAGTATTAAAGACTTTTGCCTTTGGCTGTGCGTACAAGCCCAGATAAAACAAAAGGAAAAAAAATAAATTAACAAATATTCTCCCAGTTGAAAGCAGGAAAGCAATATCAATTGAGGCTAGACAGGAAAAAGGGCTTCAGTTACACAGCGAAAGTCCACTGTGGATAAATGAGGTAATAGACATCTAATCAGGAAATGTTCAGATAGAGCCTTCGCTTGTCCAGTGCAGCAAAATTTCCTCACATAATGATTATCTCTCAGGATAAAGTCTGGCTAAGGAGGTGTTCATGTGGTGAAATGAGGTCCTGGAAGATGGATGTGTGAGCTGGGGTTGAGGGCGGCTGTGAGAAGGAAATTGAAAAAAGGATCCAGTCTGATATTGTTTTTTGCTAGAATAATATGCAATAACTTCAAAACATCAACATACCACTGGACCATATACTGGACTATAACACAATAAATCACTGCAGGGATCATATGGGAATAACTGTAAGGATTTCTCTATAGAACTACAGGTTTGCTGTGCAGTATTGTGATTCAAATTTCTTGCTTTTGTACAGGTTTCTGTATGTAAGTCTATTGTTTTACAGTATTTTTTAAGTTGCTAATAGAAAGATGAAAACTGAGTTATTAGAAATCATTCTGGTAGCAGCACGTATTAGTTACAAATTACTAATTTACATACTTTTTTGGGGATACGGATTCCTCAAGCATGGTGGACTCCTCATCACCCTCTAATCCAAAGCGGTCCTTGCTTTGCTTTCTGCAGGAGATAGAAAAATACACCAAATGTTATGTTAATAGGAGCCAGCAGCGAGCGTAGAGACATTACCCAGAGGTTATCTTTGATAAATGTCGTCAATGATGTAGAATCACATAAAAAACAGAAAACCTGGGACACACATATTCATCAAGTGACAAATTCATCAAATGACTCAAGAGTAGAAAACTGGTCTCACACTGACATATTTGATTCTGTCTTTAGGTTTTAGATAAACCAGATGAGGGTCATTTAAACTGAAATGTCATGAAATAAGCAAAACAGCGTGTGGGAGTTTTTCACTTTTATTGGAGTGCTGCTGTTAAACACATCTGTAAAAAGCTTCAGTATTTTAAAGGCAATAGGCTGAGAATTATTTGTGCCATATTTTTGTCAAGTGTCTTAACTGAAGAAAGAAATAATGAAGACCCAAATATGATGCATGCAGGGAATAACTGTATGCTAATAACTCTTATCTCACTCTACTTGAGCTCAGTAATTGCTCTAAGCAGCATGATGGCTTCTTAAAGCGTGCCACATGAGCTCAGCTGTCCTGCACTTCTTTTAATTTAACCACAGCTGTACGAGTACATCAAGAGATCAACAGATCTGAGACTTTTATCTGCCACAGGAGGACATTGATCCATTATGATTCATCTGCGTCTCCAGAGATGAATGTCTCACCTTTTTGAGGATGATGTCGATGTAACCAGCGATGAGCTGAGAGATCTGTTCCCCTTCAGTGGTCTGCACTGAGTAGTAGCTCTCCTGGTACTCCCCAAAGTCCTACACACACACACACACACACCCCATCTTAAAAAGAGCAATATGTAATAACATGCACGTCCAAAAATTAGTACTATAGTCCAAATAACAAGTTGGACCCACAGATGGGGTATTAAATAGGTTGAAATCCTGTTTAATACAAAATCTGGTTGAAGCACATCGTTTCCCCCAGCGTCCTCCTTTCACAGTAAGAAGTGACTATGAGTCCTACACTGTAAGTTGATCAGCTGTTTATAAATGTCTGTTGTCTGTCAATGTAAAGCTAAGCCCATTATCCTGAAAACAAAAGCTCAGTGCTCTGAAAATACACACATATGGTCATTTTATGATCTATTACAGTAAATATACTACAGATTCCTCCTTTAAACATGTATTTTATAGTGGAGTGTAAGGAGTAAGTAAGTGAGTAACCACTGCAGTGCTTGTACTGCACACAGGCTGAGGATTTACTGTGAGGATTAATGTGAATCCATGGAGCAGCTAGTTTCAGAGGAATACTACACATTGTGTTGGGTGACATCAAACCGCTGCAACATACAGAGAGTCAGATTAACCCAAGAAGCATCTCGAAGCAGATTTTATGTAGGCAACGGCGCAGAAAAAAAATACAATCTGGAGCATTTTATCAAGTGAAAAGTAAAAAGTAAAAAGTGAGATATATGGGGACAGCATCCAACTCACAGAGAAAAGTATAACTCCTTCTACACGTGTGCCACAAATCAAACCTTTGAATGATCCATTTCAAATCCCAGCGTCACAAAAGCACAGACCCTAAACCACAAAGCACTCAGCTGAATTAACAAGAACGAGAGAGTGTGTTAATTTAATAGAGACAGCGCCTGAACCAGATTTGCAAGATTAAATCCATGTTGCTCATTGACTCTGGGTGCTGACACAAAGCAGGGATATTGACAGGGAAGACAAAAGAGCCTGTTCAATAACTGAAGTGCATAAGGGAGGGAATGAAAGGACAGGCAGTCTGCGCACTATGGTGATAGTTTTATGGCCACTGCAAGGACCAGTTTGATTCACTGTGAGCCTTTCGTTCTTCTTTACTACTCGGGATGTCGGACTCAGTGTGGACAGAATGGATGATGGCTAAAATGGATGAAAGAACAAAGCCAGTAGGACCAAAACCTTGGCAATTCTTGTGTGTTTAATCCTGCTGCAAGACTGCATCAGTGCGCAGTCTGATGTTTTCTTTATGTGCGTCTTACCAGGGTGAAGCTCTTGGGCGACGCCGCCCACCTCTTCACAGTGGTGAGTGGCCACTCCTGAACCACATCTTTGGTCCTCTCATCCACTCTCATCACAGACTCTTTGGTGATTCCCAGGAGCCGTGGCACCAGCTTGTTCTTGCTCTTCATCTTTTCCTGCAAATATCAAAAAACTTAAATCCTTCTTTCCAAATTTTACAACCAGACAAAACACTGCCTTTAAGCACAAAACATTATGCCAAAGACAAACCGAATCAAACTGGGCTATAGATTAAAGACATAGTTCAGATTTTGTGGTGTGGTGTGAGGTACTTATACATAGACAATGTATTACCTACAGTAGATGGCAATGGGTAAGACCCCAGGTTGGAGAAACTGGGGATGTATGATCACCATGTACTTTACGTTATACACTATGGATACGTAGCTCATACAATCCAACTTAAAATAATCTGAACTGCCTTTTTAAGTATGTTGTGCTCTGGGTTTGTGTTTGGTTTGTCTGTTCTGGGCTCCTGTAGAAACATGGCCGTGAAAAATGTCAGACTCGGAACAACTCATTCTGAGGTAACAAAAACGATTACTCTTGTTTTCACGTGATCATACACTAATGAAAACATACCTATGAATATTATATTCCATTTATGCCATATTCTACCAATAAATACCCATAAATCCTACACACTGGACCTCTAAAGGTCCTTTGTAACCATAAATTTGCTGGTGTCGCTCAAACTAAAACATTGTATTTTTAAAAAAACAACAATTAAATAATTTTCGTCCATTGCTGGATGAAAATTAGCACAGACACACTATACTGGCTGATGACTCAGAGACAAATACCGGTATTAACTACCAACACTTAACAGGTGTCAACTTATAATCTAGATGTTTGGTTCTAAATGTGATTGTTTCTCAAGTACAGTCGGGCAGCTACAAGTTCATTTGATCTTATTAGTAGTGGACTGTGAGGTTTTTATCTGCACCTCAGTCCTTGAAGTTTTATAATAGGCCGTCTGAGATTTGTAATGGATGACTTTGAAAGCCTGAAAACAAAGTACTGTGTTAAGAAGTGAGCTGCCTTTTCCTGTTAGCTGGAAGAGATCTGCACTCTTTGATGTATGTTTATGAGCCCTTTTAAGAAAACTGTTTTTTTTATCGCTGCTCATTTCCACACTTATGGAAATCAAACTGCTTCACAAGATCTAAAGGCTGGATGTTTCTGAATTAATTTGGCAAATTAAACATTTTTGCTTGTTTACATGAAGTGAACCTCATTTCTTTTCCCTAATTTTAAAATATTGAATCAAAACCGCACATTGGCTCTACCTCGACGTGAAACCTGACAAACCCACTTGGCAGCATTGTAAACATGCACACTGGTGTTTCTAATAGCATTTAAAGTCAAAAGTAACATCTCTTTCCAGAAATCATGACCCTGCTACTCAAGATGATCCACAGACCTTGTGACAAGCAGTTTCCATGTTGGAACTCCTTCAGAGTATCACCAGGGTTCTCCTATACCATTTTTACATGAAAATTGGTGCCTATATATGCAGGTTTTACAAACGCAGGTAAGCCTGATAAAATAGGCAATGTACTCCAATTAACTCCTCATTGCCAGCAGACCTTGCTTCTGTTGTGTGTCGTTCTTTCTTTGTTAATAAAATTCAATACTTTAAGGCTTAATTTTCAGAATATCTAATTCAGTGTTTTATAATGACATTTAAGATCCTGTGAGTACCCTATACTTTCTCTCCCATAAACGCCAAAAGGGTGGATTTTGGGGTGAACTGTCCCTTTAACACTTCCTGTGACAGTGGCCTATGGGTTCTATGAATACTGCTACTGATATTAATACTAGTACTGGTGCAAACGAGTCATAACGCTGTCTGCAGTAGTTGCGGGAGCATCATTATCCACTGTAGTACTAGAGGGACTCTTAGTTTGACTGAGACCATGCAGTCCTCCTTTAGAATCCACTTCCACTGAAACTCTACATGTTTTAATCTTGTCTGTATTTATAATTGGATTTATACATATATAACTGCATCTCTGCTTTCCATTGTCTTTTGTATACACTACAGGACACTTTACTCTCATTGGACCACATTGTATAAATAAAAGGTAGAATGACTAAATGAAAACAGATGCTACACAAACAAGACATCAACCTGAATGACGCAAACAAACCATTTCAAATGTCACTTTTATTCCCTTCAGTGAACAATTCTGCCAACTTCAATTTTCATATCCTGCTGTCTGCTGAAGGTATTAGTTGAATAAAAAGGCATTTAGAGAAAAGGACAGATTAACAGTTCAAGCAACAAAATTTAAATGCATAGGCATTACCGCTTGAAACTCTAATTTTACTGTCACACCGATCTGCCAAGATGGGTATTCATCTGTCTAACCAGCAAAGACAAAAAAACAAAACTCTTCCCAGTTAGTAATTAAAGCGTTATGTCTTAATCATGTCTTTATCTGCCTGTCAAAAACTCTCAACCTCCTCTTGTTAATCATTAAGCCTCTAATGTCATACTCCAGACGAACCTCTTTCCCTTCCCCTGCCGTGGAAAGAGAAAGCGTTCCTTCAGGAGCTGCAGTCGCGAGCAGATGGACGGACCATGATGGGCTGTGACGTGAGGGCAAAGAGGTGAGTTGTGAAAAAAGTCCTGGAGGGACTGTAAATTCTCTGGGGCCTCCAGGGGGTTATGGGTTAGGGACTATAGGCTGCATTTTTCCAGGGTTATTTTTAAGATGTTTCTGCTCCACTGGATCACACTCGAAGGTGACGGAAACCACAAAGGTGAGCAGATAAGATGTCAAACTGATCAAGGGGAACACGGATACAAGGCCAGGAGGTAGGATATGGTTTAAGGTGTGTGTTTTACGTTTAAAAAGGAATACACTCAAAGGTACAGGGCTGTGGAATGTGTGAGCTGCTGCTGCTGCTGCAAATGAAGATCTGATGAGGTGAACTCCGATCTAATAGAGTTTTTTTTTTTTTTTTTTTATACCTCATCTCTGCCTTTATCCTCTGGTGCTGAAAGCTACTGATGAAAAGCCAGGAACTGCCTGGCAGAGAGTCACTAACAGCAGCACAAGTGACTTTTTTTCCCAAGCAATTACCAGAAATGATCTCATTTTCTACGAGAGCTCAGCAGTGAAGTCAGAAAAGGTGACAACTGGAAAGCAATTTATCGATGCAGAGGGGAGGTTTTCCCGTGACTTTATGCAGGATGTCCTCTCAGCAACAAATGATGTGAGGAGTTATCTGTCACTCTTGTCATAGCAGTTACACTGATGCTACAATTGGAAATCAGCAAATTGCTCCTTTCAGCAGGGATCCGCCAGCAGTTGGACTTGTTTGGGAGAGTTAAGTGTCCCGGGTTTGCCTGTGCGATGTCTCCCTCATTCACTCCACTTCCTCCCCCACTCTCGCTCTGAAATAATCTTTAGTGCCACACTCGGCTGCACCGACACATTTGGTTTCCTTCCAGCAACATGCTGAACTCCCTACAGACGAGGTGCTGCCGCCAGTGTGTTTGTATATGTGTTAGTATGTGTGTGCTAGTGAGAGAGTGAAACAGAGACATGTATGAGGGAAAAGAGCTATGAGGTTAAATTAGAGTTTTTCAACCCAGTTTAATATAAACAAAAAAAGTTGAAAAATGTTGCTTTCGTCAATAAAGAAAAATACTCACAATTCATTAAAAAAAATCTCAAAAGCCAGTGTAAAAGCATAATGTCTATAATCAGGATGTCCCAATACCAGTATTGGATTACTATGATATTTAAAAGATTAAATATAGATATCTTAATAATAAATATAGATATCATCTTAATAATACACAAATGATAATATCATGATCCATAAATAATCCAGCACCTCTTAAATGTACTATATGGCTTTTTTAAAAAGATTATTAGCTTTTATTTAACAGGACAGCTGTAGACCAACAGGAAAGGGACGGGCATTCACTGCATACATTCAACCAATTTCTGTATCTTTTGGCTTGATAATACTCGTACAGTGAAAATCTGATAGAGACAGCCCTAGTATATAACAATAGAAATGAAACTAATGTTTCTTTTATTCAATGAATAGAGGGTCTTGAAATTTTGCATCAGAGCACCATTTTTGCAGTAAGGACATTTTGTAAATTAGGCTTTGTGAGAGCATCTTCATTATCCAGCACAGGTACATGAACACGAATAAATACATTTATTCGTGTTCATGAGAGAGAGCGTTGCAGCCAACGAAACACACTGCACTGTAATGCAGTGTAATCCCTACAGGCAACTGCATGCCATCAAAGTACATCCACTAAAGGTGCTTGTTTTTGCCACTGACAGAATTGTTATTTCAAGTGTCTGAAAACATTATGGAAAGAATCACATCATCAACAGAGAGAGATCTTTCTTTAAAGAGTAAGATACATTTTGTTTAACCAGAAACAGCTTTAAGGGTTCTTTTTGTTTGCTTTAATATCATGCACTGTTTTGTAATGGGTATATGTTTTATCTGTTTGTCTTATGGAGTGATTTTTGCTAAACCTCATCAGAAGGTTTGTTTTTACTATACCTAACAGAAAAGCCCTACTCGCGTGTTTACAGTGGGGCATCTTTTCCTCTTGGTTTGGTGACATGAGAAGCTTTGAAGGTTCAGGTGGACACAAATACTTTCCCCACCTGCTCGGTTCAGCCTCCAACCTCTTTTTATCCAGTTAACACCGAGCCCGGAGAGCAGATTTTACACTCAGGAGATAAAAGGCTCCGACTACGCTTCAACTAATTCCAAAATCTGCTTCCCCCTTTTTAAATAATTCAATTGAAAGAGAACTTCAGGCTAGATTTTTCACTTTTGAGGGTAGATGATCTTTTCATTGAATAAAATGCAGCAGTGCTACTGTACATTTTAACACTCACCTTGACCAGGAAGAAGGAGACGCCATATGTCCGCAGAGATCGAGCCAGTTTGACGTATTTCACTTTTGCTTCAATCTCTGTCATTTCTCCACAGTTTTTGTGTTCCTGCAGGTTGGATTAAGCACATATTCTGCATCTGAACAGCTGCTCTGGTGCAACTGTCAAATTATTTGAATGTAAAACATATATAATATATATAATAAGTGCATTTTTTTAAAGCACAGTGTAATCATACCTGGAATATTTTCTTCTCAGCTCCTCTCTGCTTTATGTATTCTTTTGGTAGAAACTCCTTCAGGCTGAAAAAGAAATGAAACACAGGAGATGAAATTCACACAAAAAACATGCACTCGTTTTTTTTCTGCTACAGTCTTAAAAATCAAAAGAATGATCAATTTTGTAAACTTCTGGTGCTGGATTTATATAGGTTCTTTTAAGAAAGGTTGAATTATTTTACTTTTAGTCAACTTTACTCAAATTAAATTAGTTCTACAGCTAATATTTTGGCAAAGTATGTCGAGAAAAGTAATATTTTTCCTTTAAAATGATTCAATATGGATTGAAAATCTTCATGCTGCACCACTGGAAAATCTTGTGGGATAGGCGCTTACTCCAAGAATCCAGGTTTGTGTTTATGCTCTATGTGAGGTCCAAACTGGATCTGGGCCTGGATGCCTCCGAACTCGCAGGCCTTGTCAAAAGATACTGGGTGAGAACCGTTTAGGATGTCATCTCGAGCCTGAAAGACAAAAAGAAAACCTTTCTTAAACTGGGAGGTCCTGTCAACTCCAGCAAACGCATCTGGTTTAGCCTGAGGCACAAAAACTGCATCAATCTATATCTGACCGACAAACATCAAAATGACAAGTCAGACCTGCACATAAAGCAGATTGAGCTGGACCGGGTCTCTGGAGTCCACGTTCTGGTCAGAGTAGAAGAACTTGCGCCTGAGCAGAAGGGTCTCGTTCTCGTCCACCCCCTGCTCTCTGAACGTTCTGCTGTGGTCCAGCCAGTTCACTGACAACACAAAGTACAGCCAGGGGGTGAGATTATGAAAAATCCCTCTATACAGTCAGTTAAAAGCACTGAGAGATAAAAGAAATTTTTTAGGTTTGTAAGTAAGAATTACCTTTACCAGATTACATGACTGTCAACTGCAAGTCATTTCCATTAGTTCGCCATTCATTGTCTAACTAAGGGCTGTTTTTTTTCTCATCTCACTACCATAAAGTCAAGATTCCAGTTAAAGTGTCAAATAACGCAGGTACAAATAAACATTAAAAAATTAGCATTAGACTTCTGTTTAGAGGACCAAATCAATGATTCAATAGGGCAGGCCGACAGGTGTTTTAGCATAAACACTTTTTAAAACAAATAACCATCTTTGACCATCCACCATCAGGTCAAATATAATTCTACTGAACTCACGGTCATCGTCTGTATGTAGTTTGGCTTTGAGTTTCTCCATTTTCCTTTCGTCTCGCAGCAGCGTCCTGTCTTTCTTCAGCGTACCCATCCCGTCCTCCTTCTTCTCCTCCACCGTCTCCTGGATCAGAGAGTATTCCTCATAGTTTGTGATGCCTGCATTCAAAAAGGAGAAATATAATGATACATAATATCCCACCAGAGTCACGGTGGATACATGTTTGATTGAACGCATGCATTTAAAAGGATTCATTTCTTAATTCTTTGCAGATATCTCTGTATCTGTGTTTACAAAAGATTTTTAAGTCAACAAAAGATGTAGAAATTATTAATATTGTGTATACACATTCTGTTTTCATTTCCCAATAATTGCGGATCAATCAATCAAAATTTCTTTGTCGAATCCTCTTGTTACTATTTATTGATGACCCACCTAATACACATCCAAAAATCAATATTCTAATGTGTGCAGAAGATGCAGTAATTTTTACACATGCAAAAGTCTTCCAAGAAGCCTCCACAATTCTTTGATCATGTCTCATATTAAATATTAAAAAGGGTGTGCATTGTGTTTTCAAAACAACCAATAGGGGAAGGCCTTAATCTAAATTTTCTCGAAATTGCAATATGGCCTGCTGCAATTTTCAAATCGCAAGAAGCACAATATTTCTTGTGTGCCAAAATACCATTTTAAATTAAATATTGTTGTACTGGAGAGATGTCCTGGCTTACACATTATATTCTGCAGATTTATCATTCCCTCTAATATAGCAAATCATCAGTCAAAATGATCACAATAAGATATTTTTTCAAAATCGTTCAGACCTGAGTAGAGGTGATACATTCTAATGTGGTTCTGAGAGGGCAGGAAATTGATATAGTAATTGAGTTCAAGTACCTGCACAGGGACGACAGATGTAAATAAGCAATCCTTCTAAAATTTGCATGCTTAACATCTTGTATTTCATACTGATGTAACGTGTACTGTCCCTATCAAACAAATTGAGTAAATCTGTATGCTTTCTGAAAAGACCGGACTGGGAAGCAACAAATACTGAATTTTAATGCACATGCTTTTGAATGACAGCTTAAAAAATGTGAAACCTGTACAGCACACCTTAAAGCATGAAGAAAAGGGCTAGTAAAACAAATTATGTACCTATTCTACTGCATATAGTCACAAGCAGCTCTCCCACAGTTTTGGAGTCGTCCACCATGATGGTTTTAACGGCCCCGTCCAACATTTTGATTTTCTGGGGCCTCTGCTTCTTCTTGTATTCAAGGATATCCTGCTCAAAGACAAAAGGTAGAGAAAAGAAAACAGAGAACAAAAAAGAGGAGAGAGGAATGGGAATTAAATGTAAGAAAGAAAGCGAGAGCAGCTGAAAGTGCCCGCTGAGAAAATGATCAAATGCATCCAGGTTTGTGTGGAGAGAGGGGGAGAATATGGGCCAGAAAACCTTATTTAACGGCTGCCTATCACAGCCCGCTGCTCCCTTCCAATCACAACAATGAGGAGAGATTTGGTTCAGAATAATTGGTCACAGTCATGCCTTCTACCTGGGTTGCCTTTGGTGGATTTGAAGAGGAGAAACCATTTAGATCTGCAAAACCAAACCCACAGATGTACTGAGAGGGAGCACTACACGACAAACCAGAGTTGGCTGGGCCTTTGGCAGCGCGGATCAGAGCCTGGCAAAGGATCTACAGCTGGCTGCAGCACTTCTTTATAGTCACTTTTTAAAAGCTTCCTTTGATGTTCTTGATATCCAATTTGATCCTGTGCTTTGCTTTCATTTTCTCATTCTGCTCCACTGTTTTTCTACTCCTGTGGAGGATTTATCCTAAATTCCATTGTGCATTGTATTTATTCAGAGTTGTTTTTAAAATTGCTTCCTTTAATGGATTTATTATCTTTATTGTTTATATTTCCTCCTTTACAAAGCACTTAATCAATGATCTACTGACATTAACATTTTATTCAAATAAAGATCATTATATTGTACTACACCTCGGTCAGTAGTTGGCCATTAGAACATATGGAATCAATCATGGAGTTTGGAGGTTACTAAAGAAGCAATTTGAGGACGTCATTTTGAGTCTGGGAAATTGTGATGAGCAGTTTTCAAAATTTTTTTTGGACATTTTATAGAACAAGTAATTAATCGTGAAAGTAATCCGATTAAATCAATAAGGACAATAGCTGTTAGTTGCAGCTCTAATATAAATACAAGTGTGTGTGTGTATGTGGGCACACTGAGCTGCAATATGTGCTGTTGATGACTTTGTCCAGGTCAATGTTGTTCACACATCTCTCTCCAGGGTTGCAGTCACACATAGCTCCCGAGGCAACTATGCTTGTGTGTGTGTGTGCTTTCATATTATTCTTCAAGTGCTCACTTTAACCTTTGGCACACACAACTCAGGGCAAACATTCACTCCATTGTTCCAGTGTGTGCTGGGTTATTTACCCCATTGCGGAGCATGTAGTAGTCCAGCGTCCTTCCAGACTCCAGCCAGATGCCTTTCCTGGGATCTTCATCAGACAGAAACAGACCGTAGTCTGAAGCTGGAGCAGTGAGGACAAACATCAGCAATTTAGAGACTGTTGTGATGGAAGTTATTCTTTATGCTGACTACAAAATCCCAACCTGACAGACACTGGGCATCAGGAACAAAACTGAATGTCAGGCACAACAATTGCTCATTTTATCCCATTCACCTGATTCCAACATGCCAGTGACTTTGGTCAATAGAGACACAAAAGGCTCTTCATGCGCATCTCTGAACATGATGAAACAAATAGGAATGATGACGCTGGTGCTGTCAGGTAGAAACAGTAAAGTCAGACTCCGACTCCTTCTAATCCCCTATATACATAATGGAAGTCAAAGATGGCAAGCTATGATTGACTGGGCGCTAAATTAGGGTTGCAATGTGTCTTGACCAGGTCACATTAAGAATTTATGATTCTTTTTTTGACAAACTACATCAGTCACATTCTGAGATCTACAGCATAACCCAACGTATTTTTCTGTTGTGTTAACAAACATTCTTTCGACATATTAAATAATAATATAATGTTATGCTGACTTAGATAACCATGTGTATTAGATTGTAATGTGTATTGAATAATGGAATTATACATGACTTATCTTTGTTTTGATATCAGCATTATTTATTCACAATGCTCTCTAAATATCAGCATCAGCAAATAAAAAGCCATGTTGGTCAACAACTAGTCTGATCCCAGCATGAATTTACCAGTCAAAATATTACACAAGAAAGAAAAGCTAAAAAGGGAGTCTGAGGGTCATGACAAGCATTTGAAAAGATGTTTCACAAGAGCTGAGCAAATGAAAAATGCTATGATTTTTTTCACTGTTCCTTTAATTTATCATAATGTTTTGTCGTTTTGTTTATTAAATCCTATGTTTTAACTACATTTAAACTAGTTTGTGACCCCCGACCCAAACATCCACTCCCCAATTAGTCAAATTGTAGTATTAATCTTCCAAATCAGATTCCACTTGGACAATTTAGAAAAAAAATTGCAAGCATATTTTGATTTTTTACCACTAAATACTCCAGACTAATCATGCAACCACACTGAGTTCCTCCTGCAGATGTACAAACTCCTGAAACACACATCCAACCTACAAACTGCCTGTATTATTCCTTTGCATCCCTGTTTGTTTCACAGTTTTACACGTCATCCACTGTTCTTCCTGTAAAATTTATTTTTATAATTCTCACCCTGTCCAGTCTGAGCCTCAGGGACCCTCTCTCTGATTATCCTACAGGCATCATAGACGGCTGTGGAGGGCTCAAACTGCATCGTCTTCACGACATTGCATTGGCGCACGCAGATTTTCAATGACAACACCACCATCTTGGCAGGCGGTGTGGGCGGGAGCTGCAGCTACACCTGTGCAAAAACAAGGATAGGGAGGGGAAGGACAGAGAAGGAGAGGGTGAGTTTATTGCATGGCAGGAGTCCAGGAGGTCCAAAACTTGAGCACAGTGATGAAACCCATTTACGGTGATGAGTGAGCCAGATGTTGGAGGAGAGGAATGACTTTTCTGTTGCTACAGAGAGAGCACATACATTTTTATATTCAGTCTGATACACATTTCTCTTACAAATGAAATAACTGCGATTTCTGAATATGAATATACTAAAAGTTAAAATTAATCCACTGTGGCATCACTGCTGTGCTTGATAAAACAGGTAACCGCTTTTGTTATATTTTCCCCAACAAAAACAATTAATCACCTCATGCATCTGTGCTTTCTTGTACAATAGTTAGTCATTCTGTTACAATACATACACACAAATGTCCTTCCTTTCCACTGTCACCAATGAATGAATGTGAAGAAAGTGCTAATTTGTGCACAGCAAAGCCATTGTTATGCTTCATAAAACAAAAGAGCCAACAACAAATGTATCACTTTTTGAAAATGGCCCATCTGCTCCCTGTTGGGGACAAAGAAAAGACAGAAATATTCTGGGAAATTCTGACTTTACAGCTAAAATAAAGCAACAAAGCTATTCACAACAACTGGAACTGGAGAGGCAACAAGCGCACCATCTTTTTTTCATATTAGATGTGCCAACCAAACCACTTCTTGAACATTGCACTTCTAAAATCAGTTTCTTTGCCAGGGAGAAAAACATCAGAGTCTGAACACACATCATCATCTTCACACATGCACCGGCAGCAAAGCAATTTCCAGCTTGTTATCTCCTCAAGAAATAGACAGTGTGGGTCCCATATTGTTAAACTAACACCATGTTTTCTCACCACATAGGAAGTTAACCACAAAACATCCTGAACAACACACTGCGGAAAACAACACTTAATGTTGAGCTGTCAGCCTGCTACTTCATCTGGTCATGGTTACGTAGGTCTATGTCTCACTGCATAAAATCTAAAGCTCAATTCAATTGTGTATTACAGATTTAAAACTATAATCAACCCTTCTTAATCCCATTCTTTTTGCTCTGTGCTCCAACAACAGTTGAGCAAACTTGGTACCTCAGTCAACGTCCTCCTTTTCCTCTAAAAGTGACATAAATGGGAACATCATAAGTTAGCTAATATTAGCAAAACCTTATAGCTAATGACTGATGGATCTTAGCCATAGACTTACAAAAGAACTAGACAGGGCATTGCCACTCAGCCTTGCCACCAATTTTTCCCAGTGGCCATTTGCTGTGTTGCAGTGAAAAATCCCCCACTGGCCCAAAAAGCATTTTCCCCCTTAGGCTACCACTTTAAAAGAGACATCTGTATATATCTGTCTGTAGAGTTTTTATACTTGCAAAACCTTCCTTGAGAAGAAAAAAACAGTTTAAAAATCTGTGACGCCACCACAATTTAAAGTCTATGGCTGAAGTGGAAACTAGCAGGTGGGGGCGAGGAAGGAAACACTACCGCACACATTCAGAGGGCCGTATAACCAGGAAGTAAACCCAGAAGCTTGAAAGTTTTTTGGCTTATGTGCCAGGCAAGCGACTCTCACTGGACTGAATGGGCACCATCTCTGCATACACTGTCTAGTTCCTTACAATATACACATTAGCCAAGATGTGAATATGTGTTGCTTTTACAGGTCCCCTAGAAACAACATTTAACCATCTTTCAAATTCTTTTCAACATAGACAAGCCTAGGACATAACATATCTATGTACAGGAAACAGGAGGGGAGAAAGTTGACTAAGGTACCAAGCTTACTCAATGGTTTTTGGAGCACAGAGTGAAAAGGGGTGGAGACATAGAAAGAGTCAATTAAAAGAGAATACAGAGAATTATCGCTGAATATGTAGTTCCTCTCGACTTTACAGAGATTTAAAGTGAGCGTAAGCTCATTGTTTCGCTGTCTGGCCGCAACTTTACTGTTTTGGCTGATTCTCAGCTCTTGTAGCAGAGTTTTATGGTTTCAGTGGGCAGATATTTAGTGAAAAAGTTCTAAAAACCCACCAACACTATCTAGTCAGCATCAAACAACAGACAGACACAGTTAGCAACTAGCCTGTCAACATAATGGAGCATTTACTAGCTAAAGCAATGTATTTCCCACAGGAGATGGTGGAGAACAAAAACAGAAATAAAAGAACACCATCAAGAAGTGAATACTGGACTACCATTCACCAGGTAGCTACAAACAGGACTCCAAATGAATGATAATGTTGCTCGGTAACGGCTGGATGTGCGGCTGTTTGCTTACATGATTTCCACATCAACTTGTTTCCGCTGCTTCCAAATGGCAAAAAGCAATCAGCTATTGCAGGTTTAAATACAAAAAAAATTTGACATGGCTGTGATTCACAGAGATTAACTGCAGGAGGAAGAACAAGGAGAAGAGAGCTGTGACCTTCCTAACAGAGCCCCTCCTGTCTGGGACCAATGGGAACACAGGGCCTCTTCCTGTGCCGTGGGGGGGGGGGGGGGGGGGGGGGGGGGGGGGTCAAAGGTGAGAGGTCACTCCGGGCCATGGTTGAACTACGCAGGCGGCCCCTCATCTGCTCGGCTCGCCTCTGACCCTGACTCAGACTCTCAGAATCTGCTCCCTATGTGAGATGTGTTCACAGACAGGAGTGAAGGTGTTTGTCTGGCTCACGGTGTTGGCACTTGTCTGCAGCATCCTGAAGCTAACTGTGGTAATCATACAACTAGATGTTATTTAAGGATGTGAAATAAGCCAAAATAGTTTAGTGTTGATCTCTACTGAAACACACTTAAATTTAAATATATTAACAAGCAGTGTTTTAGGCAGCTGTTCAAGAATGTCTCTAAAACATATCATTAACATTTTCTGTTCTCAGAATATTAATACACATTTCTTTTTTGGGCTTAATAACTGCCTTCCGTGGTGCACTACTTTTTTACCACAGCCCACAAATTTGTCTCTGTTATTGCTTTAGGCTCCATCTCAATCAGTCGAGCACTTCCACAAACCTCCTGTTGATAGTGGCTGGACCAAAGCCAAACTCTTTCTTATAATTACCCACAGTCAGAGCCTGACTCAGCTTAAGGACAAACACCATCTTGAAACACATTAAACAATATTCTAGAGATCCAATACCGATCTACCCTGTAAGACAAAAAAGGTCTCTGAGAAAGGGACAGATCATGACGGACAAAACTCCCAGTGATGGCCTTAAGAGAGCTAATTCAGTGAATGAAAGCAACAAAAGCAACTCGGTAGAAGCGCTGAAAGGCTGAGGGTGATTTGTAAGTATATGAAAGCATTTTTTAAATATTATAAATCCTGTATCATTGTATGAATCCACAAAGCATCACCATCTGGTTCAGAGTCATGGTCATGTCCCCCCCCCCCCCCTCCCCCTCCCCCCCCCCCCCCTCCCCCCCCCCCCCCCCCCCCCCCCTCTCTTGTTCTGTTCTGATTAGATCACAGGCTGGAGCCTCGGTGGTCTGGTTTTTACCTTTGGGTGGTATTTGTTCGCCTCCACAAACAAACTGCACAAAACCACAGAAATAATGTGATATTCCTCTTTTAGACTGTAATCTCTGCTGCATCAGCCTCTATGAGCCTGAAGAATGGTCACAAAACCAGCAGGAAGAAGTAAAGAGATAAGAGGAAGCGATGAGGAAGGAGCCTGATAAACTAATAATATGATGAAATGTTATCAGTGGAACCACCAGCAGGCTCAGTAGGACTACAGAGTGAGAACTATAGAGAAAGCTATTTATGGCTGTGTAACTACACACACAGAAATCACTTTTGGATTTAAATGTTAGGCCACATCGTGGTTCAGCATCTTTAACGTGGCTAACTTTGCTACAATCCAGTGTGCCCTGAGGCGCCTTTTCATCTCATTGTAATTGTGTTTGTAATGTGAAACCAGCAGGTCTGCAGAGCTCAAGTTTAATGAATATTTGTTTTGTGTCCTTCAGTCGCATCCATGTCAGCCTCTCACTAAATAACAATTGATCTGACTCACGCAAAAAGAACAAACAATTATCAGGTGGTACAGCAGACGATACAGCACAAATGTCTGCGTATGTTTGAGCATGTGTAAGAACGACATGTACAAATCCTGTCATTGTTCACATGTTTCTGCCTGTCTAGACCTTTGAATCAGCACACTCCTCTCAGTTGACCGATTCTTTGATGAATGTAAAATGTAATATCAAGTAACACGCTTTCTTTTAATCATGTCTTTGTTACCTATTGAGTATTGTTTCAAAGTAAATATACAATGACATAACGCAGTGTTAATTTTGTTGACTACTAATTTCTGTCATAGTTTTTGTCTGAAACATTTTTTCACTGACAAAATGAGATGATAACTAAATAAAAAGTAATTTATGATGACAAAAACAATGACAAAATCAATTTTGTCAACGAATAAAAACGAAATGACAACAGGAGGGACCAGCTGGGAAGAGATTCAATCCCTTTGTGTGTTCCAGAGCGTAGATGCACACAACTGGACAGTACTGAGGGAGGTCTGCATGTACTTGCTGCATGTCTCATAAACTGTAGAAAAATGACAAGGTTTGGGAAAAAGAAAAGAACTGACATAGAGATGAATTTTGTTTTATGTCAAGGGAAACAAGACCCTTTGTAAACATTGTGGAGTGACAATCACCAGTAAAACCACAATGGACAGGAAGCAACATGTGCAGACAATTCATCATGACATTCATGCAGAGCTAAACACACTTAAATATTTTTGTTTTTCAAAGCTAACATTTTATCAGCTAACCCGAGTTAGTGTGTTTTCACTAAACTTTAAATACAACACGAGCAGACAGAAACCTGTACCAATTAAAGAAGTTAATGACCCAGAGTTGCTGATTGATTGATTGTAAATTAAAAGACAGAAAACTGAAACAAACGTGTGACAAAAGAAGAATACATGTTTGAAGAAACGTAGTCAATTTTATGTTAGACATGATGGGACAAAGGACTAGAAATGTAGTCTCAAAAATATAAAATGAAAAAAAAAAAAACAACATTTTTAGATGATTGCGCTAAAGAAAAATCTTTCAGTAATAAAACATGTTTGGGCTATATGTTTTAAGGTGCAGAGAAAGATAAAAACTCTGCATCAATATTGAAATATTCACAAAAAAATGTCAAGCTACTACCGCAGGCCAGGGCCAATTTGACCATGAGTCCCACCTAAGGGCCCTACAAGCTGTTCTCCTTTCATCCAAATTAACCAAATTGGTTTCACACATGCAGCTGAATACAGATGTGACTTATGTTGCAAACCTGACAGTCCACCGCTCTCAGTAGTGGGGCTAAAAAGTGCCATAGGCTATTTAAGGGCTCAAGTCGAAATCACCATTTTGCAGGTGTAAAAAAAAATCCAATCTTAAGCTCACAAAATCTTTTTCAATCTTTGCAGCAGTAACATGAAAATTGGTTATGTCACACACCGTGGTTTATTTATCCCTCCTTAAACCACGTTGAGCCCTGATGCGAATCATCTGTGAACTTCTTTCACTGCACACAAACAACACATTTACAATAAGATCTGATTTGTTTCATTAACAGTTTCTTCATCAAACTTTTCATCAAATTAAATCCAAATAATGCGAAACAAAACTAATTATGAACTTGATTGTGAGTATGACACTCCAATAAAGTCAAGTTTTTAAAAAAATCTTAAATCTCTTCTTCATTCTGCATCAAGACAAAGCAGAGTCTCCATCAGAGCTGGATTACCACCAAAGCATCCTATTATAAATCTTCCCTTCCCTGTGATGAAAAAGGATTTGCTGAGATCAAAATACGATTGTAAAGCTCCCAAAACACTTGAGTACAACCAATTCATTAGGCAGCTACCAAATCCAGTGTGGGAATAAGGCTCCAGTGTGCATACATCAGTAACAAACCTAGTAATCATGGATGGACCTCATGCAATTTAACAGCCATCTCTCTCCATTTAGAAAAATGTAGTCCTAATGTTTTGTGTCAGACAAAGTACAGGAGGTGTAAGAGAATCACAATATTACATGTAAGTACTATTTAAAAGTATCTTTGTCCAAATATCTATAGAGATACTGTTAAAATAAGTATATTAATACAATCTCTGCCATCAGTATCACAACAATGAACACGGACCATTAAAAAAAAACATATCTGTTTAGGATTCTTTATGAAGAAAAATAATGCCAATATAATTGAAGAAATTACGCAACATACAACTTGCTAAGGCGTGACATTTTTGTGCATTGTAGGTTACAGGTGCATTTGTATTAACGAACAATTCAAAAGACAAATTTGTTGATGAGACTAAGACTCTACAGCCATGTGTACAGCTCTGAGGCTGCACTTAAGCACAGCAGTGCTTTGAGCTAAATGCTAACATCAGCTTGTTAACATGGCCATAATGAAAACATGGCAATGATTAGCAGGTGCACTTTATTCTCTATCTTAGTATAGCCTGTCAGCACAGTAATATTTACTATTTAGCACTAAACTAGAATTACCACCTTGCAATTGTACAACTCCGATGACCAGCCAACGCCGTCGATTATGGCAATCCATTCAATAGTCACTCATAGTGGCGAATGTGAACTTTATAGTGGTGCAAGAGTAAATGTCAGGAAATTCACCGTTTGGGAACCATGAATATCTACACAAAATTGAATTGCAATCCATCCAAAAGTTGCTGAGATGTTAAGTCTGGATCAAAGTGGTCCATTCTTAGCCATGCCACTAGCAATTACGTTTGAAGAGCATGTTGTTGGTCATACTCAAATCTTGTTCTTGGGGGAAATGCTGAATGGAAAAAATGCCTTTAATACAATAATTCAATATATAAAAAATGGCTCAATAATTCAATCCTGGACTAAACAGCCTATTCAGGTCAGGTACGACTAATAAGTTGATAAAATTACATCTACAGAGGCACAGAAAGTTTAGCAGAACAATTTTGCCATTAGAAAGAATAAAGTGGCCAGACATACTACATAAGAGGCTGATGGCACACCCCTGACAACTTGAAATGAAGAAGAGCTGCTTTTTCAGTAGTCACTACAGTGCCTTCAGCAACCTGCTACTTCACTCTTGTCTTCATCTCTCTCCATGCTGGGATGCAGGCCCATCTGTTTGCCTGCATGCTTTTATTTACCTGCCTGCTGTAGCCTATCTGACTGTACGACTCATCCACCTGCTGCACCAGGGTGCCATCAGTCTGTAGCTTTATCCCTCTACTTTACTTGCCTTCCTTTGAGCTTTGTGCCTCGCTATCAATGCAGACTCCTGCCAAACATGAGAGGAGTAGCGAAACCCTCCACAACAACAAGAACCTTTTGCAGATAGCACTCAGAAAAAAATTAATGCAATATTTATATCCAAAATGAAACAGAAGTAAATCCTCTGAGCTGAGAAAAAGGACATGCTGGCCTTCCACACTGGACCTAATGAACTACCAATGCATGGAAAAATAAACACACTCAGACAGCGCACAAATCCATAATCATTAATACACTGTACACACCCACACTGTAATACATAAGCACAAAGCATCCCTCCTCCTCCTGACTTTAAACCCAACTGCACCAGTTACACCTACACACCTTTGATCTACTGCAGGCTCACATAACAAGGAATATTCAACAGAACCACTCTGCTATAAGCAACATTTTTCATGTGGTTTACACCAATGACAGCAGGAGCTCATTCAGGACCAATTAAAGCATAGCAGACTGCCCCTTTGTTAAATAATTAATAGGGATTTTCAGGAATATGTTGTTGTACATGGTACAACAACATACAGTATGTATACAAATTACATTTGATACTTAGTTCACATGATGACAACTGAGCCATCTTCATGCTGATGAGGCTGAAAGCTTGTGAAAAGCCAAGCAAGTGGGACTAACAATTTTCTGCCATGTTGGCAGCATTATTGGTTTTAGGGATGGCAATGTCTGTCTGATGGTCTCAAATATATCAATGACTATTACATGGATTGCCATGAAATTACCTACATATGCAGCCTGGCCAAAAAAAAAGTCACGCACTGTAATATTTCGTTGGACTGCCTTTAGCTTTTAACGTTTCAATAAGCTTATGCAGTGTTACAACATTTATTTCTGTCCAGAGCTGCATTCATTTTTCGCAAAGATCTTGTATTGATGATGGGAGAGTCGGACCGCTGCGTAAAGTTTTCTCCAGAACATCCCAAAGATTCTCAGTAGGGTTAAGGTCTGGACTCTGTGGTGGCCAATCCATGTGTGAAAATGATGTCTCATGCTCCCTGAACCACTCTCACAATTTGAGCCCGATGAATCCTGACATTGTCATCTTGGAATATGCCCGTGCCATCAAGGAAGAAAAAAATCCATTGATGGAAAAACCTGCTTATTCAGTATATTCAGGTAGTGAGCTGACCTCATTTTAGCTTTCATGTTAAAACCACAATAAAATTTAAAACAATTAGTATTAGGCTATCATTTAAATTTTTAATTTCAGTCATTAAAATCTGGTTTGATTACCATCATTTGGAAAACCTGCATATTGCACAGCATCAACCAAAGTTAGAAACGGCCTCCCAGATGCAGGCACAGCATGCAGCCTAGGTTTGTTTTGCATCAATGAAAACATTGACACTACAAAGAGTTTTTTTCAGAGTTTTTCAATACAAACCTTAGTGACATTAGCATTTAGCGCAAAGTACCAGTGGGCCTATGTACAGCCTCACAGAGCCATTGTCAGCTATTTTCATGTCAAAATGAACTTTTAATGCATTTCTGAAAGGACAAAAACATGTCTGCTGCAGTTTAGCCCTGAGTTTCACTACAGTAAAGAGAAAGCATAGCTGGTGACCATGAAAAGAATTTGCTGCATTCAGGGAGCCCTGAAGGTGCTTTTTAGCCTTGTATCATATTAACCCTGCACAAAGAGCACACACTGAAGATGTACATCTACCAGCTGTCAAAGACATCGTGGTGGTGAGGCCACTATAGGAAAACTGATACCACCAAGACTGTTCCCTTGTTTCGGCATGAGGCTGAGGCTGTAGCCCCAATCTACCGGAGGTGGGAAAGGCACATCCAAGAGAACAAATGTTGACAGATGTCAAACAATGTGAGCTATGGCGGTCTAGGATGTGTTGAGCACTGTAGTGTTTGAGTTGGTAACTCAGAGACTTGAGCTATGACATAGATACAGCAAACACAGTCATCACACCAGAGGAAGATGGAGGCAGCGCTCAGAGAGCAGCTCAGAGCAAGAGGAAAGCAGGTTACATTCTGCCACTGTTTCGATTTCATTTGGAGAAAGCAGCCAGCCTAAGAGTCAGACAAAAGCTCATGAGATAAAAGGAAAATGAGACAGAGCACTGGAACACGTAGCTATTGTTCAATAGATCAATGAGGCAGAGCTGTGCCTGCTGGGAATGCCCAGGCCCTATTACAGTAACATGGCCTCTAATCCAATAATAGAACAGCACACAAGTGAAACAGGCCAATCACTGAGGAGTTCTGGACTGGGGAACATATTACATATTTTGCCAGAGCATGTCGGTAGCCTACTTTCAACACCAGGGCCAAACTGGGCTAACACAGACATGCTAATTAGTCCATCTGTTTTCTTTGGTTTACCTATAAGTAGCATTTCTGTGTTTAAAGTCCAACTGAAATAGATTTTTTGTCAGCTAAAGCTACTTATCTGCTCTGTAAATCACTTGTCCAGACTAAATGAAAACAGAGAAATTTTTATTTCATATTCTTTTGGATCATGATGATGCTCTCTTGTCCTGCATTAATCCAATGGAATAAGTATCCATCTTCATAGATGAGGACTCTGTTTTCAATATAGCCAATCAAATCTTGCACAAAGCAGCTGTCAATCAAACAGACGAAAAAGGAGCATTTCTGACATTTCTCTACTTTTAATAATGAAAAAACTATTAACAATAAATGAAAAACACAGACACAATGACATTCAATTATGTAATTCACTAACATTAATCCAGAGTTTTTGAACAAGTATTTTCAGAGAAGCACTGTTTTATAATTTTCAGTTAGAAAGCATACTGTTCCTGACCCGACTAAAGCAATGCCACTTGGCCTTGCAATGGCAAACAGCACATGCACAGCACAATACAACCTTATCATATGACAATGGCTTTCACTAGTCTGACAACACACAGCCTCAGGAGATGCAGTGAGTATGAGGGCTGCTCGTATCTTTTCACAAATTAATCTAATAAATCTAATAACACCAAATGGAAAGTTTAAATTAGACACACAAAATTACATACAAAAATAAAATCATTTGGAGTCTACTGTGTAAAACGAGCTTCATTTAAAGGAAGAGTTCACCCTAAAATCAAAAATACATATTTTCCTCTTACCTGTAGTGCTATTTTTCAATCTAGATAGTTTTGGTGCTTTGGTACTTTGAGCACCACAAGTCAAGTGCCTTCTAGTCCCATTATATTTGAGAGAAGGCAGACTACTCTATGGTCGATATCTCCAAAACTCAGCAACTCACATCATAACAATCAAGATGGATAAATAGCACTACAGGTAAGAGGAAAAATATGCATTTTTGATTTTAATATTATTCCTGACTCACAAGTAGGCTGGGTATTGAACTTCAATAGATTTATAGCACCAAGCAAAATGCTTTGATCTGATCAGTTATTGAAAATTGCTTTGTCAACTGGTACCAAATTTTGATACCTACAGAATAAATCTCATCAGCCTCAGTGAGCTATCAAGCATGCCGCTTGCTTATACCAAGATCTAATAATGCGTAGACATAAGAGGTCTCACTCTGCCACCAGTTTCCCAGTACTACTCTTCCTCTTTCTCCAAACTAAATAAATGCTGAACATTGTTCTTATTAGAGCCCTTGCACAGTTGCCAGATAGCTGAACTGTTTTAATGCCACAGTACTTGTCTCTATTGGCCTTTCAAGTGTTAAATGTATTTAATCAGAGTCTTCTCAACTACACAGTCATGCTCTAATATATACATGGGGTTATTCCAAGATGAATCAGTTTCAAATAGTTTTCTGAAGCAAGACGACCTTTTCTTTTAAATAAACTCCTGTTTTTCTTTTTTATCACCACTGTCATCATGTACATGAAAGCACAGTGTAAACAAGGCATTCGAGACTCTCTCTGTCTACTCATCAGGCAGAAATGGAACTGATCTAAAGCACACAGTCTTAGTCACACACGAGTGAGCCGGCACAGTTCAGAGTGAGGTCATCATCATCCAGCAGGCTGAATGGGGCGGCGGCAGCAGCCAGGAGGTTAAAAGAGTACACTTGTGGCTCTGGAGTCACTGGGAAAAGCAGGTTGAGGAACTGAGTAAATATCAGTCTACTTTTCTAAGTGCACCTGAGTCGAGGCATGACACCGCGCTCCTGCTCTGTACTCACAGTGTGGCTCTTAATTCACACAGGCTTCACAAGTTCAATTTTTTTTTTTTTTTTTTTTAAAGGTCCGGTATGTAAGATTTAAGGGGATTTATTGGCAGAATATAGCAGACATGGAATATAAAATCATAAATAGTGGTGTGCCATATTCTTCACAATATATCATTTGAATTTTTTTCATGATAGTAAAATTTCATATTGTGATAATGCCAAAATTATGATGGAAGAGTTAGTACTAAAAAGGGAAGCAATAATAAATCATGGTGATATGTAAGAAGTGCAAGAAAACAGTTACAACAGCAGGGGCAAAACGACAAACTAACTTCTCAATCTCGAACAGAAGCACCCAGTTGAGTACAATGAGAGCCAAAAATCCTGCGAGGAGAGCTCAACAGCTATTGTCACTTCTAAACCAAAAATATTTTTCTTTATTTTGTCATATCGTTAAGAATGTCGCTATAGCACAATACCCCAAAATATTGTAATATTATTTTTCGGGCCATATGACCCACTCCTGGTTTTCATTAGTGTATAATCACCTGAAAATAAAAACCGCACAGAGGGCACTTGTCCTTTAAAATCTCTCGAACTTTGGTTTGAAATAGTAAAAACGCATACATATTATTAAAGTTTAGTTTCTCATTATGCATCCACAAAAACCTCAGTAAAAATAAATGTTCATAACTATTACAACACCAAGCTGAATCATCAGTTTAAGTACATGGTCTTCATTTCTCCACTGTAAAAGGCTATCTAACTGCAGTAAAGAGGTGAAAATATTTTAAATATAGTCCACACTTATTAAACTAATTACTTATTAAATTAATTACTAAAATTGATTTCTAAAGGTAAAATTGCTGTTTTTGTCAAAGGAGTCTGGGGTAATATATTAAACCCAATCTCAGGAAAGTGTACAAAAACTGTAGCCGGTAGAATAAATAAAAAAAGGTGCCTGGTGACAATACAAAATACCTTGATTTACTTACAGCATATTTCTACTGTATCAGAAATGTTGTGACAAATTAAATTAATAGGTTTCACTAACATGCCATAGGGAATAAAAATATTTAAAATATAAAAATATCCAGACTAGTTTAATTGCTCTTCACTATGGCATAATTCTGACACACATGTATGCACACTCACAGATGGACAGAAGGATACATACACCCCTTCACACCAAGACTTGAAAAAAGGAAGCTACATGTGAGAAATAAAGCCTGTTAGCATAATTATCCACCTAGTTGGTGGTGGGGTCAGGTGACAGACTGCATACCTCCTGAGTGACAGAAACTACACGTCTGTCATCTGTCTGCCTGTGTGTTTTTGCTGTGCACATTTGTTGCAAGAGTGTGTGTGTGTGTGTGTGTGTGTGTGTGTGTGTGTGTGTGTGTGTGTGTGTGTGTGTGTGTGTGTGTGTGTGTGTGTGAGAGAGAGAGAGAGAGAAGAGAGAGAGAGAGACAGAGAAAAGAGAAAGCTTGGCAAATGTTTCAGGCAGGCAGGTGATGCATCTCTGTCGGCAGCAGCACCGACGCAGGTGTCGAGTTTCATGCAGAGGAGAAGGCAAACAGGCGCCCAACACTCCCACAAATGCAACACAGAGCTTGTTGGTGAGGCCTCATTCAGTACCGAGTCACACAAAATGTTGATTTTAATGTGGCCACAGAAAGGAACAAAATTTTCTTTTTAAGCTGATATCCCTGATTTTTAGCTGTTTCTAAGTTGAAAGTAAAGTATGAGAGAGATGGACCTGGGATCAATTCAGCCTCTCCACCAGAAGAGGGAATCAATTTGAAATCTGAAGCCAAACCACAGTCACCCCTCCATCTTTTAGCACATACCAACTTTAATGGGTACTTGAAAACTAGGGAGGCTGCATGAGACTGCACATTTAAGAGCCACCAATCAGAGTTAATGTTATATTACAACCCTCACTCACTCCCACTTTTCATTTTACTTTAGCTTTTGATTTCCATTTAGAATATAGACTTAGCCTTCAATGTTACTCCGACTACTCCATCGCCACTTGAGGATGTGTTCAAATACAGGTTGTCATGGTTACAGAGGCTGGTTGTGGCCTGACTAATATCTGAACTGTTTCATAAAGGCGTGGAAGTGAGAGAACACTACAGTTCAACTGATATTTGTTGCTTCATATATTTGTGGATTAAAGCTACTGCTAGCTGATGTGTTGTGTTAACATTCAGCACCTTTAAAATTATTGCCCATTATAATGATAAAAAACAAGATTTTAGATTGTCAAATTATTCGCTGTTTACCAGAGACGTTTGTCTTTGTAAGGTTAGAAAAGAAGCTGAAGCTGCATTGAGATCATAATGGGAGGTTAAATTCCACTAAAATCATAGACTAATGAAATTCTTGGTTTAGATTTGAAAGCAGAGTGAACCAGCTTTGATTGCACATTTAACAGACTGACACTTACGAGCTGGTGGTTCAGTATTATGCAAACATAAAAGGATTTCTCAGGTCTGGTCTGCAATCCTCTATGAAATACTAACTAAATAATCAGTTTATATTAGAGAGACAGACATACTTTTATAGGCAGGGGAGGCCAGGGAGTGTTGTAACACTGGGTTAGTTGTAACACTCCAACAATGCACTTTTTAAATCACAAAAAAAAAAAAAACAAAACAAATGCTGAGCTCTTGTCCATGCTGCAGAGGGGTTGAGGGGCAGGAGAAAAAAATAAATCAGATTTTTCATCTAATAAGCATAAAAAACAAATGCTGAGCTCCTGTCTGTCCGGTCCGCAGGTCCATGATTTCTTTGTGGGTCGTGGCTGCAGAAGGTTGAAATGCAGGAGTGAAAATAAATCCTCTTTTTAGTCCCAAAAGTTTGAAACATGCACTCTGAGCTACCCTCATGCCAATAAAGGAGTCGGCAGAGTGACTCCAGTGTTTTTTCCGCCAGAAACTCTAGTCTGCCACCGACCCTCTCATCCAGAGCTCCCGGCTCTGAGCAGCTGTCTGTCTGCTCTGTGTCTCAGCTTAATGCTACCCACAAGCCCTCATAATAAAACAGCTCACTATGTAATGGCTGCTTGGTGTGGAGACAGATGTGACAGTTATTTACAATTATTAGGATTTCTGCATTTTGTGCATGGAACCCTTTGTAAACTGAAGGCACAAAGAGGTGTGCCTTCAGTTTACATATTCAGGAATACAGACCACACACACAGATGAAGAGTTTTTGTTAATTTTGATCGTTCATTTTATTTATAACCGCTTATTCTTCAATAATGTTCTTTCATAAATTGGATAGGGTGGATCTTAAATCAGCAAATTACCTCTCATTGTTAAATCTATCTCCAAATAGTGTCACAACTCACCCTAGTTATTGAGTAAGTTGTAACAATAGAACTCTTTGTATTTGACATTATCTCACATAATCTGTGATTGTGTAAAAGACATCCAACTGAGTTTTATTTGTAGTAGACAAATATGGATATCACATATCAAAGTTTGAGAAATTTAGTATGAACAACCACTGAGTTACTAATGCTCAGACCAAAATTGTTCCTACTGTCCCCAGTCTCCCCTAAATGAAACTGATTGGCATTAATTAACATGCTTTGACAAACAAGTAGGCTTTACTCTGAATGACAGTAAGGAAGAAACCTGAAACCCTGAGGGTATCACCCTCAGGGTTTCAGGTTTCTTCCTTCCTTTTCTAAATTTTCATACAGGGATTTTTCCCAGCAACTGTGATTAACGATTTCACCTTTATCCACTTACCTTGCTGTAACTGACTGACTTGTTGCCGCTGCTCTTGATGAATGATCAAAATATCACACCCCCTACTCTGCAAACACACCACAATCACATCACAATAAAGAGCTCTGTGTGTAGCGCTAAAAATATACAGTGCACAGGTATCTACTGAGTGGCACATACTTTCCAACTGCAAACCTGCAATCAGCTCCAAGAGGTTAATCATCCACACACAACCCTTTCCTGCCTACATCAAACACGCACCCAGTGAGCATGAAGACCACCATGATAAAATGACTAAAGAGCAAAGTCAGGTCTCCTTTCAGAAAAGACCTGAAACAAACTACCTTCACTTATTGCATTTAATGCTGAGCTGCATCATGCTAAAGGAGCGCTATGCCCCAGTGTCACATTTTCTACTTAAGTGCTGATGATGTAGAATGAGTAAACTATTAAACTAACAACTTGAGCTGTAATAAATTCACGTCAAGTCAGTTTCTCCTCAGTACTTTGGAGCTGCAAGATGCTTACATGGGTGCACTCTGCAGCAGCAGAAACGTGAGCATCTGTGTCCAGGAAAAGAAAAATAGACCACATATTGGACAATACAATGTAGAAAATGCATCAGTTGGCTAGTTGTCTATAAAAGCTCTCACTCTCACATACTTTGCTTCAGACCTCACCCACCGGCACCACCTCCTCTCCTTGCACTCACTGCTTCTGAGCACTACTTGGGAAAGCTGAGTAACATCCATCAGTGACACAGAAATGCAAGAGTCACCAAACCAGACTCAGACCACCCTGCAGTTAGATTTTATACATAAAGGTGACTTGCTGCACATTTACGTCTGTGCTTCCCAGCAATGTCAGGTCTTAAGAGACAGGCAGACATGAACTAATGTCTGTGAGCATGTGAATATATGTGAATACGTGCATCTTACAATTCATCCTTTTGGGTGTCTCCAAAACTAGAATGTGACCCTAAATAGAGAGATTCCACCGCCTAAATCTACAGTTTTTGTTATGAAAAGTGGTTTGTTGGGTGAATCTATTAAAGGGAACAATTTAAAAAATACTTAAGTAATAAAATACTTAGAGCTAGCCTGTAATTTCCAAACCTACAAAAAGAGGCTCAATAACTGAAAATGTATGTACGTGGAAAGTATTTTTTTCAAGCACCGCAGGAAAGCATAACTCTGAGATACGTGTACTTTACTTTGATGCTTAGTGCTTACATTTCATAGTGCTTTAATGTGACCACACTACATGTCAGAGGGAAATACTGAACTTTTTACTCCACCATGAGTTACTCTGAAGCTTAACATTTACATACAGATCACAAATAGCTTATTAAAATATGATGTATTGCTGTATACAAAAGTTATATCAACATTGCTTCACTGAGTTGGAACATTAAAAAGATGGTTTTACATGCATGTTGATTCATCAAGTACCAATATTTCATTGTTATAGCATAAATCTCTGATATTGGAGTTTTCATAATGAGCATTTTTACTTATATAATACTTTATGGTGAGATGATGTATATACAATCTTTCATTCAATCTTTCTGTCCAAAAAAAGTTAGATTCATAAGCAACACTTGCACTACTGTTACAATAGATTACAATTTTTGCTAATGCTGAACAGTGATTTAGCTAAGTGCAGCTTTCCACAGAAGTTGCACAGTCTCGTTTTCAGTACATTACACAAGTACGCTACTTAAGTGACATTAAGAACACAGGACTTTCACTTGAAATGGAGTGGGTCTAACCAGTGATACCCATACTTCACTTATTAGATAAGCTACTTCTTCTAACACTGCTTTACCCCCAAAGTCCATGTGCTAAGCAAAGAGCTAACAGTCCTACAACTCGACAAGCATGTGTTTTCAGTGTTTTGTATCTTATGTGATGGATAAAGAAAGTTTGAGAAAGAAATGAAATTATGAAGGGTCTGTCTGCTCTGCTCTGTTTGTAAGGATCTTCTGTCAGGACATTTTTGGTCATCTGTACCCATGTCACACAGACACTCTTAAGCCCTGAAGTTGCATGGGCAAATCATAAAGAGATGGACAAATCATTAGCACCTGCCATGTACTAAAGGTCCACATAATCTCTGTGCTTTGGTGTGCTTTTAGCAGTTATTGAAGGGATTGTCTTCGTATGGGACTTTGTGGTGTAGTTAAAGGCCAGGGATAATTCTGGCTGTCAGACAACTACTTAGTCTGATCTGTTTCTTTAATAATAATTCCAGTGCCTTCTGCAGTATGAAGAGAGCTCTGATTTGAAGACTCAGGGTGAATCAAATTTGCTATAAAAACCTATTTGACTGAGTATCAGATGGGGATCATTTGAGCGCAATTTTCGTAGTGAGACCAAGTGCTGCTACATGAACTATTCACAATGCTGCAGGTATAATGACAATGAGTCATGATAATATGACTGCAGGTCAGAGGGAAAAGACTGTAGTTTGATCAATATCAGGCCCATTTTGGCTTATTAACAAGAATCACATACATGATGACGGCCAAAATCCTATTTCAGTGGCTGAAGGTGACGTTGAAGATCGGCATTCAACAGTTAACACAAAGACATTCATGCAAGTTTTTGATTTTGTTGGGGTGAAACTGGAGACATATATTGAACAATATCATGAAATTTCATTCACCTCATTGCAAAAATATCAGGGTCAGACTTCAGCCTGTTACAATCAATCTGAAAACAATTTCCAAAGGGGAGACTCATGATAGTCCACCAGATCTGAATGCCACGGGGGCCAGTGGGTTTCCAGACACTGTGGCCTGTTCTATTTGGCAGTGTTGCAGTTGGGATTGCACAACCTTCCCAGTGGCATGGCAGCCACTCTGCCTGGAAAAACAGGTGATTCACTGTGACGGTGCCAGCCAGCTGCTGTGGCGATGGCCTCGGTCACCCCCACCGATGTGCACAATCATTGCTTACCAGTAAAACGTCTGTCAGTGGAAGGAATGCGGTGATAGCATGGAAGAGTCAGCGTAAGATGTGGTCAGTCCTTTTCCAGGCTTAGAAAGAGACACTGAGACCAGTCCTCATAAAATTAATGAACAACAAGTTGACAAACTGAATGATTAGTCACATCACAGCCCTCGGCAACTTCTGCTGGCAGATCCAACTAGTGCCTGCACTAAATAAATTGTCTGCCAGGTGAAACAGAATCAAACAACACTTAGGATTAATTGGGATAGCACTGCATATTTAAACAGATACATGATCCAAAATGTATCTTGTGAAAGAGTTACTTCCTGTGAATCTGAAAGATGGCTGCGAGAGTTTGTACTTCTCATTAATATAAGAGACTGAAGTCAGCTTGCATTCATGGTGGTTAGGGTTAGGCCTGAGACCCTCTGGTTAGTTGGTCAATTGTTTGATGGTTATGCAGACCTGAGGTGTTTTATTTTTGAGTGACGGGCTATTTCTGAACATTTGCTCAGCTCTAAACTAACTGACACCATGTCAAAGTACCAGCACAAACTGCTACCTCAAAGAATAGAAGAGCTGAGTAGATAAAAATGTATGTTTGATGACAACATCTACATGGATTTTACTTCATTGGCCTGTTCTGTCAACGTGGGCCGGTAACAGTTCAAGCTCAATGACCGCCGATACAAGTTTTGTCATGTTTTATGTTGTTTTAGTGTTTATTTTGTAGGTTATCCTGTTTAATTTGCCGTTCGCATGTTGCTAATGTGGCTACTCCCACAGGCCGGGGAAATGTTGGACTACTGTGTGAATGTTAAGCCTCATTTGAAGCCAAGTACACAACAGAAGTGGCAGTTCTGATACCAGTAACTGTTTTTTTGTTGTTTTTGTGGAGTTTACACTGCAACGCAACCTGTGTTAGCACTGAGCTTTGTTTGTATATGAAAGCCTGTGTGACCCCCGTTGCTAGTGTGCATATGTGTTGCTGCTGTATAGAACTTTACTTAATAAAAAGAAGCAATTCATTTGAGTGGCAATGTGGTATAAGTTTGATTATCAGGTAGAGTGTGCTTTATTGCAGATTTAATTAATCTAGACCTAACTTGCAGTCCCCCCCCCCCCCCCCCCCATCGATCAGCTGATTAATTGAAGAGTAGGTAGAATTTTAGTCGACCAAGATTTTCTGTGGTTGACTACAGCATACAACAATAGTGCTGCAACGTTATTCTTATTCTACAACAGGCATTAAATTCTCCAACCACCAATCACACCCAGGAATCATGGGGTGACCCCTGGATATAATATTTCTTTCTTGGAGACTAAAAAATAAGGGAATATGTAAGTGTCAAGCAAGTAGGTTTTTCTTCAGACCTGTCTGCTCTGCTGAGTGTGACATCACCTCCTTGTTTACCAAGTAGAGCAAAGCAGCAGCACTTGACAAACCACATCCTCCAAGTCCATAAACAGTCAGCAGGGACAGCTGAGTAACAGGCCTGTCGTCATCAGTTCTGATAAATGGACCTTTATTAACTGCAGGTAACAGTGCTGCTAAATGATGGTACTGTGTTGACTCAATAGTTCCACAACATCTGGTCATAATCAGATGTGACTGCTGCCTTTACAGTCACCACAGTGAATAAAGTCTGTATCAACCACAACTGCAAGATATTGGATGCACTGGTACAGATACAATGCATTCAACTGTTCAGCAAACAAATGTTAGATTATACTTTTCTATGAATAGAGGGTTCAAGCCAAAGTTCAGCTCACTGCAGTCTGATGTTATATACAGTATACAGTTAAGACTACATAATACTGAACAAAATATTCATAATAAAAATAGGCAATGATCTGTTACACTGATCGCAATCCTCTTGCAGCTCTCCTAGTTTGAATCAGGTTGCAGTCCCGGTCTGCAGAGAATTACTGCAGTCGATCCTGTTGTGGGGCCCACTGGCCCTGCTCCAGAGGAATACACTCTGTGAGAAATGTCTAAACATGAGATTGGTCAGGCTGGGAATGGACCTCTTCAGCCGTCTTCTGCACAGACATTTCTCTCTTTAGACCAAACATGGCCAAGCTGTTTAGCTGCACTTAAGATGTCTTTATAATTAATTGATCAAGTTGGCAAGAAATTGGCTGACTGTACACCACCACCCAGGAGGAAAAAAAACATCCCAATAACAAGAACCACTCAAGGCCATGCCATGTGGAAAAGTTGGGATGTTTAAAATGTAGGCTAATAAACCTACATACATAGTAATTATACTCACCATAATTTGAGAAACAAAGATGTGCCAGTTCCAATCAAAAGTTTTATTCCTCCTGGCTGAGGAAATGAACCTATAATTATGCCTACTACAGTGACAAAAAAAGAAACTGATTATTGTTAATAAATAACAAAATTAGGTTTGCAGCTGTCCAATCAATAGCACAGCTCTTAGTAATTTATAAATGTCAAAAAACTAAATGAGGTGCTAAAGCATGTGTGACTGTAACTGAATTCCCTCTAAAATGGATAAATTATAGAAAGCTCATATGCTGCTGGTCAGACTGCTTCCTTACACATCTACTGACACCAAATTCTGAAAGAAAAAGTAAAGCACACAGTTCAAACGTGCTCCCTAGGTGTACTATGGATTATTTATTGATGAGCAAAAGCAATAGAATACAGGTACAGTGACAGACGTCTTGAGAGCATTTCAAAATAATCCAGGATGACGACCAATTAAATGTGGGAAAACTGCAAAGGTCAGGAAAATGTATTAAAAATGTTTTGCCCAAGAATGCTTTTAAAAACAAGAATGACAGTTATATAGTACATCTAAACATAAACTGTTTTCTACAATAAAAACAGGAGTGCAACACTTTTGTTTTTGCCACCATTTTTCATGACTTGAAGTAAAAAAAAATCTAAGGCTTCTTCTAAGCACACAACAGTGTATTTTTCTCAAATGTTGTTGATAGATTAGTTAAAATTTCTGTTGGTGCACACTTCTCCTTTGCCAGGATAATCCATCCACCTGACAGGTGTGCATTGGACTGGTCACAATAAAAATCCAGTCTTATCTTGAAAAGAGACATTTATTATGCACTGGATTATGGTGGTTATACACAGGGCTGCAGATACTATTTTTTTCCCAAGGGGGGCAAAATTATGACCTGCCCTACTCTGCTCATGATTGGCTAGTACCTTCGTAGGCTGGGCTACCTAGGTTTAGGCATGAGGAGTGACTGGTTATGGTTTGTGTAAGAATAGGGGAAGGCCGGTCATGACGTTGCCTTCCTGGGAATGGTTTATATAGCTCTATGTCAAACAGCCATAGCTCAGTGGCTAATAAATGTCTTTTTTCAAAATAAAACTCATTTTACAAGATCATTTTATTTTAGTTTTGTATCACTACAGTTTCATAAGCTCCGCCCATTTGTCAACAGCAGACAACTGGCTAAGGCTGGAACTGCACTATTTGGGTATAGCCATAATAGATACAGGAGCAAAGCTTAATATGTAAGACAGACTTCTAGCAGCTTAAACTGAATTCCACCACATTATACTGAGAGCACAGCACCGTTTTAAAATGTACTGTGGAGTGTCTGAAATACACTGGTATGAATGGGAACAGCTTAACACCAGTACTGTCAGAATTATAGTCTGTTTCTTAAAGTTATCTAAAAACACCATGTGATGTGTTTCAAACACTCTGCAGGACACTGATTTGTTTTCTGCTCTGCCTTTCAGACCACTTGCAGCAGTGCTAAAGGCTGTCAAAGCCAAATTTAAAAAAGAGCCTATCGAAGCCCCAAAACACTATTTAACCTGATGTCTTATTGTATTGTAGCACTGGAGTCAGCCAGGTCTGAATTTAATCACATGTGCACTGTTTAGTGAAGCATGGCATAAGACGAATCAACATTAGAGCAAATTAATCTTTGGAAAACTAAAATGCACAGCAACTGTAACCTGATTTGTGGAGTGGAGCATGGTTACAGTGAAAGGGAGGCTGGGCACCAGATGCTGCCAGTTACTGTAATTGCCCTCTGGAAGCAGCTCACTGAGCCAGCTTGAAATGTACATTATTGTACACTGGCATGGAGAGCTGCAGATGTGCAGGCACACACACACCGTTTATTACAAATTCTATTGACTTTCATTAATTATCTAAAAGCAAGTAGCAACTTGAATCGATACAGTGCACCTGGCAGGCTGTTTGGCAGGTATGTGTGGCTTACACATACTCACATACTCACATACTCACATACTCACACACACACACACCACACACACACACACACACACACACACACACACACACACACACACACACACACACACACACACACACACACACACACACAACAACACACACACAACAACACACACACACACACAGCCTTGCTGGGTAAACACAAACACAGAGAGGAAGTAGATGAGTGAAGTAGATGGTTTTCAGCAGCAAGGACAGATGTATTATGATGTGAAATTAATTATAGAGGTGCAGTGCATATGAGATAGGTCCAGGACACTGCTTTCACTGGGTTTGTGTGATTATGTAAGTGAAGAGAACGAATCATAAAGACCAAAAAAGGAAACTGACAAAACATCAATCTATAAGTGAAGAGAAAATACAGAGAAACTGTGGCTGCTGCTGCAATTGAAGGGATAGTTCAGATTATTTGACATGGGGTTGTAAGAGGTACCTAGAGGTCAGTGTATCACTTACAGTAGATGCAGGTCAGCATACCTCCAGTTGGAAAAGCAGAAAAGAGTACCAGCATGGAAGCTTAGCAAAACCAATTTTAGCCACTTAAAAAATATGAGTTTAAAAATATTTTCACCATTCTATCTTGCTGTCAGACAGCCTTTTCTCATGGGAAACCGCCAGTGTACAAGCAAATATCGCTCTCTCTAAACCACCCAGACTCCATGGGCGAAATCAGTTATTTTAGATGGGAGCTGCCAGTCTACCACTGCCTCAGGCTGTGATAAAGTGTGACTTTGGTGTTTTAAAAAGGAGAGTTTCGATTCAAAGTCACATAATACAAAAACACTAATAAATCAGGGCATCAACTCTGTGCTCTGCAGGTTAAAATAACCAATTTTATATATTTGGCTTATATAACAGAAGTTTCCCATCAGGCTGTCTGAGGGCAAGATAAAGTGGTGAGACTACCTAAATATAGCATACACTTCAACTAATATTGATTCTTTTAACGGAATCTTTGTTAAGTGGCTAAAAAAATCTGTTTTGCTACAGGCCCTGTCCACAGCAGTTCATTGCTTAGCTTCCATGCATCCTTTCTATTTCTCCAAACTGGAGATGTGCTGACAGCCATCTACTGTAGTTAATACACTGATTATTGATAAGTACCTCATACAATCTCAGTTCAAATTATCAGAAATATCCCTTTAAGAGCAGCAGAAAAGCCTGCAGAGCATCATGATGAAAGCTTCCCGGCCTGAACTCTTCCACAGTTTGCTTCCATATGGTGACCTTAAAGCTGGAAACTACTTCTTATCCTGACAAGTCTTGCCAAGACAAACATTTAGTGCATGACCAAGCAGTCACATGGGACTGTACACCAATGCTGACATTGATGCAAGGTAGCACCTCTCCAGTACAGTATGTTACCAGCCATGCTTAATGTAACCCAATTTCTACAGTGTATGTGATATAATACAACATCTGGTGTTGGCAAATGGGATGATTTCACTGGCTTTGTCAACACAAGGTTTTACCTCCATCATAACATTTAAAGTGAAACGTTTGGATTACAATTATTCAAATGTGTTATTTCACAGTTTAATTCAATTTAATGAAAAGCAGAATCACACATTTTCAGCTTCTTTCATGTGTAAGTGGTGCTGCACACCATCTGTATACAGACGTGTATGTTGCAGCACCCAAACCTGCTGAAACTAACTTTCTATAGACACTTCCAGCCCATCCAACTACACTCCAAACATTCTGTCATTCATGTCTCCAGTATCAGCTTCTTACCTTATTGCTCAGGGAAATTCAGCCTTGGATGTCTGCTGATCTTCACAGCTGAAAAGACAAATGGTGGACAGGTATGAGACTAATGCACAGAGTATGTACATAGATTTCCATAAAGAACAATCTTTCCTCTAAATACAAATGTAAGAAATTGGATCCCACATAGACAGGACCAGGCACATAATGCTCAGGAATATATTTTTAGATGTTTGTAATAGGCTACGCCATATGTGGCAGGCAGCACATGAGGATGAGATATACTCAAGGCAAAAGAAAATTAGGATATGCAAAATAATAAGCACCCTGCTGTCAAGAATAAGGAGACAATTACAGCTGGTTAAATGTAAAGGCAAATACAAAAAGCATCAAACACAGAAAGGATATCACAGTTTCTCTATGAACCAATAAGGTTTTTCTGAGCAGACTGTAACATATTAAATTGTGGAATATTATCATATGGTTGCATTGCATCAATAGGCCTATACGAATTCAACATATATAAAATATGTACATACACTGAAAACTTCCCACTTCATATCAGGAGGTTTCTAAACAGTTCTCAGTGTCCTACTTGGTGGTGCCCAAGGCAAATATTTATTCTGGGATTTTGTGGAAAGGGATTTGTACAGCATTGTTAATGGGGCTGCTCAGGGCATTTTTTTAGTTGATCATATCGGCTACATTTAGCCCAATCAAACTCAGTTCCTTTGCTCATTGTGTCATTGCACTCCAGGTAGGGCAGCTTTCAAAACACACCCCACTGTGCACTGAAACACTTTAACCTACCACCGTCACACTGCGCTGCAACAACCACAGAGCAGCATGAACAAATAAACTGCCGTCAGCACTTTTATGAAATGACGTCCAGCTGACAGCATACATCAGGGAGTGATAAGAGCAGAGGCTTTTGAGGCAAGACTGGTCGTTTTATGTCAGTGCTGAATATTTTGTGTCACTCTTTGAAAGTGCTGGAGCTCGTTGATTCAATAGAAACAACTCTTTGTTCTTCAGTTTCCTTGGTAATATCAGCCCTCCCTGGCCATGAGATTGACTATGTTGAATTATCTGCCATTATTCAGAATTTGACAATATTCTGAATTTCATACAGGTCGTGTAAACAGCATATTCCATTTGGATATTCCTAATTAGAGATTATTCTGAATATAGCATTTTCTGATTGAGACGTGGGATACACTGGTATTATTCAGGTTTTAGAAGCATTCTTTTCACATGTATACAACACATTCAGAATATCCGTCTTACTTGGGGTTTTTAAACCGCAGTTTGCGACACACAGCCGCTTGCCTGTTTATGATCAGCTCTGTGTGTTGTAAAAAAAACCAATTGACGAACTGTTTGCAAGGCTGAAGTAGAGATGCATGCATTGCATACAAGAGAAGTTCATATTTCTGGTCAGAAGGAGAAACACTGAATGTCTTTAATCTCCACAGGTATTTCAATATGCACAAATATTGCAACACTGCCCTTTTAAAAAAGGTGGTGAAATGAAATTGAAGCTTGTTGGCACAGCTGAACAAGTCCGCCACCAGTGGAAAGCTTTGAAAAAATACTATTTTGATGCAAAATGACTCAAGAGGCTCCAGCCACTCTACTCTTGCACGCCTGCATGTAAACGGGAATATTAGTGGAATATTCATTTTCATTTGCCGCGTAAACAGCTTAGTAGCAATATTGTCTTTGTCCTCACCGAGTGTGTTTACATGCACAAAATATTCTGTTTTTGGCCCTTATTCTGAAAATGCACTTTCATGCCTGGAACAAACTTTAGAGCTGAGTAGCTGTGTGATAGCAGCTGCAGCAAACTCACTGCTCTCCTCGATGTCCCTCTTTGTACCTTGTAGCTGAAACAGTTTAGCAGCATTATGTTCAATGTGCCTTGAAAACTTAAATAATTCAAGAAAAGTTTTAGAAACTGTCAATGTGAAGAAAAAATACATTGCTCAACAGTGACAAAGATGTGTTTTCATCGCCATTATTATTGTTATGGAGAAGAGATTCAACTGTTTAAACTGACTCCTGTCCAGTAATGGCCAGCTGTGGCTCGTTTCACTAACGAGCAGCTAGCTGTCTGTAAAGGACATGAGGTGATCAGCTAGCTTGTTTATGAAGCGAAAGACCCAACACTCTGTTGGCCTTTTTGAAGACCATAAAGACAATTTCCATCAATTTAAACATCAAAATAATAGAGTGGTGTTTCTTTCACGACAAAATCCTCTTAGGCTGCCTGTAAAGAGAGCATTAACCAGACATCAGCCAAGAGTTTCATTCTGTAGTGACGTCAACTCTGAGAACATTAATTAGCTACAGCTGGCTAAATTTGCAAGCAGCAGTGTAGTCATTATAGCCGACAAAATCGATGGCGACCAAATAAGCCTTTCATCTCTCCCAGCTTGTTAAGACATTGTTAATGTGTGTTAAAGCTATTCAGAACTGCAGGTCTCACACTCTTCTTTTCAAATAATGATTCTGATTTCAATCATGTAGCCGGTAGCAGGATCATAAAAAGACTGTCTCCTAAATATCACTCTAGTACAATATTTAGTATAAAGTCCACTCCATCTAGAGTACAGTGAAAACAAAAAGGCCACACACCCCAGACCCGCAAAAGATCACGCGTGTTTGATCATTTTACCAGAAAAAAACGAGTACAAATGTTGCGAGAGTTTTGCAGATCAAGGGTTCCCTTCTAGACACAACAGAGAGAGGAGCAGAGCTCTTTAGAAAATCATTTCATGGTGGCCAATGTTTTTATGGTGGTGGGCTGCCATAAATAAAACACTGTATTCACACAGTCGGAGTGAGTGAGGTGAAACACTGATCACTGCCCTGCAGTGATGGGAAAAAGTACTCAGATCCTTTACCTAAGTATAAGTATTAATACCACAATATAAAAATACTAAGTACTAAGTAAAGTAACTTTACTTTTACTTTAGTACCTTAATTAATACTTTTTAATTAAGTACTAAGGTAAAGGTAGTAATGTCTGCAGAAAACACAAAAAGAAAATGTAGGTCACTCTTAAAGGAAACATAGTGCACCAGAATGCTTTGTTTACATGTTAAAATCACAATTTTTTTCTGCTGGGGAGGATGCTCCCCAACACCCTACAGGGGACTGGTTTACAAACAGGTCTCCTTTTTCACCTCTTATGAGTTTGCAGGTCTGTATTTAGTAATGAAAAAGTACCATTAAATTACAGTTAAAGCAATAAAAATATTGATTTTTCAAAAAAGTAAATAATTGGTTGCTCATTTAAGAGACCTGTCTTATTTTCTCTTTAGTGTATTACCACTGCTCTTAAATAAAGCAAAAGTGATTTAATGGTAAAAATTGCAGAGCGTGCAGTATTTCTTATCCAATTACTCAATTAATCGCTTTAATATTCAATATATTACTTGATTGGTAAAAGAATCGCTAAACTAGAACCATAAAGGGTTCTTCAGCTTGTCCCCATAGGATGACCCCTTTGGTTCCTAGTAGAACCTTTTATAAAAGTTCCACTTGAAAGGGTTATTCTATCTAGAACCACCTATTAAAGATTCTACAGGAGAACCCTTCTTTGGTGCAATGGTTCCACCCAGAACCCTCTCTGGGGGTTCTGTTAGATAAAGTCTTTCCCCCTTCTAAGGGTGCTGCCAAGAACTTACCCACAGGGTTCTACCAAGACCTTTTTCATATTCCACCCCCACCCCACCTAGGGGGTTCTACCGAGAATCCTTTTATATTATGGCACAAAGAACCCTTAATGAAAGAGTTCTTTCAGGATTTCTGAAATCTTCCAAAAAGAATTGCTAATGGAACTCTTAGTCTCAGAAAGAACCCTTGACAAACCCTTTCTTCATAAAAGGGTTCTGCAGAACCCAATAATTCTGGTAGAACCTCTGCCCTTCAGGAAGAATCAGTCCTTACAAGAACCCACCAAGGGGGTTTTACCACAAAACCTTTGACATTACAAGGATTTATCTGGAACATGCCCAGGTGGTTCTACCGAGAACCTTTTTATATTCCAAGTGCTTTATTTAGAACTAACCCAGGGGGTTCTACTCAGAGCCTTTTTATATTCCACGGTTTTTATCTAAAACCCTTCCATGGGGTTCTGCCGAGAATATTTTTATATTCCAAGGGTTTTATCTAGAACCCACCCAGGGGTTCTACCGTGAACACCTTTATATTCCAAGGGTTTTATCTAGAACCACCCAGGGTCTCTAACGATAACTCTTTAATACTAAAGTACAAAGAACCCTTGACGGAAGTTCTTCAAAGATTTCAACGACTTTCTTCTAAATGACGGTTCCTAATGAAACTGTAGTCTTACAAAGAAGCCTTGATGAAAGTATTCTTGAAAAAGGGGTTCTCCAGAAGCCAATAATTCTGGGTGGAACCTCAGCCCTTCAGGAAGAACTCTTTTGGAACCATTTTTTCTAACAAAACAAAACATAACAAAAAATGACAGCACACAGCAAGTTTATAACAAAACAGTGACAGTGTCACATGTAGTTAAGTACAGCAAGCTCTGCTGTCAGTTTGGTATATGCAGTATTTTTCTGCAGTTTAAGTTTCCAAATTTTCTGGAATAAAATAATCCATGGCAGGACAACTAGAATTTTTCACAATAGGCAGTGTGGGTTATTACACCTGTCCAGGCTGCACAGTATAATGCCCACAGCCAGAGTTAATGGCGTGGGCTGCAGCCACTCCACTGACAGGCTGGAGACTGATGGGGGACAAGTGAGAGACACTCAAGGTGGATCATTGGAGGGAGAAACAGCAGACTGCAGGATCTCTCTGTTGTGTGGGTCCTCTCTCCCTTGAGAGCTTTTTCACACACTGCAGTCACACCAACACTCACAAACACACTCAACAACACTGTGCTGGAAGCCAGAATGCATCAGCCATGCACACCTATACTCAGGTAAAGCGATTTGTTTTCACACGCGGCACAGGTGTGATAGGATTAAGTTTTTCTTTCAGATGAAAACAGGAACTGCGGCATCTTAATCCATTAATTAATCCATCCAAGAGCAAAGAATTCCAAACAATGAAATGTTAGAGGGCCAAATCCAAACAGCTGCATTCTGATGAAAGCAAACATTGGCTGGTGCCGCTAACCGTCCATCCGGCGTCTGATTACCTGCTTACTCATCAGACTCCCTCAGAGCTCAGCTTGAGGCTCGGGCAGCCAGCAGCAACAACCTGTCCCTCGAGTGTCATTGACTTGCTGACATTGGCAGGGAGCAGGAAAGGGTTTTAGGTTTCTTACTGGGAGGTTACTGATTCACACAGTGACTCGCTTTTCAAATTCCACTGAGGAGCTCAAAAAACTATGGGTTCCATTACATTTAAAGGAAAAAAGTTTGAGAATTATGACACCTATCGCAGTCATCCAGGATCTAATACTGTTTCTATAGATGGGAATTGTTAGGATTTTAATGATACCAATGTCATTACTAACACTGCTTACTGACTTTTAGCTCTGTGATACTACTTGCCATACTTTGGTGCGAAAAGTAAAGACATGACATTAAAAGATGTGAAAAGATCCAGCAGTTATTCCATTATTACTTTATTGCAGAAATAACAAGTTAAATTGTTTCTTGGATTATTACGGTTTAGTGCCAGTTCTCAGTACCAACCAACCCAACTGTTCATTTGGTCCACATGAAATGGCATAGGTGTTTATAGGTTTTCAATGGGATTACCAATGTTAATTGGTGAGTTATCAGTATTTCAATATTCAAGGTGTAAATCCGCAGAGACATTCAAAGCTTACCCAATCTCCTATACAAGCGTACTACACCTATTTAGAATTGCACTTATTTAACATAGTTGGACTCCAGAGCAAAGATTTTTTTTAAAAGGGATCAAAATTGATGCAGCAAAATAGCCATTTTTATTCCATGTATCGCTCATACTTGTCAAAAACTGATGCCTACTTTACCCACAATGCAACTGGACAATCAACAGTTAAGTCAGATAATTGTGCTATGCTTGTTTATATATATATATATATATATATATATACACACACACACACATCTATTAAGATGCAAAGTAACAGGACCTGTTACTATATTAAACACATACGCAAACATGAGCGGGAAACTTTCTCACAGACCAAACAGCTACTCAATAGGAAAGGAATCTGTGGAAAAGCTGAAAATAATGTGACAATAGGGAAATGCTAAGCTTTTTGCCTCCAGGAAAATAAACGTGAGCACCAGCATTTAACAAAACACGCTTGAGGAGAGAGAAACCTTATCTCACACAACATTAGAGACATTTGCATTCCTGCTATTCTCTTTGCTTAGCCTGAGGCTAACTGCTTTGAGCAAAACTCAACACGCTTCATTTTTAGGAAACAAAACCAAGGGAGGTGAGACATCTCAAGACACCAGTAGTTACTTCATGCTTAGACATCTAAATAAAGTGTTATTTTGTTTGATTAATTCTTGTCAAATCTCATGGCCGAAAAAAATGACAGGAAACAAGGCTTTTGAAAAATTGAATGAGTGGGGAAACTCCTCTGGTCCCCTGGGGTCCCAAGAGGGGGAGCGCAGGGGCACATCGCCACCGGCAATCTTAAAAAGCACAATATGCCACGAGAGACTTCATTGTTCCGTCCGTCCTGCAGTTTCATTAATCACACACTGCAGAGGAGGACCAGAGTGTGGACAGGTCAGACAATATGGTGCCTGGGAAACACCTTGCTGCAGCCCCAAAAATGAGGCTTTAATAAAGCAGCCCACTATGACCTCAACGTTAGCAAGTGGCAACTTATATCATTTACCCTAGATGTGTGTATGGATATGTGTGAGGGAGAGTGTGTATGGGGGAATAAAATAAAGCATACTCACACATTAAATAGCCACCAAACAAAAACATAGAATTGAATTTACCATATTAACCCGATTTATTGCACAGTTGTTGCCACTGAGTGGTTCCGCTATAACGAACAGGGGCTGGGTGCTAAATTATTTTCTGTAGGCCATCTCAAAGAACAATGGGAGCTGTTCACTGTGATGAGAGCGTTTCTCATTCCCATGCACATTTACCCCCTAAACATTTTTGCACTAAACAAATTTTACATACAAACATGTTTCTCTTACAGAAATAGTATGACATTTAGGGAAATTTGTTTATTAACTTTCTTCGAAAGATTAATGAGTGGACCAACGCCACATTACATATAAAGCTATAGCAAAAGCACTGTTAGCTTAACACAAAAACAATTAGCTTGCCTCTGTTCAAAGGTTTTCTTTTTTAAACTACAATCACGATTTGTCATTTTTGTATGTATAAAACAAATCAAAAATAAGATAATTATTTAATAAGCTTTAGATGTGTTGGTGCTTTTTTAAACCTTTGGTCAGAGCTAATTTAGCTGTTTTAGCCAGTTAGTGGTATTTATGCTAAACTAGGCTAGGCCTGCGGCAAATGACTGTTTTTAGTTTCGACTAATCTGTCAATTATTTTCTCAATCAATCGATTAGTTGTTTGGTCTATTAAACATCAGAAAATGGCGGAAATATTGATCACTGTTTCCCAAAGCCCAAGATGACGTCATGTTTTGTTTTGGCCACAACCCAAAGATATTTAGTTTACTGTCTCAGAAGAGTAAAGAGTCCAAAAACTATTCACATTTAAGACGCTGGAACCAGAGAATTTCTACGTTTTTTTCCTTAAAAAAATCCTACATCCAATTAATCAATCATCAAAGTAGTAGGCAATTAATTAAATAGGTATGGTATCAATCTTCTCTCTAACTTTTGGCGAGGAAGTAAATAAGCATGTTTCCCAAAGTCTCAAATTTTCTAACTTTTTTAACTCCACTGACCGCAATTATGGCAATTAGACCAGCCAAGCTAACTCAAACTTAAAACTGTTATGAAATTTCAAACTGATGTACTACATCAGGGGAAATCCTGCATCTCATGAGCCCAGCCCAAAGAACTTTAAAAAACATTCCCTTCTCAAGTACACTGATGCTTATTATCGTCCCAAATGTGGATCTAGTCCAACATTCCTTAATTTAGTACACATCAGTCTGACAACTGGCTCAGTGCAGTTGTTCTACTGGGACATAACTGTCTCTGCAACTATGTCCTTGGGGCATTAAACTGTAGCATCAAGGACAATCCAATCATTTAACTCCCCCAACATCAGCAAAGCTCTCCCCCACCAACACTGCATCAAACGAAACCAAACACTGAAGCCTAAAAACCCCTAAAATGCAAAGACTGAGCGACCCTTTCTGTTCCATAAACATCTTTAAACCACAGAAAGGACTGAAAGATTCAGCTTGCACACTGTAATTTGAGAAGAAGAGGAAAATGGACCCAGGATGATGATGATGATGTTGCTTTCTAGTTGTCTGTGGTGAGGGATTAAAAGACCTTAATCATGGCAAACATCTCAGCTCAGCCTTGCAGCGCAGACTGACTGAAGCCCACTAACTAATTGTCTGGGGTCTTCCGCCATGCTCATGGATAAGTAGCAGACCCCGATATGCAATTAGCTAAATGAGTCCATGGGATCTGGGCTTAATAAATGCAGGTGGGGGGAGGCTCCTAGTGTGGTAGGGGACTCATTACCCAGCGCCCTCTCATTGGGAGCCACCTGTCTAGAACTGCACTCATCTAAAGGGCTTATTAGCCTCCAAAAATTAGATTTACAGAAAAGTAGACACAGAAAAGGCATCCATGCAACAATACTAATTAATGTCCATAATATAATGCAAAATAAAGAATTCTAATATAAGCGAGCAAACACTGATATTTCCCACCACCTGAAGCAGGTCATGTAACCTTTCAGTGAAAATATCAGCTAGAATTATCCTAATGTCACAGAGAGAAAGAGACTAAATGTTTTAAAGTTAATGACACCAGTTTTCAGCAGAACCCAGCAGTGCTCCACTCCCAATAACAATAATGCCTCCATCTTAATAAACACAAACCATCTGCTCTCGCTGTGTTTGTGCGTGTATGAGTTAGCAATATATTTTGAACTGTGATACAGACTGTGGGGAACTGGGTCGTGCAGCAATGATCTCATCCTGAATCAACCCGAAAGCCAATCAAAGACTAGTCATTCGCTGACCTGGAAAACAGGGATATTGATGATGTTTTCCTGGGATGAAAAAAAAAAGATCAATGTCTAAAGGCTGCTATGGAAAAGGGAATGGGAACATCTTTTTAGTTGTCTACTCATGCACAAAGTTTTGTTTTTATCCACTGTAGTTTTGAGATATCCAGCTGTGAAATGTCCGCCACCACACATCAGTTTACTTTGAGGAGCTCCAGCACAAGCTCACTAGCGACTTCTCTTTCCAGAGGTACTGTCCTGGATACTCTGGATTATCCACAGATCTCACCATGAACACCTTTAATTGGAAGCATTTTCTACAGAAGGGACAGTTCCTCTGTAAACTCTATGTGGATACTAAATGGCTGCAATCTGATTATGTTCCTAATTTTGTGTCCCATGTAAAATATCCCAAATACTTTTGCTGTAAAACATTTGCTGGACCTAGATGGTATCACACAGGCTGTGTATGAGAGCAAAAGCTGCAGAACAAAGTGATTTAAAAATGGTGTGTAATGACAGAATTGCAGGAAAATGTGTGATCATGGGCTAGTTCAAGTACACTGTCATAGCCCACTTAAAAAAAGAAAAACTGTGTAGAGCTTGTGCAACTACATTAGGGCTGCAACTAACTAACAAATCTTCACTACTGATTGATTTGAAGAGTGTTTTGATGTTGTAACCAATTCATCATTTGGTCTCTAACACAGGTTCTCAAAGTTTTGGTGACTGAGTGCCAATTTAGGGAGCCAGCGTATGATTGAGGGCCACAGAGGAAAAGCCATGAACTTTGTAGGATTTGTGATTGGTCTCATGACGATGTTAAACACTGAATTCACCTGTTTGCAGATAAGGCAGATCATTTTATCTGACCCCGAGGTCTGACAAGGTAAGAGTTAATCCCTTTTTTCCTGGCCACCAAAACTTCAACTAACAGCTAACTAACTTCAACTAACAGCACTTGCATTTATGACAAGTACAATTTATGACAGTGACACAAGGTGCCAGTAGTTACCATGCAACCAGAAGCTTTCTACAGGTTGCCATTGCTAACCTGACAAATGCTTGGACCGTGGATGATTAAAATATAATGCATGCATTTCATGTCAGATTTGTAGGCTGCACACAATGTTTCTGAGGGCCACCAGTGGTCTGTGGGCCACACTTTGAGACCACCTAGTGAAAACTGCTCATCACAATTTCCTGATACCCAATGATATTATCAAATAGCTTGTTTGTCTGACCAGTAGTCCAAAGCCCAAAGATCATCAGTTTATTTACACTTAAGACAAAAGGATAAGCAGCACATATATTTGAGAAGGTGAAACAAGGGAAAGGATTTCTACTTGAAACCTTAAACTATTAATCAGTTATGAAAAAGGATTAAGGGAAAATAGCTGATTTTTTTTTTTGTTGATAACTAATCGATTAGCTCATAATAGCTACTAATTTTCCTGTTTGCCAACAGCAGCCTCCACTCTTGCCAACACCCACACACAGTTGAACAAACAGCACATGGGTCCTTTATGAATGAAGACTTAATGTGACTCACAGAGAAATAACTAACTACAGTAAATATTCCCAGAGCCTCATCTATACCTCTGTGGGGTTCGGATTCTCTTTCATTAGCTTCTTTTTTCCCCTGTTTGGGGGGAGAGTTGAGGACATCTGGAGAACAGCTGTTGCTGTGCATCATATGCGAGCACACACACATACACACAGACGCACACACACAGTTGTTACTTAGCCTCCAAATCAGAGGTTCAGGGGTCAGGAGCCCTGTGTCCAGACCCTCCATTTAATCTTGTCTAGGTATAGACAATCTGTGGAAATCAAACACCACACCGCCACATTTACACACAAAAATAGGCACAGATGCACACACACACACACACAGCAGACAGAGCCCTCTCGTCTCTCTTCTATACAAGGCAACTATTCGACCCTCTCTTGGGAGGGCAAAGATTCTCAATGATTAGTCCTGCCCTTGCAAAGAAGAAGGAGGGGGGGCCACAGCTACTAATTCAATTACACAGACCCTCGCCCCTTTTTGGGCTGACTCCCAGTTCCATGAATGGAATCAAACCAATCCAGCCAAGCTGGGGGTGGGAGTATTGAGGCAACAATGTGTTTACATTTGCGGTTTACATTCGGTTTACACTTGTGTTTTATTTTAGCTTGTAAGAGCAGGCCCCCGTGTATGTGTGTATCTGTGTGTGCGTGTGTGGTGTGTGTGTGTGTGTGTGTGTGTGTGTGTGTGTGTGTGTGTGTGGCGTGTGTGTGTGTGCGCACGCAAGAGCCTGTGTGTGTCCTAATGCTCTTTGGCTGAACACTGTAAACTAATGTGAGACAAGATGAAGTGGGAGTCTCATAGCCTCTCTGACAAGCATATAAAAGGTGAAAACCACAATTTTTCAAGGTTTGCTAGAAGAGCATGCAGTGAAGTACCATTAGAGCAGAACATCAGCACAGTAAGAAAGATATTTCTCAGCCACAAGGTTACAAAGTCTAGCACAGGCTAAAATTTAGAGGTATATGAGGCAACAGAGAGTGGAGCTGCAAGACATAGTGCAAGAGGCGACACAACAGTGGAAAAGGGGATTATCTGAGCTGTTATAGCATTAAAACAAGAAATACCACACCATTTCAAGTGATTGCTTTATGAAGTCTGCATTCTGTACTAATAGTCCGAGGAATGGCATTTGCAATGTTCTTTTCCTCTGTAGCAGTAAATAAAATGATGGCAATCTGCCCCGCATACTATTGTCTGAGATGCTACTATAAAATAACATCTGAGAATAGCATATCCCAGGCTGACAATTAATTTGTAACAAAAAGCCTACATGAAGTGCTGCAATTATGGAGGAAAATGAAATGTGCTCATCGTAAAAACAATCCATTAACTGTTGATAGAGTTTCTAATGTTAGCACATATGCCTTTTCCAGGATACATGAGCAAGATTTTGAGGCAGTTGGCAGTTTTACTCTCCATTATGGCCGGTGTTTCCCAACACAAATGTTTTTATGTTCTGCATTACCACCCATTTCCTTTTTGTTACTAATTAACCAGAACTCATCTGCAGGAGAAAGGCCACCCTGGAGAATTCCCTTTAAATGTTTGACCCCAGAAGGCAGGTCATGTCACAGGGATTCTTCCTCTTCCATGATCATAAGAGTTGAACAGAACACCCTTCACAGGAAATGGAGAGGTTAAACTGTAAATGTCAGAGACATATTTCAAATTGCACAAAGAGCCCCCAGTAAAAAAAAAAAAAAAAAAAAACACAAGCCATCACATTAAAGAATTAAATATCAGTTAAATCCCTCTGTCTATCCTGAACAAGGCTTCCAGGGAAGCCTTCTAAGGTTCAGAGCTGAAAGGTGGGGGTTGCGCTGGTCGTGGAGATGCGGCTGCCAAGTAGTCGTGCATGGCATAGCAGAGCAGTTTGAACCAAATCCCACTTTCAAGCTCAGTGATAGTGCATGGATACTCGATACTGAGCTCTAGTTACACCGTTTGGTCACTTTGCATGAACCCCAACACCACCTGGAGCTGAGGTCTCTACGTAGGTCTGAAATCAAACCAGACTGTAACAAGGAATAGGGGAGGGAAAAAAAGGGAGTAGTACTTTCCAAAAGTACAGGAACTCTAGGGTATCCCTTGCAGTGCATTTCTGTTTGCCTGATAATTAGTAGCATTTTACTTCAGCCATCTTTTTTTATTTCTTTTTTTTTTTTTAGATTGTTTTGGGCATTTTTGCCTTTATTTGATAGCAACAGCTGAAGAAAGGGGTTAAAGAGGGGGAAGACAAGCAGCAAACGGGCTGCAGATGGGAGTCGAACCAGCAGCCGCTGCAGAGGACTGATAGCCTCAGTATATGCGGCACTTAGTCTACCAACTGAGCTACAGGGGCGCTCCTTTCTGGCCTAATTTTTGAAAATCTGGAGCCGCAAACCTGTTAATTTTTTGTTCACTTTGACACATCAGAGTTACAGAAGAAAGCCTACAACCAATGGAGTAACAACAAAGTCCTTCTGTTTTTAGAGTGCTGCAAAAATAATGATGCCTGTCTTTCGTTTTATATGGGGTGTCATCGTTGTTGTATAGTCACGTACAAAAATAATCCATAGTAACGGCTGACACATACATCAGTGGACTAACTGGCCCAATCTTTACAGGTCTTTAGACCGTGGTGGAAACCACTGACATATAAGGCAATCGACAACATGACAGTTAACCAAAAGTGAAGCCAAACATCGCCCCCTGGTGACCGGCTGCGGTAAGGTCATAAATCCTGTGCCCTCTAGCAGCTCCTACCCCGATCACTACTGCGCAGACTCTGGCTCTAAATTTCATCACCAGTGCATGATGTCTGCGCTTGTATCCATGATATTTTGGATTCATGCATGTAGGGTGGGAGAAAGTGGAGCATGTTGTCCATCTTTATCTATGTCAATGGTGGAAACACAGACGACAACAGACAGAGGGAACATTTTAGTTCCTTGAAAAGTAGTTCCTTGGACTTAATGTTACAGGTACTTTGGGTGAAAATGTGGTTAATGTTCCAATCAGGACAACGCTGATGTGAACAGGTGGAGTAAAATGGGGCAAGTCATTGTTGGTTACATGTAAAACTATTGTATAGGCTATTGTGAATTGGGTCCATATGTGGTGATAATAATATTGTTTATAGGAGAACACAACTGATCCATTGAGGTCTGGATATACCCCATTACATTTGATGAAACAGCATCACAGCTAATGAGAATGCTGCATAAGTTACTTAAGGGAAATACTATCAGTTACTGACTTAATTAGAGGGAACTATTCTGTACATCATGTGTTGCCTCTCATGCTGGCTGGCACATATGGGCTGCTGATGTCCTCACTCAAACTTATCCTCACAAATGACCCATAAAAATCGCACAGGCAGCCACAGAAGTGAGCACATCATTTACAGGATACAATAAATCATCAAAGCCTAGTTTTAAAAAGGCAGTGTCTCACTCTGACAGTCCCGCAGATTAGGACTGGCCAGCCTCTCTTCATGAGCTGCCGACCTAATCTTCTTTTGCATCTCAGCCGTAAAGATATGGGAGACCTCTAATCCGCTCATTGGGTGGACAGCTGTGAGCAGACGTTTAACTGTCTGCTACTGTAGCTCCAGCCGCTTTGGCCTCCAAAACCCAATTCAAGTCAACAGCTATATGGATTGACATTCATTTTAATTAGGATAAGCACTGCTCTCCCGTTTCTTATCTTTTCCATTAGCAGCTTTTGCAGTTAAGGTTTTCTAAATGGATGAGTGACTTTCGAGGTGCGACACTTCCCCAAAGCCCCTTTTGAAAAGTCCACTGCAATTCCAGGGCAAGTTGATGTGATAACAATTGCAGGCAGGTGAGCCAACCGGCAGGCAGGAGAACCAATTAAAAGGCAGGCTGGTGGCTGGGCAGAGGCTCAGGGACACTAAAGAAGAAGAAAAACATGACACGGGGAGGTAAACTGCCTATTGAGGGTGAACAATCCAGCTACTCCAAGCCTGTTTTTTCACCGCTGTCTGCAAAGTGAAAGCCTGGCCCCTTGCTTGTCAGTTCTATTGTTAGAAGCAGGCAGGAGCCGCTCCCAATTCACCTCATACACATTAAATACTCGGCATTGTTTGGGGAGTCAGATGGCAATGGAAGGCACACATGCTTGGTAACACACACACACACACACACACACCTTTTGCTTTCATAGATCCCAGCCTATGGAGACTGAGAGTTTGAAGATAAGCCTAAATATGCCATCATGGTTGCAGCTAATTTAAATGGGAAATAACTTCACTTTGCATCTAAAGAAAAAAAAGACCAGATCCTCAGTGAGGGAGCCAATCGTAGTGTCTATTCAAGACATTTTGCTAATCAAAATGCCTATATCAGGTCCTAGAAAATTGTCTGTCAAACTCAAAGCTCAAAATTTACTTTTTTCCTCAGTGTCCCACAACAATGGGTGCCACAATTTCAATATTAAATCGTCAAATCGTTGAAATGAATAAATCTGAAGCAAAATCAAAAGGCAGAATTGCAATTCTCCCAGTATTTTTTTTTTCTCTCCCACACCCACCTATTTGCAGCCTCCGGCGTATGCCTAAAGAAAAAAAACAACACGTAAAAGACAAAAGTCAAATTGAATAGTGGATCTGGAGAATCATGACACTCCTACTTTCAACTGTCCTAGAATTAACAACCATTGTCCCAAATTTAAGTTCTTTTTCCATTCAACATAATAAATATAGTTTAATAACTTTGCCTCATACAAACGCATGTTTAAGGGTGTAACTCATGGTGAACCACGGGTGAGGAAATCGGGCTCTTGCAAGAGCAGCCAGTTCCACAGTGACTGAGATTTATAAAACAGAATCAGAAGAACGAAAATAACGCGTCTGCATATTTCTGTCTTTGTGCGTACACACAATTTTATGCATCTGGCCCCTGGTGTTATGCTGCAATCGCAAAGCTGTCTGTTCCATGCGGGACCAATACATGCACTGCTCCCTATATCTCACATTATTACACATGATGAAAACATACATTATTTTATATAGCTAAGCAACACAACACTACCACATGTCACAGGTAAACCTAGCTAGCATATAATGACAGACATGGCAAAAGGATTCATTGATTTTGTGTCAGTGGTAAAGTGAATGCAACGTAACAGAGCTCATGCGGTGCCACCTCACATTTTTCAAACTTGAACACCTAATAATTAAAATGATATATATTTCATGATGCATAAACGTGGTAATTTAATCTGTTATGACGAGTTTCTCCACTGTCCCAGAATTTTCCCAGACTCCCAATCTTTGTGTTCCAGCCTGGTGCCATTTTTATTGTCCCCAGGACAATGGGACATCTTTAATTTTGAGTGCTAGTCAAACCATCATCCTGTATTTCCGCAGAAGAATATATATTCTCCACTATTAACCTGCATGACCCTCGCTTTTCAGCTTATAGCCTAAAACATGGATGCAATCATTTTGGTTCAAATCCGACTGGAACCTCTCACAGATTTTGTCCTTGTATCATGCAACCAAACACACTTTCTATTTGTGGAAAATCCCTCCAGAAATCAGGTCTCTGGCAGACATTTTAATAATTTAAGACTGGTTTATAGACAAAACTATGTGAGAAGTTGTGTGTCAAAACAACTTTTCACAACTGCAAAACCAACAGTTATTATCTGATTAGTCTAATAATCTAATACACCAAAGTGTAATGATATTTAAACAGATGGCACAACATTTAGGTTACAGGGTTACAGCATTTTCTCAGTGAAAAAAACAGAATTAAAACCCTCTTAAGGTTGATTTTCCTCCTATGCCACTGTAGTGAACCATTTCACCTGCACGTAGAAAATCTCAGTCCAATTATTTCTCATGATGTGTCCTGGCAGGCAAGTGACAGTGATACTAAACAACAGCTAAATGAAGGTCAGGTGACATTTCCTGTCACAAATCACAAATCATGCATGAGGAGTCAATTTTTTAGATACCAAGACGAACGCAATGAAAAATGTCAAAATGTCACACAGCCAGTGTGAATATTCTGTCCATCAATACACCAGCCTTCATCCATTTACCAGATGTGTGTGCTGATTTACAGCCCAGCGAGGTAACTTGTGTCATTTCATCCCTGCGACTGGGTTGCAGCCGAGGTGTTGACATGCTCGCTAGCCGCGGGGTTGAGGAGAGAACGGGTGGGGTGGTGAAACAGAGATAGGGCTGAGAGAAACTAAGAGAGGGGTAGAGTGGCAGAAAAAGAGAAAGTGAGCGAGATAAAGAGGGAGCGTGCAGTGGTGGATTGAGCTGAGGTTTGGGGGAGTGGAGGAGGAGGTGGGGGATGGCTGCTACTGTTTCCTGCTAGGTCAGCAGACTGGGGCTGATTCCAGGATGGCTTATCTTTCAGCAGGAATACCACAACCGCACCAAAGGCAGGGACAGGAGGGAAGGAGGAGGCCAGCACTGTGAATTCAACGCATGCTGCAGAATGCTGGGATTACTACAGTGAAGATGACAACATCAACTCTTAAGAATTATTTCTATGGGAGAACTTTAATGCCAATAAATGCCAAAAAATTTTCCCAAAATGTGTCATAAACAGTATTTTTAGAGCATGAAGCACTATGTTTAACCTACATATACATTTCCCAACCATGATACTTTTAAAGGAGAATTTTGATATTTTGGAAAAACATGCTTATTCACTTTCATGCCAAGACCCAGATTAAAGTATTGATACCGATTACATGCCTGATCACTAAATGTGACGTTATGGCTGGCAAGCACTAGTTCAACTTAGCATACTGCACGGGGCCAGGAGATAGTTCCAGCACAAAATAGACCTTTTTCACAGTAGTCATATTGACATGAAATAGCAGATTAAGGTTTAGTTAACTAATTAGGGTTCCATTCCATTTAGTGTAGCAAATCCTCTCCAGTGAGCCAACATGCACAACAGCAGCACCCTGTTTGACCTGAATGGAACGTGTTTAGTTACGCAAGTGTAACTAGTATCATTGGTAAAAGTTGTGTTTACCCTGTTATTTCTCGTCAAAATGGCTGCTGTGAAAAAGGTCTATTTGTTCGTCATTACATTGTTTTTACACTTGGTGAATGGATTAAATAAACATTTAAATAAAACTTGCTTGTTCTAGCTTCATACTTAAAACTTTTTTCTTTTGGCAACAAACAAAATTTTAATCACAACGCTGACATGTCATCTCTTTTTTATGTTGATGAGCTAACTTGTTAGCAAATGGCTGTCTATTTACACAGTCGTTATGGAGTAACATTAGCATTACTTTGGAATTTGGTGTCCAAAGTCAGAGTCCAAATTCGTCTTTCCTTTAGTGTTGTTTTGGTCTCTACGATGTCCTGAGGGAAATATCTGGCTGGTTAGCTGCTAAATGCTCCACTACATTCAACAGCTAGTCACTAACTGTTGGTGCTGAGCAGTGCGCAGTCAGTTTTAAGAAATCTGTGCCTAAACATGTTGCTATGAAAGAGGTGAAGAGTGAACTAAACACTAAATTTGAGTGCCAGAAAAACAAGAGTGAACGAACAAAAGAACCTGTAAAGCTCTGCAGAGCTGAGGGGAACTTCAATCAATATTAATCTGTGGGTCTTCCGGCTGTGCAGAATGTGATGTATTTGACTATTCATACAATGTATATATATTTACCCAGTTGGCCACCTAAATGTCGCTCATATCCTGCTGGTGTTTTGTTAGTCTGTTTTTCAGCCCCATTTGGACAAACCGCACCAAACTCTGTCTTGTTTTCCCCCGCTCTCCTAGTCTTGTCTTGAACCACCACCTCTCCAACAGAGAGAGAGAGAGAGGGGAGACACACACAGCCGCTTTAGCTCGAGCTGGACACAGAGCGACAAAACACTGGTAGCACGAGTGACACTGAGGCAGCCAGCTGGTTGGAGAGGAAGAGGAAGCACATCCACCATGGATGCACCCCCCACACCTGAAGCCTAAAAAAAAAGGTATTTGGGACAGCCCTGGCGAGTCCATTACTATGACTCCTTTTACATTCAAGTAGTGATGTGATCTGTTATGAACAAATAATAAACAAATTTTCTACATATTTTCTATTCCTTTAATATCTCCATGCCCAGCTGTGCATTATTATCCAATAAAGACAGCATGCCAACTGCTACTTCTGCATCCACTCCTGTAAAAACAGAAAAACAAGTGTGCGTCTGCTTCTTGTAAGCCCAGCCTGCTGTAAAACAGGCCTGTAGGCTCCAGGAAAGTTGTGGAATGTGTGGCAGTCCAAAGCACACAGGGATGCCAGGTTGCTCGGGAGCGTTCACCTGCTCCCACAGCTGCATGAAAGAAAAAGGCTTGGCAGCACACTTAACAAAACTCCAATCAGGGAACAAGCTGCACTTGACATCAGGGAAAACAGATCAAAAACAAAAATCCCATTTCCCATCTGCCACTTGTAACTGGCATTTAAATCCACCATCCTAGCAACGCATGTTGCCAATTCAAAATCAGCTCTGAGTCTCTGTTTGAACATTCCCTTAAGAGCAGCCAGCAATAAATTTCCCACCTGGTGTTTGCCTACCAGCCTTACAACCACAGATAATCTTGTAGCTCACTGGGAGGATGCCTGACTTTAACAGTCTAAGTAACAAACAAGGGAACTCAGTCCTCAAAGGGAGCGACATCATTCAATCATGTCAAGAAGGTGAAGGGGTGGGGATGCCCCCCAAAGTAATTTCCCTGAGGGTGTGCTCTGCACTGGGGAGATAAGTAACTCGACTGAGGACAAGGCTGGCATTCTACCCTGAGTCCAAAAGACAAAACGCCCGAGTCCATTTAAAGAGAGGAATCTGACAATGCAGCATTTGTCTCGTTGCCAGCTGGAGAACAAGCTCCCCATAGACATGTTGATATGAAACACTGTGTGCACCAACTTTAAGCTGAGAAGATTACTATAAACAATCTTATTTTAAATTGGCAAAGCAGAAAATTCTGATATTGGATTATCTCAATTAAATTCAAACTGGGAACAAAAGTGATTATGCAACTGTTTGCAGATGGTGGCCTCAGAAAAAGAAGTATATAGTGCTTATGAAGCATCAAATCCTGTGCTTTCATTAATCCTACACAAGGAAAAATACCAACAAGTTGAAAGTAAGGCCTTGTTCAGCAGCTTGCAGTTCATTTAGAGTGCATTTAATAAACAATCTAATATAGTAGCAAACTGTGCCACGATGTTGATTATACAAAGCTGACAACCGAATCTAAGCACTGCAACTTATGACTTAACACCACCTCCACTCTACTGGCTTCCACCACCCAAACGACAACTGTTCTCCAGCAAACCCAGGCCCTGTTAATGTGTTAATATAATATGTTTTCCATAGACAGGTGGTCTCATTTAAGCTTTTAAAAGTGGAGACCTCAGACAAACTTAGCCCTGTGGTAAAAGAAGAAATTTTAAAGGGATAGTTCAGGTTATTTTACGCAGGGTTGTGTGAGGTACTTATCGATAGTCAGTGTATATCTACAGTAGATTCTGGTCAGCACGCCCCTAGTTAGGAGAAGCAGAGAGGAGCATCAGCATGAAACCTAAGCAATGTTTTTTTTATCCACTTAAAAAAGGTCCACCTAAAAAAAGTCAGTATCAGTTTAAGTGTAAATATTTTGAATACTATAAGTAAATGTACCATATCGACACCCTCTTAAATAATGGCCTAAGTCATCTTTTCAGGTAAGTCACATTGTCTTTTGACTTAGGCAAAATAATACGGCCTAAGTCACACTCTTGACATAGACCATTATACAACAGGGGTGGAACTGCATGTTCTCCTTAACTGAGGATTTAGGCGATTTTAACAGAGGTGGCCAGCATCATGAGGAGATGATTTAGGCAAAAAAATCATTTTTGTCAAGAAATGACTCAGGCCATTATTTTAGGAAGGTGAAGATATTTAGAATATTTTCACCATTTTCCTTTGCCATTCGACAGCCTTTTGTGATAAGTACTGTTACACAAGTCAAATATCGCTCTCTCCAAACCAACCAACCAATGTCCATAGGCAAAATCGTAATTTTACCTGGTAGAACACTGGAGTTGCTGTTTGTCAGTTTGTTTGTGTGTTATTGTCCAACTTTATGTGTTATTGTGTGACAGTGGTGTTTTAAAATGATAGTTCGGATTCACCAAACTAACCAATCGAGGCAGCGGTTGATCTGCAAGGTAAAATTACTGATTTCACCTATGGAGTTTGGTTGGTTCCACAAGAACAATAATTGGCTTGTATTACAGTGGTTTCTCATTGGAAAAGATGATGGCAAAGTAAAGCAGTGAAAATTTTCTAATATAGTGTACACTTCAAATCATACAGCTTTTTTAGGTGGACCTTTTTTAAGCAGCTAAAATACCATTTTGTTACTGACCCTGTCCACATTGGTTCCATTGCTTACCTCTCTGCTTCTCCCAACTGGGGTGTGCTGACTGCCATCTACCGTAACTAATACACTGACTATCAGTAAGTACCTCAAGCAACCCCACATCAAATAATCAGAACTATCCCTATAATAGCAGCAATAGCAATATAATACCAGACACGTTTTACCAAAGTCTCTCAAGAGGCACAGGAGCACTTCACATTTAATACGGTTTATAAATGCCAGTTACAAAAATCCAACACGCACAGGTAGGTCCTTCAACAACTTAACAGCCATCTGACAGCTGGCACCTGCATCCCTCAACAGTCCACTCTAACCACCTGAACTGAGGCAGTAATGTCCCATCAGCTCACTTTCTCATTCATGTAAGAGGCAGGGCCTAAGAAAAACATACAATCTAACTCATAAAAGGTTTCTTTTCCTTGTTTGTAGGTTTTATTGAAGCTAGGGCTGCACAATTAATCAAAATTTGATCAAAATCACAATATTGCCAAGTGCAATATCTAAATCCCAGAGGCTGCAATTTTTTGATAAAGGAAAAAGTTGTGACAAAACTGCATTATAATGAAGTATTGTAGAACTTCACAGTTGCTATGACCTACAAATCTTGTTAACCACATTTGTTTGGTACAGACTGGCAGACTGGTGCCCAACCAATACTGGATTTTTGGAGCAGATGCCAATACTAATATTAGGGAGTAAGATTTCTGATACTGTTACATAACATAACAAAATAGACAGCTTGAATTCAGAAAAGGATCAAATTACATAAAATGCTGTCTATGAAACAAACATTAAAATGAAAAAGAAATAAGAATCTGCATTGGGGCTGCATGATTATTTGTAAAAAAAAAAAATAAATAAACTAAAAAAAAAGTTTGGAAAATTGTATTGGACAAACAAACCACATTACACAACCAAATCCCAGACCACACAAACCTCAACAACACAAACATTTCAAAGTGCATTGCTGTTCTTTTTTTTTTTTTTTTTTAAGCTCAGCATCACTTAAGCTAATCAGTTTGATTAAGTTTTCTAAAGTCAGAGAGGAAAATAGACTTGAGGTATTTTTTGTTACAAGAGACTTAAAGTTTTGTGCAGGACTTTAGACATAGCTTTAAATAGATGACATAAACAGCAAGCCTTTCAGACGTGTTTTTTTTACCTGAGTGTCTAAGAGCATAATAAAATGTGTAAAAATAAAAAATAAAAAAAAAAAAAAAAAGAGAATCACATGAGAGAATAATCTCAATTCTTAGATTATGGAGAAAAATTGTGATTCACATTTAAGCAAGAGTCATCATGGTTTTAGCATTTCTTTTCAGTGATGATGAAAACTGTGTTGTAAAAATGATCATTCCCACTTTGTAACACATCGTAAATCACATCTCGATATCTGTCAAAATAATGGCAATTTGATTTTTTTTTTTACCACATCATGCAGCCCTGACTGAAGCTACAACCAAGACACACATACTACCAAACTACTACTATTGCTAAACTACGAGTCATGCTAGCAGAGGAGCTGCAGCAGGTGGATGGCCTCTCTCCAATAACCTCCACTGCTCATAACTCTACTGACACCAGATGAAGTCACTGACAGGCAGATAACGTAACCACTGTATCCTTGTGGATAGCTGCATTCGTGCACACTGCCCATACCACAGCACACAAATAAAAGGCTATTTTCAGCCACTTGATTAACACACAGCTTTCCACATGTAATGTAAGCCAGCTGCCACACTCATAATGCCCGCCTTAAAAAAAAAAAGAGCAATGTTTACAGCTCCACATAGCAGAGTACACTCTGTTTGAGTGGTGTTTCGTCTTCTTCTTTCTGTCCCCATTTTCTACTCTGAGAGGCCTGGCAGCACTCCCATGAACTCTCCCTTAACTAATAAACAAAGAATGGTTTCCCTTATATAGCTCTATTCAAACTCTACGACATCCACAAGCAACATCAGAGGCTCGCAGGGAGGTGGGGAGTGCAAGCAGCAAGCCTCTTCCAGACAGAAAGGTTTCAGCCAAGGGCAAGGAGCACTGACAGTGTGATTGTGTAACAGGCATACATTAACAGCCACTTAAAGGGCTATTTCTGGTGCCGTCCATCTGCAGAATTTTGCAGTGTCAGGTTGGATGTTTTAGAGGGCTGCAAACAGAGACACATCCAACACGAAACAATCTGAAAAAAGAAAGTGTCAGGCATCAAGAAAAAGACACATTTTCTTGCAGCGGGTTCAAAAAGCAAGAGAAAAGTATGGTTTGGGGATGATAATTTTCTAATATTATCACAGGAGAGATGAGAGATGAGGTCATCCTGCCAGTTCAAAATGTGTGTTGATACATTTTAACCTGCTTGTGGTCAAATGGCACCTGTGATCTGTGATCATGAGTGTCGTATTTGTCAACATGCACTTTGCACCCTGATTCAATGTATGACAAAAGAGAGAACTCAACACTAATCACTAATCACATAAAACAAGAAAAAACATGAAGAAAAAAACTGCACAAAAAGCACCAGCAAACAACTGTCAGTTCTGTCAGGTCAGAGCAGTAAAGCGCACACTGACATCCAGATAAACTGTCTTACCGGAGAACAATATACTTGAATGTTTGAGCTAATCATTTTCAATCATCAGACAAAATAATGACCTGCCAAACAAACTCAGTCACAGAGAATGAAAAAATCTTCTTGCATCATGTAACTGCCTGACAGACGGCTCAATTGGCTTAATTATTTATACAGTTTTGAATACGAACATCAGTTGGGGAGAACTAAACCTGTGATACGGTTGTACAATATCTCTAACTAACTAGCTAACTGGCTTGCGGGCCTGGCCGGGCTAACACCAGGGAGTCATAATAGCTTCCGGAGATTCTATTTTCTCTCTGCCGTTCTGTTTACTTGCCCCTGGCATTTGGTTCAATATTGCACACCATTTTGTTCAATAAAAAGTTGCTGAAGAGGGAAAATAAAGCTGTCTTGTTCACTTAGTTGGGTCACCAACAGGACAATAAGGGTACGTTCACACTGTGGGCAAAGGTGGCCTAAATCACATGGAATCTGATCTTTTCAAGTCTGATGTGGGCCACTCATATGTGGTCCTAAATCAGATATGGGTCTGATTTTTTTTGCAGTGCGACCTCGGTGTGAACAGTCATATTGGAATTCATGCGACTTCTACGTCACTAGAGGCGCTGACAGATATATTTAAAAGTAGCCTTTAGGGCGACATGGTAGCTCAGTTGGTAGAGCGTGCGCCCCATGTACTGAGGCCGTGCGTCCTCTGCAGCGGCCGTGGGTTCAATTCCAGCCTGCGGCCCTTTGATGCATATCATCCCCCACCCCCCACCCCCCTTACTGTCATATCTTCAGCTGTTCTATCCAAATAAAGGTAAAAAGATTCCCAAAAATACATATATAAAAGTTGCCTCTGACATCCCATTTCTCTGAAGCAATTCACATCATGATCCCACCACTCTTGTTTCCAACTCCACACACACCTTGGTTCAGTCACTGCTCAAAAAAAAAGAAGCTATAAGTAAAAATCTGTCTCTCTTTCCCGTCATCCTCATTATCATCTGCTTTCCACATCAGTTTATAAATGAAACCATAAATGCAGATTTCAGTGGCCTTGTGAAAGTGGACTTTCTTATGACAGCATGTAGCATGTGATGTCTGTTATTGTTCTTTTGCGCATGCAGAGTGAACAGTTCACACTGGAATCTGATTTTGAACCACATTTAAAAATAATGTGAACAGCTAAACAAACAAACAAACAAAAAAAAAAAAATCTGATCTGAGCAATAAATCAGAATTAAGCGCTAGGCTTAAGGCTTAAAACAGGCTTGTCAAATAACAAACATTTAAGCTTTAATTTTAGCCTGTAGTATCTTGTTGTTTTGTTTAGATTTGATATTTAATCAACTAAATGATTAGCTAAAAACACAAATCCATTTTTTGAAGCCTCAATCTACATACTTTGTGCTAAATGCAAAGCCTGCAGAAATACACATTTTACAATGGCAATGGGGAAAAACAGCCTGCAAAGTGATTGTTCTAGACTAAATGATACAAGTGCTACCAAATGAACAATCTGTTCATCACACTCACATACCCAGAATATTTTTGTCCTTTCTATTCAGCAACACTAGGACCATTTCGGCCCCTTCTACAGAGGGGGTGACTCCCCATGCAAGTTAGCTACCAAACATTTGTAACAAGAATTTTTCCTCATGAGAAAACCAAGAATAGACGCCCTGGGCTGCAGGAGGGCTGAGGAGGAGCAGAGGGGTGGGATACATTTCCAGCACTCCCAGAATGTTCACTCAGCCCTGCTCAACAAAGCCCTGAGCTGCTCCACACTCACTTCCTGGGGAATTCCAACACGGGATTATTTTCACAAGCCACAACATCACAGGGACAAAAATAATTTGATGAGTGGTACAAATGTTGAAATTTGTCAACAAAAGACAGACACATTGAGTAATGAGGATACTGTTCGTTCAGCACTTTTGGAATGGATGAAGTTATCGCCAATGGCTGCAAGACAGAAAACTTAGATGCTTGATTTCATCTTTAAAATAAAAGGATGAGACAAAACTTTTCATTGGCAGAACCATAAAAGCTGTACACGCTCACCCCCTTTTCTAATTTTGGGAGCAGATTCCATTGATATCTTGTGTTGTTCAAATGCCAAGCCTGTTCTTCTCCTCTCACTTTGTTATCAATATGGGTTTTGACTGCACGGTTGTATAAAAAGTCAACTTGCAGTTGCCATTATTGCCACATGTAAAATAGTAATGTTTTCTGATCCATCTGTAATGCTTGCAGCCACACATGCAAACACACTTGGATAAGATACCAAAAATAACCACAACAAGTAGCATTTGGCATCAAGTAGCCCACTGAGTGAATCAAAAATAAAGCACTTTGCTCCGGAGCACTTGTTGTGGTTGAGATGGTGCTACATGGTTCACTTCCTTGCTGCAAACTCTCCGACTCGGTCTGGGAAAGCAAACCAGTGATCTCAATGTAATAGGAATGCTTCTGTAACCTTTAAGCAACTACTGCAATTGGTTACTTGGCGAGATTAAATAGCCCCCGAGCAGGAGCGACAGGAGGAAGAGATGGAAAATGAATTTTGCTGCCCAAAGCAATAGAAGAAGAAAGAAGGAACAAAAGTGAAATGTGAAAATTACAGGCTGTCATTTAGTAACATGGTTCACAAGGGTGTCCTTCCACACGTGATTGTATACAAAACAGCCAGTCTACACACTGTGTTCGCAGTGCGGTGTGCTTTTGCACCGGGAGAAGCAGACACCTGATTAGGTTACATTTCTGCCCTGGTGACTAAGAGGCATGAGCCTCGAGGTGGCAACCATGGCAGCGGGGATTTATGCCAGAGACGCACTCCAGTAATAGCTGAGGAGCTCAGCTGCAACCTGAAACACATTTCAGAGCAGATCCACTTTCAGCCCAGGGTCGAGATGACGCTTTGCTTTGGCCAAAACGTCTGAAATTACAAGCTGAGGTTCTGAAATCAACCAGGGTTTGGCCTGACACGTAGTATTCTCTCTCTTACATATGTCTTTGCAATGTAGCAGATTTCTCTATTCAATTATTTTAATATTAAGCTATTTCATAATTTTAAAAGACAACACTGATCAGAAGGTAAACATCATCCAAACAAAAAAGAGCATTTTAGCAAACTAGCACAATATTAGCACAATAGTAAGGTAAAATTGCCAAATTCAAACCAGATCAATTAATACAATTCACCAGATGACCAAAATATGAAAGACTAAAGTAATTTTAAAATCACAAACAGACAATTAGACAATTTCAGCTTGTGCCAAAAGACTGTAACAGATCCCATGACAAGCAGTTCCAGGAAGTTAATAAAGCAGACACTTAAATTCAGAAATAGCCAGTATTAATTTCAGTGTTCCAAACTAAAATAGGAGGACTTCACCTCATTTCACCACAGAGAGATTTCAAGCTTCATTTCATATTTAACCTGGTCTCCTCTTCTGGAGCTCGACAATCTAATAGATGCAGTACATGGTACAGACACAACTCTTAACTCCTCTTTAAACATATATACCACGTGTGTTTTCTACCTAAGGACAAAGGGCTGATCATTGTGGCAACTCCTGTAGATGATAATGTTTCAGTGTTGTTCAAGGTCATTTTAGCTCAAAGACATAATTGCTGCATTGAGAATGAAAGCTCTGATCTTTCAGGTGTGTAGCAGTGCACAGTCTGTAGAAAATTATGAACTTGCAGCTCCTGCATCATCAAACACCAAACGACAGGCAGGTTACTTTCTTTTTCATAGCCCATGAAGCCATGACATATGACATAATACACTGTCCACCAATCTCAATCCATTAAAAGACCAGTGTTAAGGGTTTTGTGGCATCTAGCTGTGAGCTTGCAAATTAGAAACACCTCGTCTCACCCTCCCCTTCCAACTGTGCAGGAGAACCTATGGTGGCTGCAAAACTTGCACAAAATGTAAATGTCCTGATACAGAGTAGCAACATCCCGATACCGTTTCTTCCTTCCTGATACCAATTCTGATACCTGAACTTTAAGTGTTTGAGTTCAATCCACTCAGTAAAGAACCATTTTTGTTATCTCCACAACCACAGAACAGTACAGTCTAATCCAGTTCACAATCACAAAAGAAAGGCGTCTCAAAAAATCTGCTCTGTGCTTTACCACAGATCCTACAAAAACAAATTAGGAAATAAAGTTGAAATAGGGCTGGGCGATAAAACATTTAACGATATCTATCGCGATAGACACGTGATCAATATCAATAGAAAATACGTTCGATAGAACGTTCAATTATTTCACTGAACTCTGTTAGAAAAAAACAGGAAGAAAACCCTGATCCCGAACTCAAGGCATTCTGGGGGATGTAGGCCGAGGAAAGGCTTTAGCCTCTCGGCCTCTCTCGGCCCAGCTAAGCGAGATTGGTGGCATAAACAAACTCACTCACTCCTTGCCGGTAACCTAGCAACAACCTGTTGAGTGACATGCACACTAGCAGTTTCAGTTTGGTTGTGCCATCGTGCCTCATGACTGCTTTAACAGCAAGAACGGCGTGGAGTGAAAGGAGAAAATGCGTGCGACAGCACAATAGGAAATTGTGGATAAAAGAGGAAAGGTCACTTCGCCAGTTTGGCAGTATTTCGGATATTTTAAGTCCGACAAAAGTCAGACCGATGTTGTCTGCAAACTATGCAAGGTCGTCGTCCCTACCAAGTCTGGCAATACGACGAATTTATTTTACCACCTCAGCCGCTCTCATCTGTTGGAGCACAGCAGTGTCAAACAGCCACAGCCATCGACATCTGCTGGTACAGGTGAAACACCGCACAAGCGGCAACAGACCACCATGGAGAGGTACTCGGCAGCAGTGCCATATGACAAAACATCAAAACGTTACAAAGAAGTAACGGAGGCAGTGGCATATCATTTAGCGAAGGACATGCTACCGCTTAGCACAGGTGTACACTAATTTCATATTTACAAAATACTTTGCACATTTTGTTTGTTTAAACATTTATTCAATGTCTATATTTGCACATTGACCAGTATGTTTATTTATTTGACTGTTTTTCATAGTTGTGTTGACCGCTTTTTAAAGGTTAAAGGTTACGTTTAATTTAAAAATATCTAAATTCAACATTTTTTTCTCCCAGTCCTTATTTCAAATAGATTAAAAAAAAACAATAATTATCGATATCGACTGATATGAAACACTTATATCGTGATACATTTTTCAGCCATATCGGCCAGCCCTAGATTGAAATAACAGTGTCTGTATTTGCAGTTTAATAACAGAGAATGTACAGTATACCTACACACTGGGTACTCATAGTACCAATTGGCTGTCGGTCAGTAATTTAGTCAGGTTTGCAGCGTCGTCCTTCGCTCTTGTAAAACACCAGATGAAGAAACAATACAATAATGTGGACTTGGCAATGCAATCTGATGCGAGGTAAAGTTGGCATTTCTCTCCTCCAAGCCATAAAACTTGGCATATGGGACGCTGCTGGGAAGTAGCAGGGTCCCGTTTTAAGCTAATAAATTATGTGCTATCTGATCAGTGCATAGAGTATTTGCCAATGTCTGATGCTGCATTTTAGATTGTATCTGAGGCATTTTCCAATACTGGTGGATAATGGTGGCCTCCACGGAAGAGGTCCCGACCTCACCCTCAGTAGATATAAACAGCTCATTCTACAGTAACAAAAACACAACAAATTTTATTTTCAGCTGATTACACACTAATGAATACATACTTAAAAATATTAGATTCCATTTCTGCCATATTCTGCCAATAAATCCCATAAAACATCTAAATTTCTGTGATCGTGAACATTGTCATAAATGTGCTCTTCTACTGGGGTAACCGTTCAAATGAACAACTCTGTTCAAAATACCTACTAAGTAGTAGGCAACATGAGTTTTCATCCCCCGTCACCATGACAACTGTACTGGCAACTGCGGCTCCAGACTGCTCAGCATGACCAAAATTTGGTATTTTTAAACCAGACTGGGGGTCCACTGACTAACATTACAGCACGCACAGAACCGCATAGAGTATGCAGACTGCTGCAGGGCACCGGTTGCTCAGACAGACTGATCCTCCTGAAACATAATTCATGTTTAATTATAGACTGAAAAAACACAGCAAACATTTCCTATCCTTCAGTCATACCGAGTATTTAAAACCAATCAATTAGCAAAGGCCACTTGTGCAGAAATAGTTCTTCATGTTACTGGCAGGAAACCACTGTACTGGCTCATATCTGTGATGCAATGCACATTGGATGGTGGACTGAGGGGGAGGCAGGCATAACCAGAACTCAGTGGGAGGTGGGAAAAAACAGAAAGTAGATGGGATGTGCCAAGAAGGCAGCCTCTGCTGCATCCATCCATCCATTAATGACCAACATTACCACTTCAGAAACTTTGGGTAAATGCTTCACTGCTGATGGGCTGGTGAACATACTCATCATTAATGGCTATGATCTTTTCAAACCTGCACACTTCTAAATTGATAGCTGCTGCATTTGTTGTACTTTTTTTTTTTACTTCTGACCTTTACAGAAACAAGATTGGCTCCAAACTGTGACTCTTGAATGTTACGTCAACCTAGCCTGTTTCTAATTATAGCCCTTCCTCCAAATATGAGATCGTGAATGGACTTGGGCAAAGATTCAATATGTTTTCTGCCTGATACTGAACAAAGTACTGTGCACTTGGAAGGGCCAGGCACAGGGGCCCCTTTCTCACAGGAAGCCCTGCTTGGAATCTTGTGATTTGACTCTAATGTTTAAGGTTACGCATGCCTTGGCTTGGTCACAACGAAGTGTGAAATTCTGTGATATTGTTAACTTGAACTAGGCCAGACATTCCTCCGCCTCCATTCAGACTGCAGAGAAGTCCACACATTAAGCACATCACCACAACACAGTGCTCTTAAAATGTGTCTTAGCTGCAATTTGTAAACTACCTATACTGCAGTTAACCTAGTTAAAAAATACTCCCACTCAAGTGTAGTAAGAAACTTGAAAGTTGTAGCCCTTGAGATTTCAGTCCTAGCTGATTTGGCAACAACCATGGTTACCGTAGTAACAGCAAGAGCAGTTTAATACTACAGCAAACACTCCTTTTTCAGAAATACAACAGAAGGACAACTGGTTTATTTATTTTACAGTGCAACCGTCAATATCATCAATATCACAGAAGAACTAATCCTACATACTGGGAATACTGATATCAAATAAAAGGAGAGAGATTTCAACACTTTAGGGGTGCATTTTATTAAAATTACACCAACCCTGCATGCTATATGTATACTTTATCTCTGAGAAAGCAAGTTTGTTATTTGAGAGGGCATGTCCTACATACACACAGTTCTGAGTCACAAAAGAGAGCAGTCCAAAAACCAGTGCAGGGCTAGTAAACACCATGTCTCTATGAATGCTGCAAATCAGGCTATCTGGGCTTAACCTCTTCACTACATTGTCACCATTAAAAACTTCTATCTTTAACTCCAGATCAAGAGCTGCTCCAATCTGATAATGATCATCATTGTGATGACACTTACATGAGGTCATCATTCAGCCTTTAAAATTTGCCCTGCTAATTCCTCTAGTTCTAATCATGATCATTAGTTGTTTAATCATATGTAACCACTGTGAGGCAAAAACAGAACTATGGCAATTAGGCTATATTTGCTAATTTTGGCAACTAAAAGCTGATCCCTAGTTACCAGCCTGGCAACCACTTCCAAACATTCATTTAAGGCTCTGAGATCCATAAAAAACAAGGAATGAGTTCCAGATGACCAACTGGGAGCTACACTGGTGGGAAACAAGCAGAACAGACACTGATTCTTCACTCGGTTATTTCTGCATTAAAAGCAGATTACGTTTATTTCAGAACAACCGTGGAACAAGTGTCAAGGGATGCCTCTAGACAGAAATTTTGTGAATAACCTGCCAAAGTCTTTAGCAAATGTAATTCAAACCAGTCTTTCTCTGTTCAGCTCAAATTCTGTTCTCCACCCTCCCACCTGCATGCAAAATGCCTCTTGTGATCACAGCAGCCTTGGAATAAAAAGGCACTCAGATTGCAAGTGTTGCCTTGTCTTACACCAGCCCTTACAGCTCCTGCAGGAAATATGTTATTAATATGAACTGTATTTGTGAACTGTACCCCCAAACTTCCTGTGAGCTCAGCAGAGGTACCTGGCTGAGCATGAGAAACAAACTGTTGGCTCCCCTCCGTCCAGTGCATTAACATGGTGCCTCTTGTGATTAAAGTGTCATTATGGGTATGCTCATTACTTCCACTCTGTGGTTGCTGGTGACAGCAAAGACCTGTTTTCATGCAGAACAAAGGGAACAGATCAATAAATTAGCCATGTGCTGCTGATGAGTAACCCCTCCACCACCAAATGAGAAAGACTGGCCTTGAAGGTCTTTACAAGCCAGAAGCACGCGGCCATTGAATGTTAGTCCCTCAAGGCTATAGACCCAGCTGAACTACATCATTTGCCTTTACTGTAGTTTCTTTATGTCAGATATTTCAATGGCATCAGGGCTGTGGACTAAAGGTTATGCTGAAACAGTCATTAAATATTGATTTTAAGTCCTCCCATTAACGCAAAGCATTGTAAAAGGCATAGTTTTGATGAGGGGTTGTATGAGGTACTTATTGATAGTCAGTGTATTAGCTACAGAGGATGCCAGTCGGCACTCGGCACCAGTATGAAAACTAAGAAATAAACTGCTGTGGACAAGGTTCGCAACAGCCACTTTAAAAAAATCCATATCAGTTTAAGTGTACACTACGTTTAGCAGGAAACTGCCATTATATACACCGAATGTTGCCATCTCCAAACCAACCAAACTCCATCTGCGAAATCAGTCATTTTACCTTGCACAATATGGGAGTTGCTGGTCTCCCACTGCCTTGATCTGTTAGTGTGTTTGTGTTATTATATGATTCAGTGTTTTAAAAGATTAGCTCAGATTCACCAAAGTCACACAAAAACACACAAACAAACTAAAAGATCAAGGCAGCAATAGACCGGCAACCTCTGGTTCTGTGAAGTAAAATTAATCATTTTGCCCATGGAATTTGGTTGCTTTAGAGATAATAATATTTGGATCATATAACAGCAGTTTCCCATCTGAAAGGGCTGTCTGACAGCAGAGCAAAGCCATGACATAACATTCTGAAGATAGCATAGACATAAACTGATTTTTTTTAGGTGGACCCTTTTTAAGTGGCTAAAATATGCTTTGCTCCTGACCCTGTCCACAGCAGTTCATTGATAAGCTTCAATGCTGGTGCCCCTCTCTGCCTCTCCTAATTTGGGGTATGTCAACCGGCATCTACTGTGGGTAAAACACAGACTAATGATCGATACGTACCTTATACAACCCCACTAATAATCCAACTATGCCTTTAATATGCTTTGAGCTTTCATTATGTGCAGACTTAGACACCATTTCCTGAAGATTCACACTGCCTCTCTTTTCCTACCACTGATTTCAGCACTAAATAACTATACAGCTCCAGGGTAAAGAGTGTATTTGTTGATCACTCTGCTTGGAGAAGATTGGTTTCAAACTACTAATAGCATAATGGATGCATAAACACATTCCCCAAAAAGGTCAGTGCAGTCACTAATATAATGAAAAAGCTTTTGATTGCTGCTTTTATGTCAGGGAAGCCAGATAGACTTTGGCCAGTTTAATAAATGATCGGTGCCAGGGCTGGTGGCAGAGCTGCATACTAAGCAAGCAGCAGCAGCAAAAGCAGCAGCTGATAGTAACAGTTAACTATGAGGCTCGAGAAAATGACATTTTCACAGAGATGAAACAGAAGCATAACTGATCAGTGCACAAGAACAGGGGCCTGCCTTATTAGATGAGAGCTGCCATTTTGAAAGGACAGATTTTAACACGAGGGAACTCTGAGGAGACGGGATGACATTCTCGTCCTGCTGCTGCAATTTTCTTCACACCTTTATTAACTAAAGATTTTTTGGGGAGAAAATATATCTAATAACCACCAGCCATTCCCACAAGAAACTGTGTCCTGAATGCCAAATGGCTATGACTGATGTTAGACATACCATAGGATGTGTAACAAACCAGTCAGAGGAAAGCACTCGTTCCTGAGGCATTACACACACATTGGAGCCTGCAGCCTATAAGGTCATGTGTCTTTTCCTGACAAGCCAGGGTCTCAGCAGCCAGAAGGGGAGTGGGGAGAGTGTGTGTGTGTGTGGGTGTGTGGTGTGTGTGTGTGTGTGTGTGTGTGTGTGTGTGTGTGTGTGCATGTGTGAAGAGAGGGGGGGCTTCAGGGGACAATTCACTTTTGCCCATTAAGCTGCCAGAGAAACTCACTTGTGAATCAGACATAGCAGGCATCTCTTATAGAGCCCAACCGATATATCACTCAATGGATATTATTGGATGATATCAGCCTTTCACAGATGTATTGTTATTGGCGTATCCATTTTCCGATATGAAAACTTTTTTACAGAACATACAATGCAGAAAACGATGCTTGAGGTGATATAGATTTAGCAAAATGGGGGATATTTATTATAACAAGAGGAGCTCCCTTGCAGGTGTAAATGCAGAGAAGCTATGCTTCGTGGTTTACAACCAGCCCCTAATTGACTGGCTGTACTAAAACAGTCAGCACTTGACCCTTCCTAAGTCAGGCTGTTTTTGCTCTGTGCTCCAATAATAGTTGAGCAAACATGGTACCTCAGTCAACTTTCTGTTCTTTCTTTCTTAGAGTCACATCTCAATTCAGCTAATTTTAGTCAAACTCTACCTAACAATTTCTGTACATAAGCTATCTAGCTTGCTTACATTAGATCATTTATGATGTGAATATGTTACTTTTACAGGTCCCAAAGCAACATATTTTAAACAGATTCAAATTTTGATTTTCTTTTCAACATAGACAAGCCTAGCACATAGCGTATCCAAGAACAAAAATAGGAAAAAGATAAAGCTGACCAGGAATGGAGCTTGCTCGACTGTCCCCCGGAGCACAGAGTGAAAAGGAGCAGGACATAGAAAGGGTCAATTAATTCATGCTGTTGATGTTTATTAGTCATTTGTTTCATTTATTTGTTTATTTAACCCAGTGGTCATTTCTAGAATTGGTTTTCAATGTATAGTGGTACATTACTAAACTTAAATATTCTTCAATAAAGTCATTTGTTTGACAAAGTAGCCTTCTGAGTAGATTTACATAGACTATTGGTGCATAATCCACACAAAAAAAAAAAAAAAAAAAAAAAAGACTGTATTGACCCCCAAATCGGGAACCGGTGAATTTTCCCCCACTAAAAATCATTATCTGCATCAGTCTCAAAAATCCCATATCAGTCGGGCTCTAATCTCTTGCTTTGCCATCTCGTATGACCCTGTCACGTCTGCCTCCTAACCAACTCACAGTCACACACTGGCTCAGTGAAATGCATTGACTCACTAGTATGGAGTGTATTGATCCTTGAGCACAAACTTGGCACACGAACAAGTGATCATTCAGCTCAATTTCCTCACCAAACAGGAGGACATAGAAAATCTCCTGCAGCAATCATAACAGATACACAGCAGCATATGTTGGGCATTAATGGCAGAGCCTTGTCTCTCTATGAAGGGGTGTGGCAGCAGAGACGAACAGGCAGCTGAGCCATCCTCACAATTCAAACAATATAATCTGGAAGCTGCAGATACATACAGATGCGTTTTTCTTCCCATGATGCTCTCATGATCACCTTGACCGTGATGAGCACTGGTGCAGCCACAGCATGGAAACCACATGCACCTGAAGGATAAAGATGAAAATAAAGCCCACGGCTGCAAACACATGCAAGCTGTATGATGTGTGAGTGCATGGTGAAAGCTGTAATATGTGGATTTTGCTTTCAACACAGCAGCAGCCACTCGCTTTGCACAGGTGGCCGCCCTTTAATGTGTGCGTGGCTTTCTTTGACATGCATTATTACAGTCAAAAGTTGGAAACAATTGCCTGTGGCATTGGTGGCAGCTTTGACTGAGGTGGTAACTTAACATGGCGGAGACCCTGGCCGGTGCAATGTAATCTCCGTGAACTCTGCACGCCTCTTTGACTCCGCACACCCACCTCAACCACCCCTCCAGCCCGTTGTCCACATGCTCAATGCTGCGGCTTCAGAAACAACAGCTCTGCCACAGAAAAAGACAAATAAATCCTCACCCTCCATGCAGGAGACCCCCTGCAGCAGCAAAGTCAAGCCGATGCCATCGGAGAAGTCGACAATTAAAGGCTCCACAAGTTTGGTTGATTCAAATGAGCATCGCAGCCTCTGAAACGCAACTTATAGCAGAAGAGATCCATTCAAGAGCCGAGCTCCACATCCACACACACGCTGTGCTATCAAACACACACACACACTACACACACACACGGTTTATTCTAACGCTTTGGTCGCGCAGAAGGTCAGACGGTCTGCTGCGGGAGAGATGGGCAGTAGATAAAGCCGATCATCGGGCAGTAAACCTACCTTCAGGTCCTCTACTGGGGCATTTCAAGCTCCTCCGCCCTGAGAAGATGCACATGAGCCGACAGTCCCGCTCCTCGGCTGTAAAATATCCTCCGCGATCAGGGAAATTTCCAAGTGGCCGGACAGTGTGTGAGCAGCGGCAGCAGCGGCACTGTGTGAGTGTGTGTGTGTGTGTGTGAGTGTGTGTGTAAAAGGGGAGGGGGGAGATAATCCCACGGTGGGGCACAGAGGAAATGCGTCATTATTAATGGACGAACGCCTTGTAGTCCATCCACACACCTCCGTAGTCCACAGGCACTACATATGGGGGTGACTTGACATATAGTCCAGTTATTTCTATTTTTCAAAAATATTTGATTTGAAAAATGATTACCTCACCTGGACATATTTTTTTCCACAGGTGATTAGGCTTATTATGATAGTGTATAATATTATATATTTTGAATATAATATAATATAATATAATATAATGAATCAAATTTTAATTTATTTGGTTGTCAGCAGACTATAATGTTAAATTGGATTAATAAGTAAATGCCCTTTAAGTATTGGCTTTAAATCAAAGAAAAAAACAACAACAAAAAGACAGAAACAAAAATACAAATAAACAAAAAAAAAAAAAAAAAGAAAAAAGAAAGACCCCTCTGTAAAAGCCATCCAAACATCACCGGCTGCTCAAATATTCGAGAGGAAGTTCAGAAATTGTTTGTGTTACTGTAGGCCGGGTGGAGGTGGTGGTGGTGAGGAGCAGGACCAGCCATCTTTATCCTTCAACATCACTTTGTCAAACAAACCAGGAGCCCGTTTTCCAAGAGCATCTTAGGGCTACTTCCAGCAATTAGCTATTGAACTTTTGTAATAGTGAGGGGCTTGTAAGTGACAGATTAAAGACCACTCCTGAATGTTTTAGGGCTTATAGAAATACTTTGCTTGGAATATATGGTGTCTAATATGGTTTTTCCACAAAAAGCCAAATGAATTAGTTTAAAATTCCACTAGAATCTATGAATGTGCAAACATTTTGGGTTTCACTGCTGGACACAAGGAAGTTTTTCCTCGCCACTGTCACCTGAGTGCTTGCTTTGGTAGGAGCTGTTGTGTCTCTGTAAATAATATTATAAAAAGTAAGATTACGGTCTACCTGCTCTATATGAAAAATGCCCCGAGATAACTTGTGTTGTGATTTGGTGCTAGTTTCATAGTGCGTGTCTGGGGAAATTTTGAGCGACAAGCATTTCATTTCCTGCATTCTGGTGATTTTTTTAATGCACAAATGTGTGCCTTCTCTGCATTCATTTATAGTTAAATGTCTTTACTTATGTAAAGGAAAATACTAAATTCTGGCCCCAGGCGATAATTAAAAGTATAATGTAATATAATGCAATGAGAGACAAATGCCCCCTCCATCCAACCTAGACCCATGCTTACATAACTGCTGAACTGAGACAGACAGAGAAACTTTCTTCCTTCCAAGAGTGGATGTGGAAACAGCCGTCTAGTGTCAAACTCAACACAAAGATCACTCTGCTAAGTGAAGATCATACAATAAGATAACTGATTTTTGAGTGCTTGTTGTGTGTGTGTGTGTGTGTGTGGGTGGGTGGGGAGCAACTTTTAAAAAAAGACTAAATTAAAGCAGGAAGGGACAAGATATCCTGATATTTAGTCCATAGCATTGGTCAAGTTCCAAAAACCCTGGATTCTACATTTCCCATAATGCAGTTCCCTAGCATATAGGATTTGTGCTGGTAATACAGGGTGTCCATAAAGTCTCTTTACAATTGAACAAATTTATTGCAAAAGCAAAGGAATAGACAAATCTGTGGAAATTATTACAAAATGAAAAGTAGATATTGACCGTTTTTTGCCTCATTTAATACACCTCTACATGGGCACCATTAGTTACACGAAGCACATCAAGACGGTGCTCGATTTCTTGCCATGTTCGCTGTAGCAGAGCCTCATCAATGGTGGCAATGGCATCAGTGATCTTTTGCACGAATTGACGGACGTGACAGTGGATGTCTTCCATACTTAATCCTGTAGTTTTGCTCAGTCTGCGTATCAAATTTTGTTTCAATAAACCACGATACACATTGTGCCTTTTCTTGAGGAGTAGCCATTTTTTAGGGGTTTACTTAACAGAACCTATTTCATCAACAGGGTACCTGAAATACACAAATGCAATGTGATTAAAAACTTTGATAACCACTGAGCACATAGAACAAATCTGATTAACATATCTCATCAATTGCCTTTGTTATAAATTTTTTAAATTGTAAAGAGACTTTGTGGACACCCTGTATGTCCCCACTCCACACCTACCCACTGTTTGTAACACAGGCTTTTTGTTGTAGTTTCCATGCCCAAGGTTTCACAGGCTGTGAAGTATTGTTTGTAAGGCTTTAGGTATTGACACTCCTTTAATACTACTTTTTTGTAAACAACGCAATATTTATTAATTTTACTATCAAAAGTACCAAAGCTATTAATTTAAAAAAAAAAAAAGATATCCAAGTGATCAGTTCAGTTCAGTCTTCATTGCTCTGCCTGAAATCTGGCTTGCAGCATATCAAAACTATAATTTTCAGGTTCCAACACCATCAGGTTGTTAATTTAAAAAGGGAAAAATAAGATTCTATTTCGTGTGGGGTTTTTTTTTCTTGTTGCCATGATATTAAAGAGTTATCAAGCACCATTTTTCATACAAGTATTGTATTACAGTTTGAAATTCTGGTATCGTGACAACTCTAACTGCTTGTCATGAGTAACTTGATCATCATGTGTGTAACTGGTGGAGTGCCCCTTTAAGACTGAGCTCTATGGTCTAAAATTATTTTAGCCATAAAATACTTACAGTAACACAGGGCTCAGCAACTACCTGGAAGTGGGATATCTGATAGAGTTTATTATTATCTAATTTTTGCGGGGGTCAGTTGAGGGGAGGCAAGACAAAAATATAAACTGAGGAATTGGAGGCATTTGCTCCACATGCTATAAGTGGACACTGTCTCCTTGTTGTCAGGGGAAAGAGGGGTGAAATGTGAACCTTAGAGGGGGGCAGAGCTTTAAGATGTTGACCCGAGCCAGAGCAGGACAATCACAGCTAGATTCCACACATTCTGATGGAAGCTCCTTGTTACTGTCAGAGCTGTTAACACGTCTGTCTGTCTGCCCCTATAATCACTGTACTTCCACAAACACTGCAGCATAAATCACCACGTATGTAACATGACAGCCTTTTCAAAATAAGAACACTCATTGTTTCCAGTCAGAAATGTCTACCTGGGAGTTTGCTGTCATCTGTCCATAATTCATGAAAAAAATAATAACTTGTTTAAAACAACATCTACTGAACTGTTTCCATAACATCAGGGTCACCAGAGATGTTATTACCTTTGAAATAAGATCCCAAAGATATTTCTTCACTCTGGCAGATTTTCATGTTGACACTTTTGTGGTTTCCTTTCAACAAGCACCCGCAGGCGAGGAAGAGGGGGGAAAAAAATCCTTTCAAGTAGAGCGCACCTACCACATCAACAGGAGAGATGTCAGGTTTTGGGCCCAACTTCAACTTAGTGTAGTTTGATGAAGTGTTTCTGTATTGTGGAATCCACAAAAACATTTCAGGAGGTAGCAGGCAGGTGTGTGACTGTTTCCAATATGTTAGTGAGCATGTGTCAAGTTAATTGTTCTATGCACAAAAATCTGTATACATGTTTTGACCTATCAATTGTGCAGACGACGTGTATAAGCTGAAATCAGATAAATGCCACCATCTTGTGGACAAACACATGCAGTACATGGTACAGAGAAAGAAATATAACTGCTTGAAATTGTGGCAAGTATAAGAGGAATGTATCTCCAAAGAATTCAGGAGAGTGTCCACATTATCCTTACAGCTGATGTAAGACATACTTTGAAAAAAGGTTTAAGAGACAGTTCAGACAAAGTTGAATATTTACAGTGCTTTCTCCTCTACTGATACTGAAGTAACAGTGTAACATGCAAATGTTGGGGACACAGACTGTAGCATATTTTAATACCATATCCTGGATAGTGTTTGGTTAGGTGTGGTCAAAAAACCAACAGGTTGTATTTGAAGAAGAAGCACTGTCTCTTTCAATCATGTTGGAGGAAAAGCCGATGTTGCATTTATTAGGTTTCCATTTTTGGTGGTTTTTGCATATAAAGATGCTGAAGAGAGAAGCCATGAAAGGGCCAACATGCCTTAACAATAGGGCTACAACTAATGGACATAATCTGTAGATAATTTAATTGCAGATTGTTTTCATGACTAACCATTTAGTCTATAAAACGTCAAAAAAAATGTGGAAAATGCTCATCACAATTTCCAAGAGCCCAAAGTGACACCTTCAGATTTTATCTTTTGTTCAACCAACAGTCCAAAACCCCAACTCTTTTTTTTTTTTTTTGTTGCACAAATGGAAAAAAAAAAACAAAAAAAAAAACAAATCCTGACATTTATGAAGCTGGCACCAATATTTGAGCTTGAAAAATAACTACAACAATTAATCAATTATCAAAATAATTACTTTTCTTTAAAATGAAATAAATAGACCAGGTGAGAAAAAATATGCAATTAGATTTTACTTTGAATTTAAATCATTTTCTAACATGAATTCTGCATCAGCTGATTGACAATACTGTAATCATGGAACATATTAAGTCTAAAGAATTAATGAAGCAGATTAATCTACCCAAATAAACAGTTTATATCAGGAAATACAGGCTATAAGAACATTTTTTCAAGTAATGGCAAAACTATTAAATATGCTCAGTGTATGGGTGTTTTCAATATTTCCATGAATGTAAAAATCACAGTATATTATTAACATTTACTTCATTCACTTTATTAAATATTATATTTAATTATTATATTTATTTTGTTTTCCACTGAGTCCCAACTTTTTTGGAATCAGGATTGTATACATAGAAAAACAGGCTGGTGTAACTGTTTTGTACATTTAGAGTTTGTCATCACAACACTACACGTATAATAACATGTCTCACAGGCAGCACTTCCCAACTAAATCCTCATCTACTCCACTGATACTTTTACTACTTTGGGTTTTGGCTCATGTACATCAGACTCCATCCCTGGCAGACTAGTCCTCCTGCGTGCAGCCGTCTCAAGCTTCTGCACCAGCTCCACGTCCCATGGATGAGTGACAAAGCTGAGCACCTCCCCATCCTCCACCCCTCCTGCCCTCCCCACTCTCCCTGCTCTGTGGATATAGTCTGTGTGGGTTTCTGGGCAGTCATAGTTGACAACCAGGCGCACTCTGGATGTGTCCAGGCCACGTGAAGCAATGTCTGTGCAGATCAACACGTCCACCAGGCCCTTCTGGAAGGAGCGGAAGATACCTGCACGCACAGCAGCAGGCATCTCCCCTTGCAGACGTGCATGCTCCACCCCCATCTCCTCCAGCGAGTACCCCAGCCAGTTGACAGTGGCAGACTTGTTGCAGAACACCAAGACAGCTCCCCCTCCTTTCTCCTGCTGGAGCAGCTTCAGGGCTTGGTGGAGCTCCAGGATCTTGTCAGCACCCTTCACCTTCAGGAATGTCTGCTTGACATGCGGCATGAGGAAGTGCAGCATCTTGCTCTTGATGACCACCATGCTGCCAAGGTCTGTCACCTGGCTGAGCACTTCGCCGACACCACCGGGGAAGGTGGCACCCACCACCAGCAGCTGCGCCTTGTGCCCAGGGCCTCGTGTTTCCTTGGGATTGCTGGCAATGCTAGTGTGGAGCAGGATGTCCCCCAGCATATCAGAAAAGCTGGGGTCGAACATGGTGTCGGCCTCGTCCACCACGAAAAAGCTCAGCTCGCTCAAGTCCAGGCAGCGTCTCCTCAGGGCCTTGACCAGAGCACCCGGTGTAGCCACTAAAACATCTGGCTGATCCCTCTTAAACACCATCTTGATGTGCCCTACACCTCGTCCACCACCCACGGTCTTTGTCAGCAAGTCAAATGGGGCGCAAAGAGTCCGGGAGACAGCTGCCACTTGCTCCGCCAGCTCCCTGGACGGCACCAGAACCAAAGTGCGGATCTTGTGCTCACCCTCAGCCTCCATCTCTGATCCTTTCTCAGCCTGCAGTCTGTGAATAATCGGCAGGAGGTAACTGAGTGTCTTACCACTGCCCGTCTCTGCGGCGCAGAGGATGTTCTGACCTCTCATGACCTTTGGGATGGTCTGCAGCTGGACAGTGGTAGGATGGGTGATGCTGATACTGCCCAAAGCTTCCACTAGCTCCTTGCAGATACGAAGACTGCTAAACGTCACCGATGTTTTCTGTTCAACATCCTCCTCATTCTCAGCAACAAAAGGTGCAACAGTCTTGATGTTGTTGATGGTGAAATAGTCACCGAATGATTTGTTGTGTTTCCATCCTTTGGAGCAAAGAGTGGGCTGTTCGAACTTCCCCAGGGTGTATCCAGCAGACTGGTTCAGTTCGGGGTTCTTGCTCTGGATCAGGAGCTTTCCCGCTTTGATGGTGCTGATCTTGTGTTTGCCTCGAGTCTGTTTCAGGCTGTCAACGCGCTTCTGTAGGTAACGAGGAACACGAATAACTGCAGTCTCTTCTGTTGCTGTCTGACAAAAACGAGTCTGTCTACAGAAAGAGACCTTAACAGACCTCGGAGAGAGAATCCTACCTGAGCAGAAAGCTCTCGACGCAGCTACACAGCCGACCTTCACAGGGTGCATGTTGGTGTTTAACTCGCTCGCTAGCGGCTAAAAATCACCTGCCATTAAAATTAAATGTTAACGAACGACTAAACCATGAAGACGAAACCAGTTTAGTGCTCTGAGAACCTTTGAAAGTCACACTAAAGGTTAAAAAAAACAGCCTAAATCTGATAGCGTTGGATATCACTTCACTGCGGGATCGCCATGCTTTATTGGCGAATGTTGATGATGTCAGCTGGGCGTGGAGTGATGACGACTGTAGATTTTTTTAGAATATATATTAGGTACATGCTATTTGCAAGATATTACACACACAACCACACACACACACGAGTGGCAGTAATATCAAACAAAAAGGAAAATTACAAGACACAATAAATAATAATGAGATAAATAAAGAATACATTAAAAAAAAAACACACAAGGGGTCAATCAGGAATTAAGGTACATAGATATTCACAAACATGTAAGTCTGTTGTTGTGACATTTCACACCTTTTAATATAATATCATCTTATGGTGGTGGGAAAATTATTTAGATCCTTTACTCAAGTAAAAGTGGTATTTGCGCAGAATAAAAACACTCTGTTACAAATATCAGCCCTGCATTCAAAGTCCAAATTCAGTAAAATGCATCAAAATATAGCATTAAAGTACTGGGAGTAAACATGCTCGTTCTGCTGAATGGCATTCATTCATTCATTAATGTGTTCATCAGACTAATTTTGCAGCTTGTATGGTGGGGCTCATTTTAAATACTCATATACTGCTGGGTAACTTCATTTATAATAATACATCATTTTGAAAAATCTTAGTTGATTTATATTTTATATTGATAATTTAAATCTGCAAAGTCACTAGTAACTAAAGCTACATGCAGATGAGTAAAAAGTACAGAATTTGCCTGCAAAATATAGTGGAGAAGTAGAAAGTATCATAACAGCACATAAACCATATTCAATCAACTTAGTTTCTCTCCACGTTTTGTCCCATGGTCATCCATCCCCCCTGCCCCTCCCTGCAGTGGCTCTAACCTGATCACTGTGTTTGTTGTGAAGTCTTGTACACTGTATGCTGGCTCTAAAATCAATCAGCTGATCACAGCTCTGGTGAATCAGCACTGCCTGCGGTACAATAATGTTAGAGACTGTAATAGATTAGAGAAGGGGTGAGAAAGAGCAGTGTCACTGACACAACAGTGACTGTCGATAACTGTCCACATGACTGAGTCCTGGTCAATTCTGTTCAGCAAAGACCAGGCCCAAAGGCACTGTAAATACACTTGTATTCATCTGGGAATCTACAATTTGTCTTATGAAAGACATTTCTAACAGCAGTCATATTGATGTGAAATGAACACAGGTGCTACCAATTATGCTGATTAAGGTCCTGTTCCATTTAGTGTAGCAGAGCCTTTCCAGTGAGCAACAATTATATCAATATGGCTGCTGTGAAATGATCTATTATTATAGGACTTTGGCCTAATTATCTTTTAAAGCATGTCAACATAGTATATAGGCTACGGTTATGAATTACAGGCAGAATTTTTGCCTGTCCAGGGGTATCTTTTGCCACTGGGAGTCTAAGCCAATAAAAATTAAACCAATCTAAGACCAGAGAAGGTCCACAGAGCGGCACAAGCTTCTGCTGTTTGACTCTATCTCTCTCCACTTGCTTTCTAGGAATGTTTTCATTAATTTATCTTGGTTCACATATTTTATCTTCCCATCATATTCTTCTCTGCAAAGCACATTTGCATTTATACCCAGCATAGAACAAAATCAGCTGTCTGCATCAGTGTGGCTGTCATCTATCTGGCATTGATCGTACATCAGCTACCCTTCCCATGTGCTGAATGAATTGGCTCACTGAATGATTTCCTGTAGCTTCAGAACATCACAAACACTTTCAGTAATAGAATCTCTGTCACATGTTGGACAAACCAACGCTGTGTCAGCCGGAGTCCTTATGAACTGGGGTCTTAGATTACTGTCTCCTAACTACAGAAGAAATAGCTGGTTATATCTGCATCTATATATTAAAATGAGTTAAATTCACAGTCTTTTATGTCCAGACGCCGGGTTTGTGATTGCCCGATGGGAGGTCACTCATCAGACTGAGTAAAGAGTCAGTTTCATAGACTGAACACAAGAGGGCAGCACAAATCAACAAGGAAGATTTCAAGTCACCTGAAATCCTAGTCTAAGCTGTGGCAGCAAGTTTTTACACTGTCTTCCATGTCTGCAGTATTTCTCTCACATCTTCAAAAGAAATAAAATATATTATTTGTCTAGGATTTATTATTCTGCAAATACTATTCATATGAGTATAGCATATTCTTCACTGTTCCAATCTGTTAGCCTGTCACAGATCAATTAAAGATATGAAATAACAAATAAATGACAGAAATTACACATTTTTTATTTTTCAAATGTTTAAGAATGTATATAAATAAAAAAAATATCTTTTCTGCAAACTGTGTCTAGGTGAGCCTTGAATTCCTTATCAGCTGACATTCTGATGCAGGACTCTCTGTGCAATTTGATATTTGTTGACATTTAGAGAACATCACCACATGTGTTGCCAAGGTGCTGCGTTGCATTTCTGCAGTGTGTGCAAACCCCAATCCTTGAAAGACTGACACCTCTCAAACAGGACCAGTGTGGGGGCAGATGCTGTGTTTTTTTCTTCCTTCATAAGTTTCTTTGCAAGAACATAATATCACAAACCACATCTACAGCCTCCCACACAATTTGTTTTCTTTATCTTCTCCCTTCAAAGGTCATCTACGAAGATAAGAGGCGCAGGTAACCTGAATTAGACTCGGGTGGGTCTGGAGACTGCTACACAGGAGAAAGTTCAGTCAAGTCATGTGACTGCCACATAATAATATAATGATCACTTTATAATTCAGTTTAATAAGAACATATTGATGACAATGGTGAATATACAGTCAGTAAATTAAGAACTTGTTTTAACTGATTGCAACTAAAACTTCATGTCCTCCTTTCCTCCTTTCTTTTGTGAGCTTGTGTGGAAAATATCTAATTCCTTGGCCCTGCAGTTATTAGAATTGAGAAAGCCAAAATTTTAATGTACTTGTACCTTTTTAATATGCATTCTTGAGTCAGTAATATGAATTTCATTTTTTACTTTCATTGACTCAAATATGTTGCAACATGGCAAGAGTCGTATAGCTGCAGATTTTATTCCATTTAAATGTATTTAGCTTCTCTTTTCCATTGAAAGTCAATCTCATATACATTTTATATAGATTTTTATAAATTTTAATATATTCACCTCTTTCACTGAATAAATACTGAGACTGATTGGTACTTAAGTGTAGGTTGTAACTTACTTTGCACAATAATTATGTGTGATCAACTTGAGATTAATCATAGCTCATAGTAGTCTTTAAAAACAGCTACTTGTAGTACTAAAATTCTGCATATTTATTACTTATTATTAGTTATTTAAATCAACCATAGACCTGTTTTAGTAGAATTTTTTTTTTTACCAATGTTTTTAAGCATTAAATGTGAATGAAATAGAATGATTTTCTAAATATTTTTTAATAATGCAGATCTCATTGATACCATCAAACTGTGTTAAGTTTAGAAAGGAAACTGAAAACGTAACAGCTTTGATGAATATTGGGAGCTCTAATCAGACCGACCATTACGGCACTTAAAGGAACAAACGTCTGTTGGGAGAGAATTGCTTCAGAAGAAGACATAAAAGTGAAAAAGGGTTAAACTTTGTGCTTTTGCTTGGAAATAAAGACCACAGGAAATGTGATATTGATGCTTTCAGATGCATTTGTGAGCCGAGCGCCTGTCTGTACGCCCACATGCATCTAGCATAGGTATATGTAGTGTGGCTGTGTCAGAGAAATAACAGGCTGTTGTCTGCGGCGCATGCAGTTTGTGTCGAGGATGGACTGATTTACATCAAAATGTGATCCTGCAGAAGTTCTTTTCAGCAACATCATTAGCAATATTTGGTGCTTTTTGTCTTGCTACTGTGCATGTTTAGCTTGAATATAGAAGAGTATACAAGGTTTATTTGATTTTCACACAAATAATACATATTTACTCATTTGTATCTTTTATGGCAAGTTGATCATAAAAACTATGAATATATATATTTTTTAATTGAATGAATCTATGATGGGTAAAATGAATTGTATCAGTAATGCACATAATAAAAACTGTAAAACTGATGTTTTATAACTGTGCTTATCAGCGTTGCAGAAACCTTTGTGGAACATTAAGAACTCGATAAAGCTTGGTAGAGGCAGATATTTTTGATCAGCTGCCAATATGTGTGTGTGCATACAAAGTACAAATAAGGGCCATCAAAACAAGAAATTGATTACCTGTACATGCTGCAAATAACAGAAGTAATTTTGCTTTTGTGCTGTATATAGTTGTGTCATGAACTGATATCAGGGTGAAAGCAGGAAATAATTGAATATTAATATTGCTGTAAAACAAGAGGATCATCAAAGAAGCAACACATTAAAGCTTAAGAGTGCATGTGTGTTGCTTACCCAATAAAGATTAACCTGAGGAGATTGATGGGTTGGATAGAGAGGTTAAAGTGAGCGGAACAGCCCATACAGGCGGATTTACTATTGCTTTATTCCAGCCACAGATTTACTCTTACCATCGGAAATACTAGGGATTGTGATTTAAATAAACCAATGACAGAGAGGATTCCCCTGATCAAGGATATACAGTATGAGTGCTGAATATGCAAAAGCGGCAAAGCACTCTTTGCATGCAATGTCAGGGTTACATTTAACAAAGTGCCTATTTTAAATTCAAGTATGAGGAGTACACAGAGGTCTTTGGCCAGCCATATTGCTTTACTGTGAAATTTTTTTTAAATGGTTGGGTCACATTATCTTCATCTTCTAAGCCATTATATCCCCTTGGATTACATTTTAGTGGACTGTCCATGTATGAAATATCCATCCAGCCCCATCAAGTGCAAAACACCATTTAAGATCATCATTTGAGGAGGCAATATATTTAGAGAACATTTAAAACTGAACCCTATAGAATCAGGGATAAAAATGGGAGATAACTACAGGTATCTAAACCCTGTGCTCTGGGAACACGTGCATTATTTTTTTCCAATGACACTTGGCTTGAGGTACTATTTAGGGTGCACTATCTACAACCTAAATGATTCAAACAGTTATGATCATGATGTCTGTTCTTCCCTATCTATGATATAGTCCCATTCACAAGCCTAAATTGGCTGATTAGAAATTAATGGGCCTCGGTGCTGTCAGGCTCAAGGGATCTAAAGGTAAAAAGTGCATCATGTCATTATACTTAGCAATCCTGGCTTGGATTGGAACCACACAGAGAGGCAGCATTGAGGGCCAGGCACAATCGGATGTAATCTAATGGTGGGTGGTTGGAAGAGAATGGAGGGCCAATTAAATAGAGCAAAGTGGCTGTAAGACCTAGTTGCTGCAAGGTCAAAAGGTTCATTATGTGCAATTCAAATGTTTGTACATTCTGGTCTGCAAAAACTGCTTAATAATACAGTAATATGATATAATCGATCATATTAAATGCATTGGACTCAGTATACTCTTCTATTAAGTCAATGTTTTGAGTTAAGGATAATTCAAAGATTGAAAAAAGAAACTAATAATACTGAGTTTCAGAACATGAAATAAAGAGTTTTTATTGGAGCCCAATCAATATACTAGTCAACAGATATTTTCTGTCTGATATTGGCCTATTGCACCTACATACATTTTTCTTACATGGTTTTGTTAAATACTCAACTGTGATTGGTCAATTACAGCATTATAAGGTCTGTTATTTCTGTATAGCGGACTGGTTCGAAGAATAGACTGTTGCTATGAAGAACAAACCCTTGCTATGGGCACAGTTCTGATCATAGACTCTGGAGGAGCAATTGAATCATTTTTAAATCCATAAAATATTTTTTAAATTAATATTATGTCAACATCCTGCATCACTCTGTCTGGTTTATTCTGCAATAATGACCTGCTCACAGTACATTATTCCTTGTAAAACATGTCAGCATATATGTTGTCTGATATGAGCCTGTGATTTCTTCTTCTTTTTAAAAAAATAAAAATAATGCAGATTGTTTTTTATCATTTACCTTTAAAGGCAGTATTCTATAGTTTATAATTTATCCTTTTCCAGGTTTTTCAGGTTTAATATTTTCTTCTATATATATTTATAATGATTAAAGATACCAGTGAAAGTTAATTGCCCTGATATAATTTTGGACAATGAAGTTTGTTAAACTGCAAAATGTCCTTCCTCCATTAGGTATCTTTGTCTCCAAAGTTAACCATTTTCAAAGTAAAATTGCAAAAAAAAATGTGTGCTCATGTATGGAGCAAATGAAAATGGCAACAAAAAAGTTGAGAATTTTTTTGCTGATATAATTCATTAAAAATCAAAAGCAGCTTATTCCAGGGAGAATAAAACCACAAGTAATAAGCAACCTTTCCAAAGGGCTAAAATTATGTTTTATTTGTAAATGAAGACATGCACCTGGGGGGTATTCCACAAGAAGCAAAATATTGAGTTCAAACTCAGTCAAAACAGCAATAACAAACTTTTAATTTGTGTTTATTGTTGCAATCCAACATCGCAACTTACCAATTCTGTATAAAGAATAGTAGCCGTTATATTAATGTCAGATTTTTTTTTTACTCCCTAAAATCCGTATCAGCATTGGCCCCAATAATCCATGATCAGTCGGGCCCCAGTTTTTATACTTAAAATTATTCAGTTCTGTGATCTTATTGCAATGAGAGGGGCGAATGAATATTCTGAGTTGCAGTTACTGAAAATATTTGGGTTGGCTTAATCAGTCATTTTTAATTTCACTGTTGCCAATTGTACATGCAACACTACCCCCTAATATTTAAGCTCAGATAACCTCGAATTATTTTGAATACTGTTAACTTATTAGGGTTAACAGTGTATTCATGAATTTATGGAAAATATTTCCCACCTATTTTAAGTGTATTTTACTTTCCATGCACCAAAATGTCACTCTGGTTAGAAAGCAAAAAAAGGCTTCAAAAAAGCAATATACTTTAGGCTCATAACTCCAGTAAGTCTTTAATAAACTGTTTATTAACTCCATAGCCGAGGAGCTGTGTGTGTGTTTGTGCGTGTGTATGTGTGTGTGCGTGCGCGCGCCCCGTGTTGTGTTGTGTCTGCTGACGTCACCACTGGAACTGCCTTGTCACGCGGGGTTAGTAAAAGTTGGGATAGGAGCTCCGGAGAGAGAAACAGACAGGAGGAGAGAAAGAAAGAGGGAACAGGGCAATTAAACGGACATTTCAGTGGCTTTATAGCGAACATTAAACACTGGCGGAGAAAGCACTTCGTTGTTGTTGACTCGGTCGGGAGACAGAGAGAAATAGTGAGGGAAGGAGAAAAAGAGAGAGGGGGCAGGAGGCGACTTTCTCTGAAGTTGAAGCCAGTGAGCTGCCAGAGGAAGAAGAGGAGCCAACGCGCTGTATTGTGGATTTGTCAAACGAGTGTGGGGGGAAAACACACGAGTTCACGTTGTGTGTGTGCGGCCAAATGCTGTTGAGTTAATAAATGAACAACAGTTTAAGTTCGGCGTCGTGGCAGTCGGTAAATGTGACATTTTAGGAGCGCTTAAATTCGCTCCAGCGGTCGACGGTCGAGTGGCGGGGTAAAAACCCGAGCTGTCAAACCCGATGACTACTGCAAACTGCCCCGGGAACGAGGAGCTGGACTTCAGGCTGATCTTCGGAGAGGACGGGCAGCAGCAGCCGTTAGGCCCCGCAGGTCAGTGGCTCTCAGACCGTACAGACCGTCTGGTGGTAAACTTAAGGCACAATATGCTGTAACGTTAACACAAGTTATTCACTTTGCTACTGTCGGCTTAATTTAACCCGGCGACTTTCGACTCCTAAATAAAAAGAGGAACCGACCTTAACCAGTGTGTGTTTTTTTTAAAGAAATGGAGATATTAAAATGTCACGCGTCCGCTGTATCAGCTAATGTCCACAACACCAGCTGTCATTAGCCTGACATGCTAGCAGCTTAGCACGAGTGCTGTTATTGCCATATGCTTATTCAACTGCACATCCTGAATTAAAACTTTAATTGAAATGCCACGTACAGGTTTTTTCTTTTTTTTTTTTTTTTTTCTTTGCAACAGATAGTTTCTTAGCTGTTTAAGTTTGGCGGGACGGCAGCAGTCACAGTGTGGTTGATGTGCTGTAAGTCACAGTATGGCTGAGAGAGGGACCGGTTTGAATGTCTGAGGCACGTTTATGCGGAGTAGTGCAAGCTATTGTTGTCAAAACTTTAATTCACTCAATGTTTATAAAATAAGTTAGACGTAGGACAGGTGCTGTTGAAATCTGTCAACTGAATTACTTCATCGTGAATAGCACTCAGCAACTACTTTATTTGTAGATATTCATTTATTATAAAGTGCAGTTTGAGTAATAAAATGTATGACTTTAATTAATAGAAAGGCATGAGTTAGTTGATGTGATGGTGTCTGATGGTTAAGTACAGCTGCAAAAATAATAAATTATGTTCATATAAAGTTAATTGCAGCTTTATCTTAAAACAGCTTGCTTTTACCAGGTGCAGAAAATCGTTTATTCAATTTTGAATTTTGCACTAATAAAAGTACAAATAAAATTAATACTTTTAAAACTGTATTTTTTTTTAATCGAGGCTGTCCCCATAGTAACTCACTCCAGACGGCACTGCAAATTATTGCTAGGTGTAGTTAGCATCACATTTATACTGTCAGTAGGTGTAGACTATTGTAGAGTAGTGTAGAGTTATTTTATTATTTTATGTTAGCACATACAGATGATGAATATGTGCATCGTGTTACAGTATGTGTACCAATGTGTATGTGTGTGTGTATACATATATATAATATATATGTGTGTGTGTGTGTGTGTGTGTGTGTGTGTGTGTGTGTGTGTGATGAACTTTTTAAACATCTACCAGCCACTGACAGATAAATGTCAATTCAATATTAATCATTATTTTGTATCTGAAATCTACCTTCCACTTTCATATTTTACCAGCATTTGGCTAGTGAATGGCGCTAAATTCCAACCCTAGTGTGTGTGTAATTTACTTATGTGTTGAATTATTTATGATTTAATGTGTGCTTAAATGTTTTTTAATGAGGATCTAAATAAATCAAACCATACCACCCTGAATCCAAACGCTAACTCGAGATACTGAAAATAGATTTTTAGAGGAGACGGCATTCGTTTAGATGAGGTTGCCCTCTTTACTGTATCTTGACAAGTTTCCTATAAGGAATAAATTAAATTCCATAATTAACCCGATATTTTAGAGAATGGAGTGGAAATAAACTCCAGCTAGTTAAAGCAAGTTCGAGTTTGTTAAAATTTGTCACCATTGTCACTAGTTTAATAGACATGCAGTCCAGTCTTATATCTCCAAAAATGACACTGACTCCTCCAAGTTAGAAATCAGTGTGCCATTCAAATTATGGGTTATCATCTGTGGCTGCTTAATGAAGCATTTGTTTTGTGTGCTTTATGTCACCAAGGGAAATAAACAAAATAGGGATATATATGTTTGGGACATATACAAAACAGGGACATGTATAATCATTATTATGATTCCTTGTTTCTCATGTATGTAAAAAAAAAAAATGCTATAAAAACATGGCACATGAATGATATACTGAATCTGTTAAAAGGCATCTTCTCTCTCCCTTATGACATGTCTTCAGTAATGTGCTTTTTACATCCAAGTTAAACAAAAAAGTTCAAATAATAGTCTATGAGTCAGATACTGCTCTGATTCAAAGCGTGTCAAACAATATGCCAGTACCAAGAACTTTAAAACAGTCTTTGTCCTGGTGGATCATTGACCTAATGCTAATGCTAAATAAGATGCCCTGGGTTTAAGTCTAATTGAGGATCTTTGCTGCATGACATTGCTGTATCTCCCTCCCTCAGGCTAAACTTTTCTATATGGTATTGCTGATAAATCATATTTTCATCATCACTGCGATATGAACGTGTGATAAACACATCATAAAAGACTGCCTGAAATGCAATGAATAAGAGAAATCATTTCATTTACATGTGACATGGATAGGATAGTATTTTTCTTTCATGAGGCTATCTGGTAAACTAAGATCACAATAGAGAAGAAGAAAATAAAATAGATAATGCAGTGCCTGGGTTTATTAATTATTAATTACAGATGGTCATTGCATTAGTATAACAACAGAAACAAAATTAGTCATCAGAAAAAGCTTACTTTTGAAGAACTGGTTATGAAGTGAATTAATGTCTTTAAGTTGTGGAAAACATTCTAAGTGGAAACTGAAGTGTAAGAGTTTGTGTATGCAAGCATCACAAACCATGTGTGCATCTGTCATCACACACACAAAAACAGTTTGAAATTTTGATCAAGATCCTCCAGGCTTTCAAAGATGCCTGGTATTTCACATTGAATGTCTAAAATGACGTACAAAACATTGAAAATTGTCCCAGTTTATGGAATGTTGCAGTCATAAAAATGTGAGTTGAATATTTCAATTACTATAAGTGTATTGTAGATTCAGTGAAGTGATGAAACAAGCAGGTACACCATAAATACATCATGTTGTCACACGGTGTTAAGAACATTGCAGTACCTGTTAATGAAGATAAAATAAACTATTTTTTTCTGTTTGGAGAGAAAAAACTACCAAGCTTCTTTTAGTTTCTGGCAGTAGAGGACATTAACAGTATTGTTGGACATACAAATGGTCACATCTTGTAGGGATGGATGCTGTAATGGTCAGTTTACTGGTATCTTCCAAAAATTGCAGTCAGTACTGAAATGACTGATTATTGTTATTACTTATATTGATCCTCTTTGATATGTGGATAAATTAACTTGTCATTTTTCAAGTACATAAGCGCGTGTTTTCATTTTGGCCCCAATAGGCAGTTTCTGTTTTTCCAGTTAATGTTTATCCAAATGTAATTGAGTGAAGATGATATCTGTTATGACTGACAGAAGCAGATTTCACCCTTTTGATATTTGCTTGACACTTGAGGCAATAGAATGACATTCAGTTGAATGTTTGCAAATGTTGAGTAGAAGTAAATTTGTGTACATTCATTTAATGTTTGCAAAAAAAGGTGAAATCTTAACTAATAAATCAAGAAAGGTACTCATAAAAAGGGATTTGTAGATGCCTCCAGCTAGACTCAGGTGGTGTTGAAGTGAAATGAAAAACATAAGTCACTGAAGTGGCCATGGATCAGTTATCTGATATTGCTAAAAATTTAACACAACATTCTTAGTTACTCCTATGAATGTCAGAAGCTGCTGCCTAGTCGATTTTAGGTTGATTATTCAGTTACAATTTGTTAATATGTGTTAAAGGGTCTTTTAGATTGTATACATTGTACAGAAGCTAAATGTTTTATGATATAACAAAGGTCGTGCTAGATTTAAACCCACAAATTTATTAATTAATGGCATTTGGGTTGGTCTTTGCATCCATACTCAGCTTTTCATTTGTTTCCGTCTTTGGGCCTAAACCATTGGAATTTGTGAATTCTCTGGCTGTGTCCTTTTCATGAAACTCTGGCAAAGTAATGACTCCATGAAGGTTTGGCTTGTGCAATCTTAAATCAATTTTTCCTTCGATTAAAAAAAGAAGTTTGATTTGGAGATGGGACGAGGGGAAAAACTGCAGTTGGAATAAGCGTAGGAATAAAAGCACCACTGTGCAAGTGGTTTTAATCTGGTCCGGACTGTATGACTTGGCCCAAAAGGGGGGCGCCTGTCCAAATTAATAACTGGAGTGTAATATGGGATCACACAGCCAGAGTAACAGGGAGTTGCACACTCCTGAGTTGGTCTCCTTCTCTGAAGGCAAGGATCAAGTCAGGGCTTGTTTTTGTAACAACCTGGAGAACTTCTACTATGAATGTCTGACAGGTTTTTACTCCACTGAACCTCTTATTGTTCAGTGTTGCTTGAACTATGTTGTAATTGTCAATATCTATGTAGCCAAGTGCTGTCTTGTGTTGTGACAGGGAGAAGCAATGTCTCCAAAAACAAAAATGAAACAACAGTGGCACATTTACTATATTTCTTCTTAGAAGCTGCACCAAAAGTTACAATATGTTACAATAATGTACTTAGCTTTCAAAAATGTCACTGTTAATGGAAGCCAGTTGCTCATGTTTATGACAAATCTCCTCTACATCTTTGTTTTAATGGAGCTAACTAGTACATGTCAGCTTCCTGTACAGCCAGCTGTTGGTTATCTTGCTGTCTTTCAGCGCTTCTGCTAGCATATGTGAATGTAATTAAAAATCTGTGTAATAGTGTGGTACAGTATAACACCCTGCCTCTCCATCTTTTTGTTCTACACTTCTTTGTCTGTTTGTGTTGTGAGTGTTTTCTTGTTGCTCAGGAAACAGTCACCTCTTTGAGGTGAAATATTCCACTGTTCTATTCAGAGGTATTAGGCATGCTTACTGTAAGGGTTTTCCCCTGATTATGTACAGTGCCAGCTGAATAGGAGAGCAGGCCCTCTGTGAATCAGCTTAACTAGAAATGAGATGGGATCATTCAAAATTCACTGAAATAAATCTAGGGCGAAGACAAAGAGAAGCTTTAAAATCAAGGCCAAACAACACCTTTATTCACTGACAAAAAATATCTTTAAATCTTTAAATTGGTAATTAAGAGTCTCTTTTAGAAATTCTTTTTCATAGTAAGGAAAAATACCTAATGAATTACTGAGGTTTACTCTTTTGCCACATCTTGAAAGACATTTATTCAGTGTATTATAGATCCAGAAAATGATTTCAGATGGTCAGCAAAACAGTTCACTTGCTTAACACTACCGAAGCGCAAACCTGACTGGAGTAAAATTGAATACAAACGTGCTTGGATTTGGCCCTGGATTTTAAGATTCTAATGAACATTTTTCAGTTTGCACCAGGGCCAGACCAATCAATTGGTAATTGGCCTACTGGCCAGTTTTAACAAAAATATATTGATTACCTCATATATGTTGTGAGTAACAAGAAAATACAGTACACATTTGTCAAAGGTAAGTGCAACTATTTAAAAACAATTATTTTTGCAATTGGCCTATAAAATGTGCAGCTTGCTACATATCTTAATCAGGTTTAAGGGTTCTTTATTGAAAATATTTGTTTATGTTATAAAAGAAGTGTCCAATATATCGCCATTTTCTAAACTCTCCAACATAAATATTGGCATTGGCTGCAAAACTTGGTTCAACTAATTTGCGGATGACTAAATTGCATGTTAAAATTAAAAAATAGCTAGAGTCTCTTAGTTAGCTTTATATGATTAGCTGAGTCATTAACACTAATATTATTTTCCCCATCTTGCTAGGTGTATAGTCTAACAAATAAAGGTAGATCAACTGTTCATGGGTTTTACCTGGATTCAAAAGAGGCTTTGTGAGGCATCCCTCTAGCAGTGGCCACCAGTTTGACTCCTGCCTGTGGCCCATTTGCTGCATGTCATCCCCTTTCTTTCTACCCCCTTTCCTGTCATGTCATATCTTCAGCCATCCCTTTCAAAAAAAAGGCAAAAAGCCCCAAAAAATAATCTTTAAAAAAAAAGAAAAGAGGCTTTGTTAGTCCCTATCCAGTCATCTTTAAATTTTTCTGCACGGCTTAATGTGACTGTTTGTGCTGGAGGTGTGAGAAATACCTTAAACTGCTATGTGACGTAATAACGTTTTAAAAGGAATGCAGCAACAAATAGTTAAAAATTGTTAAAATGTTAGATTCTGACGAACATGTCACCTTAGTCAAAACCAAACTAACCCACTCTAAGCTCTAGTCAGTAATTGTGACTCAGTACTAGGGGAGTAACATGAATGATTCAGTATTTTGTGACATAGGAAGATTATGATACACATCAGGGATAGGAAAAGTCAAATAAACAACATGTTAAGTCAGAAGTTAAATGCAGTCTTTGTCTTTGGTTTTTTGTTTATTGTTAAAACAAGCAGCAACTCTGTATGACAGCTCAGACTAACTGATTTTCAGACTTACTGGGAACGCCAGTTCCTCTAATTTTGCGACTGTTTGTGGTCCTTAGACAAAATCTGCTTCTGTTCATCTCCATTAATGCCCATTTGATTTTGTTTTCCTTCCTGCCCCCTCTAAATCCTCTATTGTGTTGTTAAAATCCAACTGAACGGCAGCATTTATTTCTTTGGATTTTTGGCAGACTAACCAAGTCCATACATTTGTTCTTTGTTTTTATAGGACATTCTAGTGTCATTTCAGTAACTCAACCTTATGTTTATGAAGACCAGGATATTCATATCAATCAAAGTATTTATTAGTTGTTGGCCATTTCACACAGTTTAAAAAAAAGGTTCCCTGACTTACCCCTAGTAGCATCTGTTTAGCCATGAAACTTTTGCCACCCTCAAATTACAGTGGAGATAAATGGAATTTCATTGCCGTTCAAAGCACTGAAAAATTAGGCTGCAATAAAAAAACAGCAAAAACAGCACAATGCCCTTTCAGTGACAATGTCTTAATTATTCTGAAAAATCCACAGACCTGACTGTCTAAAGTATTCATAGGAACTACTTTTTGGTAGGAAGTATTTCCAGTGGAAATGGCCTATAACCAACTAGGGCATTATTTGCTGGTAACTTCAAATATCAGTTTTCATGGCTTTGTGCACCAAAAATGAAATTATAGTGACCCCAGTTCAGTGCTCTAATGATTTGCTGAAACTGACAACAGTTGTGATTGGTACTCCTGATAATCAAGTTGCATAATTATTTAAACAATTTATTAAGAAAAATACAAAACATTTGCTGGTTCTGTTGTAAATGTGGACTATTTTTGGCTTTTTTAATTTTGTTAGTACGATTGAACAAGCAATTTGAAGATGTCAGTGAGCCCTACATCATAAATTATAAACTGACTATAAAGTTATTCCTCTACTCAAGACTTCTTTAGACATCTTCACAATAAAATCAAAAGAAAATTTCCTTTGTTAAGAGATTTTCACCATGTGAAGCAGCAACATATGGTGTTATGTTTTCATAATTAGCATGCCATCAAGGCTTGATCTTGTTTCACTTGTTTTCTACAGCTGCCAGCACTTTTTCTCGTGATGGTTGAGCTCAGTGTCTTTTTTTATTTTTTTATTTGTCATTTTAGGCTGTTGAAGACAAAAATAACACTAAGGCAGCTTTGTCATAGATTTACATCAGCAGGGAAAACTCCATGTGTTGAGAGATATGTATGTCATGATTTAAAGTAACTGTATGCATAACATGCATCAGTCCCAGACCTATTCTCTTTGTAGTGTAATAGCTAACTGTCAATGTGAAACAAACAGCACTGAAAGTGGCTGTATTGGACACCTGCGTGCATTGGTTTTGCTCTCTGTAGACAGTAGCCGCAAAGTTGCTTTCATCTATAGTATCAAAAATGCTAAGCTTGTTTGTACATACTAATTATAGAACATAATTCCTCTTCACAGTTATTTAATCTTGTTTCATATATGAAAATAGCACAATCCATCTTACAGTATGTTACAACATGTATTTGTGCTTATCCTTTAAAGTACCACTTAGCCCATTTGTGATAGAGTGTCTATTGTGAAGTGGCTGTGTGAGTGGTAGAAACAGGTATTGGTGAGTTAGGGTTATGCAGGTCACGAGCAGCGGCCTCATTGGGTGTTGGAGGTGGTATGAGGCAGGGGGGCAGAAGTGCCCTTTATGGGTGGCAGAGTTGTAGATCCATAGCGGAGGTGTCTGGCTCTCTGCCCAGACATGCCATGTGGGGTTCAGATGGCAGGGTGGAATGAAAGGAGAGGGGGGCACACTGCTCTCTAGCTGCTGGTAAGGGGAACATGAACAGCTACTCTCCATTGTCTAGACCTTTATTTCTTTATTGTTGTGTACATTGATTATTTTCTTGCTTCTTATGTCACAAATTCAAAGAAGTTTTTGCAATTTGTCAGTTGCCACCATACGAGCACAGAGCATTGTAGACCAGGACGACTGAGGCTTCTTTCCTCTCTCACTGCTTTCTCAGGATGTGAAAGAGACCACCAGTGACATCAGAGAGCCTGATCTGAGCTAATGAAATCTCCAGATGCCAGCAGTCACCACAACCACTTACTGACTAGTCAGGTTTGACTTTGGTCTGTTAATGGGCTGTGGCATTTCTTGTACCTGCAGGATTGTCTTTGTTGTGCTTGGATATGTCAAGGCACATTATCATAATGAAATGATCAAACTGAGAGCAGCTAGTGGAGAAAGCAATTTTACCCTTGTCTGTGTTGTTGTCATTGCTCTGCTTCTGTGAACCAAGAGCACGGTCCTCTCAGTCCTTGTCGTGGGAAAGACTGAAAGACTGAAATTACATCGCTCTCATGGTGGACTATTTTGAGCTCCCAAAGAGAGTGGCAGAGGGCAGGCGGCAGGTTCTAGTGACTCGTTTGTACTTAGTGCAGGAGAACCCCTCTCGTTCCAGTACGTCTGCAGCCTTCAACTTTTTACTGCTCAAGCACTTCACAATCTTAACGGGGAGAGGAGTGGAAGAATGCTGTGCGCTACATCGCCAGGTGAGTGTGTCGGCACTCCCCACTCTAGCCAGGTGTGTCTTGTGTGTAGTCTAGACTTTTATATTGAGGGGTGGGAGCCACCACTCAATCAAGCAGCTGTCATTAGAGTACAAACTGTCCTGAAGTCTGTCAGAAATAATGTTAAACCTTCCCTAAAGGGACAAGAGAAGACAGTAATTTCTCATTGACACCATATAGGTCCAATTTAGTGTTTAGGTGCCTAGTCCATTGTTAAAATATATTCAACATCACATTGTTCCTGATATTGTTTGATGTTGTATACACTGCAATTGACTCCCACTTTGTGAATTTCATCATTTTAATTGTAAAGCTTGTTGATATATTAAATATTACAGATTTATGTAAACATGTTAGACATGTAGGATATAGGCCTAATTATTGTAACCAGTGTCACCACTAATTGAAAACCTTGCAAAAATAAAAGAAAAGAGGAAGACATACAAAGCTTGGATCATTTTTTTAAAGGAAGAACAAGGACAGTGGAGTGTTTGACAGTTAGACATGCAGTTGTCTATAGCCTAAAAGAATTGTGAATTGTGTTGGCTTTGTGATGGAAAATTTGAGTTTATGGACCTACAATTTCCAATATTTCTATGAAAACATAAAAGACAGAGAGGTTAAAGGTCAGACAGTCATGCATGAGGTCCACATGTGGGGCTAGATCACCATGTGGGTGCCCCCTAACCCTGCTGAACTGAAGGGGTCCCAGCACCCAGTGTGATGAATGAGACGTTTGTTTCCCGGGGCGAGGCATGAGTAACTATGTGTGGCATCTGTCTAGTTTAAATTTAGTGTAACTGAAGCTACCGCTGGCTGCGCTGTATCAACATGTCAGAGGCTGCATTACACCAGAGAGAAAGCTGTTGAACTCCTGCGTCTGGTTTCATTTTTTTCTTTCTGTCTTTGGTCCCCTTTTACTATGAGGCGCAGCTTGCTACGCAGGGATTAGGCTGGTTTGAATCCTGTTTTATTTTAGGCTACCCCTCAAAGCCATATTTCAGTCAGGCTAATGCTCGGTATTGGCACCTCTACTCCATGCAGTTTTTCTCGTCCCACTCCTGTTATGTGTCCTATGATCAGGTTTGATATATTCCAAAAGGAGTTATCAAGAAACAATGGTTGTTACGGTGTCCTTTATCGACGGTGAACAATGATAGGAGGTTTTAGATGGGATAAATAAGTCAGACGTTCAAGCAGATGATGGTACACATTCCAATTGGGCTCCATGTGTTTGAGTGGACCCCACTACATCGGTCACAGTTGGAATGTGGACCGTATGGACAGCTGGGCTTTGTGGATAGATCACTCTGCACACTATCACTTTATTCACATTATGCTCAAAAGAGTGAAACATGAATTAGGTCTCTGTGGTAAAGATATTCTAGTCATCTTGCTAAACATGTATGAACTTGAAGAACTGTGAAAAAGACGTTTGTACTTTTGGCAGCTTTTTATCTGGGCATATACCACTTTCATTTATGTTTTTGGAGGGGAAATTGCTGTCTTCCTGTTTTTTCCTTGATTATTTCCTGTTAGTTTTCTCTGATGTTTTGTGTTGGCCTGATTGCAAGCATGATAAAAAGTAACAGGACTATTATGAGGCTCTCCCCCAAGCAGAGCAGATGGATCCTTTACTTGAGGACACTGCATTTCTTTTTACCACCTCATCATACCCTTATCATCCATTCCACTGCTATACAAGCAACACAGGGGATAATGATGATAATGATACTTCTGTTGTCAGAGTCCAAATTTTTTCTTGCATCACAGTAGCTCTATTTGCAACACTACAGATGATAAGCATTAAAGCGATATTCCACCCCAGAATGATAATCCACTCAATATGTACTCACCGCTATGTCGATGTGAGGATGGGTGAAGATCTTCAGTTCACAAAACAATCCTGGAGTTTCAGCAGAAAACAGGGTTGCAGCCAAATCCAGTACAATGGCAGTGAATGGTGACCACGGATACAATGTAAACAAAAAGAACACAAAACAAACACAAAATGTCTCCATCCCGCTCGTGTGGCGTGATTCAAGTGTCTGTGAGCCGCAACATTAGAATTTAACCACAAAAGACGCCATTTACACCATGTTTTTAGCTGAAATGTCAACTGAAACCTCTCAGACTCGAGCCGGATGCACAAGAGATCTCGCGATATTTTCACACGTGCATCCATTAAGAGATATGTGAAGTCTCGTGATACATCGACGCCATGTTTACATGCTACCTGGGAGGCTACAGTTGACATTTCGTCCTGTTTTCTGCTGAAACTCCAGGATTGTTTTGTGAACTGAAGATCTTCACCCATCCTCATATCGGCATAGGGGTGAGTATTGAGTGGATTATCGTTCAGGGGTGGAATATCGCTTTTAAGGCAGGAAACAAAATAAATACATTGAACAATGCAAACATAGAAAATGACATTCAGGGCCCTTTAACGGACATTTGATCTGGGACTAAGCCCACATTCTTCTTTCTCTCTTACTCCCTCTCCCCGGATGATTCATTATCGATTAATCTGTTTATCATTTCCTTGATTAATCGATAAGTGGTTTAGTCCATAAAATGTCAGAAAATGGTGAAAAATGTTGATCACTGTTTCCCAGAGCCCAGAGTGATGTCGTCAAATGTTTTGTTTTGTCACAACTTAAAGTTATTCAATTTACTGCCATTTAGGACTAAAGAAACCAGAACTTCAAAAAAATACTTGAAACGTTAATCAAAATATTTGCCGATTAATTTCATAGTTGACAACTAATCCATTAATTGGCTAATTGTTGTACCTCTAGTACAAAACGATCTTCGGTCTAACCTTATTATGTGTCATGGGAAGTGGTTCTGCTGGTGCAGTTGTTTATTTAATCTGTGTGAAGAGGGGTCAAGGCCAGGAGGGTGGGGTAGCAGTTGTTGACATGTGGAGATTAGGAAGGTGTACATAGGCTTATTTTTGCTTATTTTTATGTCTGACATTACTTTGTTGATGCTTGAATATTCCAAGAGCATGATATACTGTATACAGTATATTAATCTTTATGATTTGTTATGTACTTGGTTGTAGAATATTGGTTGACGCACTTGAGCGCATTTATCAGTGGTGTGTATATATACTGTAGTCTCACTACGCTCTCCAGAACCCATAGTGAGTAAATGTCAACTCTTCTCTCTCTGTTTCTTTCGCTCTGTATTTCTCTCTCACACACTCTGTCTCTCTTGCTATCTCTCACACATATAGACATACAAAAGCTCTGTTTCCCTATCTGTCCCTCTCTCTCCCCGGGTGATTTTTTCAGGCACATACACAGTCAGCCCTGACAGATTGTTTAAATGTCACCCCTGCTAGCAGTAGCCTCTGATGTTATCTGCTCTGGGTTATTGCAGGCCATCAGGCGGCTTGTGTTCGCTGTGGAGGCCAATCTTCTAATGTACTGTAGCTCTCCTGCTCCACTGAAAACCAATACATACATGAACCATCTGACTTTTGTGTTTACATGTACACAAGAAACCAGGTTAGTGGGAGAAGCCAAGTTAAGGGGGGAAATTGCAACATGATTACTTAAAAGCCTGTGTTTACATGCAACTGCACTTGAACTAAGGCCTGCATAACCCTTTTAGATCACGTCCCTGGTCATATCTGGCACCTATATAAAAATATATACCTGAAAAGTACAATATATGAATGTCTTTTTATTCTTATATCAAACTCTAATCATGTTTTCTTCCTGTAAAACAAAATATGATGTGTACTTGCATAGGCTTGAACCAACCAATAATATCATGACATACACCCATCAATCGAATTTTGTTCAAATTAGGGTTGGGCCAATGGACGATGCCATCGTGCATCGCAATGGTTGACAACCATCAACCACTGAAACTCCACTGAAACTACCACTGTCTCCCCAGAGTTGCCATTGGTTTTTGCCAAAGTTCAGTTTTTGACATGTGAGAGAAAAAATTTAAAGAGGCTGTTGCTGCTGTTCACTGAATGATGTTTCCATGTCCCATTTCTTATTTTCTTATTAAACACAACTAAGTTACGGACGTGTCTGGACAGGTGTGGAGACAAGAACCCTTTTAAACCCAGCGATGATATCATCGTCCATTGTGATGTTTCACTGTAGATATTGTCCTTTGCCGATTCGGTAGACATCACCTAACCCCAGTTCAAATCACATTCCTCCTGCTATGTCCCACCTGCCTATCCTGTTTCTCTCTGAAATAGATCAAAATATGGAATTTATATACTTTTGAAATGCTGTTTTTTCTGGACTAGAATGTATTTGTGGTAAATAATGCTGTGGCTGAGAAGGCTTTGCTGTGGCTCTTGTTGTTTTTTTCTTAATTTGTGTATACATCTGAAGTCTTGAAATAGCCTGCTGTTCAGCTTTGGAAACTGACTTGTTTTTAGCTTTTTTCCTAACTCAGTTTTAGTTACTTTTAATACATCGACAAGTAACAATCCTAGTCCTGCATGAAAAAATACAGAAACCCAATTAAGCATACATGGCCAAATATTCAGCAGTTTTTCCCAGCAAAATTCCAGCTGTACAGGGTTTCCCATATTTTATTGCAATTCAGGAAACCTGGTTTCTCGTTTACATGACATTTAAGAAACTAGATTACCACAAAAAGCAGTTACAGTTACCAGTTTCTTAAGTGCAAACACAGTTGGATATGGAGGAGGCACAGGTAAAGATCAGGCTTTTTACTGGGCTAGTAAATGATACATCAGGCAATAAAATATGCAAATATAATAGCAACTGTTTTATTAGTAGTGCTAGATAAATATTTAGGCAAACTGTTTTTAATTTCAGCCTTATTGAAACTTTGTTCCCATCAATGATGTGGCTCTAGTTTGATTTTGATCATACCTGTAAAACAAGTGTCATCATTTTTGTCTGTGTTTACACACATTATTAGAAGAAATGTGTATTGGACTCTTGAGAGCTGCCAAAACACAGGTTACCAGCAACAATACTGTACTTTAACTAGGGATGTTAACAATTAATTGGTGATCAATTATTTTTATGAACACGCTCCACTTGTTATCTGTTATACAAGTATATGTGTTTAATATGTAGGTCTTTACGTCTTTGTATGCTTCATAGGCTATGTAATGCTGCTGGAGAATATGCATTATGTTGCTATAGAAATTCAGCTTTGATTGTTGGGGGAAAATTGAATATGGTATTGTTTGGAATAATCAAAATTTATGTTTTTTTTTTAAAGATTCATCAAATAATTGATCGTTAATGTTACCAATGATAAATTAAGGATGATGCTTCCAATTTGCAACCCTAACTTGAACACATCTTTTGCAGACACTGAAAGAGGATGGAAGCTGCTGTTGCTGCTTAGCTAATATGCTGCTTTCGCCACATAGCCTCAGGCCTAGAAATAAGTCACTTTTAGGGCAAAGCCACTTTGGCCGTAGATAAATACACATTTATAGTGCTATTGCGGCTAGAATGAAGGGCAGCAAAGCCCAAACCAGTGATGCAATAGAAATAAATAACTAAATTGTTACACTGAGTAGTGTTTATAATTAGCTGATAATTTGCCTGATCAGCCACCACGCATAGGCAATACAAACACACAATATTAGACTGTCAACCATAAATCAAACCAGTTAACAGCAGTCAATGTCAGACAGCTGTATGATACTTTAGCAGTGACCTAGTGTTTCTGTAGTGTTGACAAAATGTTAAAAAGTATACATCCGTTATTGGGAAACCCTCTGCGCTCTCCAGGAAAAATGTTACACCAAGCACCCTTTAAGGAGTATGGCAACCTATGTGTCCGCAAAAATATAACTTTAGAAACACAGGATTGAAGGCATCATATGTCGACAGGCTTCTTGTCAATTCAGCTTAAATATAATCCAGAGAGAGGAAGAGTGAGAGCACCATAAAACTATTGACTTCATCAAATTTTATCATATCCGTGACATATTCTACAGATAAAGACATTGAAACTGTAGAGTAGGCGATGATTCATCCTTTTTTTTACAGTGCAGTGTGCCACACTAATTTCCTATATGAGCCTCCAAGAGTGTTTTGTTGTGCCAATTAGTCTTGCATTTCAATGCCCTTCTTCATCATCTATGATGTGCAAGAATCGGACTTTCACACACTCAGACAAATTAAAAGTGTGCGTCCTCCTTTAGTTCAGTTATAACACCAGCGGACCTGCAGAGCTTCTCTTCCAAAGCTGCAGCCACTGTCAGTCGTCATCTGCGCTGGACATTCTGTGCTCCTTCACGGCGTAAATTAAGGATTTATCTCAACTAAGCCAGAGTTGGTGACTTTTGGGACAGTGGAAAGATGAACTATCATGTTTTTGGTGAGGTTTATTTAGTTTTTTGTAAAGTTTGAATGAAGCTGATAGTGATGCAATGATCCTTTCTATAATGTTGTCACACACTAACAATAACAATCTGAACCTGTCAGTGACAAGCACAAACAACAGGCAAATGTCACTTGCCTTATTCTTCTGTCACCTTTCTCCTCTTCCATCACAGTTAGCTTTTTGGTTTGTGGGGATTTTGAGACTCAGTTTACGAAGTGTACAGCCTGTCAGGCTATTACAGTACTCTGTGTATATAGACACAAATAAAAATAAGAGCTGAAACTTGTTTACCAACTACTCCTTTCACCCTCTCTCTCATCAATCGACTAATAGTGCATGTGGTCCCAAGGATATTTTTTCAAGTGTCCCAACTAATGTAAAAATTTATGAATTTGATTATTTATTTTCCCTGTGCATTTTTGTAAGCTTTTATCTGTTATATCCGGTAACTGTAATGCACACTGACTGACATAGGAAAAAAATGAATGCTTGACTGGGTGAAACTTAGTCCTTGGGCTGGAAGAAACTCAGGCCTTTTCATTAACGATTCGAATCATCAACTATCAGGGGGCAGCCCAACTGTAGTGAAATTTGTCATGTTGCTAATTTGATGTCGACATGACTGTCAACTGATCATTTTCACTTGACCATGCATGTTTTGAAAAAAATAGGCAAGATGCCTACACATAAGTGTTGTTGAAGCTGCTTATGTGCAAATGAAAAGCAAGAGGTTCCACGCTGCACACATGCTACTCAGGCTGTGTGTCCTGTGCAGTTTAAATGAGAAAATTTGCTACTTGCTTTTTTTTTAAAACAGAGCATGCCAAACTGGCCTCAGAAGGGTATTATGCCATTTTGCCGTGGTACAGCCTAACTGGTTAATTCCACCGAATACGGCACGTCTG